>JAGFMF010011630.1:1089389-1221553 GCA_019455555.1 Galemys pyrenaicus
GATTGAGGAACCGCCATACTGCTTTCCATAATGGTTGGACCAGCTTGCATTCCCACCAGCAGTGTAAGAGAGGTCCTTTTTCTCCACATCCCCGCCAACCTTTGTTGTTCCTGCTTTTTTTGATATGTGCCATTCTCACTGGGGTGAGGTGGTATCTCATAGTGGTTTTGATTTGCATTTCTCTGATGACAAGAGAAGTTGAGCATTTTTTCATATGCCTGTTGGCCATTTGCATGTCCTCTTTGGAGAACTGCCTTTTTAGCTATTTTGCCCATTTTTGGACTGGGTTGTTTTCTTTTTTTCTGTTTAGTCTGACAAACCTACAATATATGATAAATATAATTCACCCAGTTTTCTGCAGAATTAGTGTTTAGATTAGTATATAATAGTAATGATAAATCTGCCAATTTCTACACTATACCAAGCACTTACCATGTGACAAGTACAATACTTCATGTGTATTTTCTCATTCAATCTTCCCAATGACTTTGTGAAGTAGGTACAGCAATCTTACTTTACACATAAGAAATATGAAAAATTATTAGCAAGATCACTCAATTTTGGTTCATTCAATTAACTTATAGCATTACTTATGTTGTATGAACCAGTCACTTTGTTAGTGGTTACAGAGGACAAGGGGAAAATACATAATATTTGCCCTGGAAACACTCAGAGTTAAGTGCAAAAATCGAATACTGAGACGTGGTATATTCTATTGTGATATGCTAGAAGCCATGACAGTAGTCTGGTCTGAGAACTGAAGGGGGATTCTGGAGATGACCATCTTCACCAAGAGGATGTATCTATCAGTACACACCCTGACTGCCAAATAGAAGCCAATAGCTGTGCTACTGTCTGCAGATGGGTTGACTGTGCCATGAATAAATTCCCTTCTCCATGAGAGAACAAGGGTACAGAGTGAGTAGAGTGAGTTAAGGTAATATGGGTCAGTACAGCAGTTGAAATATTTCAAATACAATCCAACCCTGGTTTCACTGAGCACATCGTGTCTCTGGAACAGGTCTAAATCTGCCCAGAGGAAAGCACTATATGGGCCAGTGGCAGCTCTGGCAAATGGACTTGTCCAGTAAAGGACATACATGATTAGCTTGCTTACTTTTAAACTTTCTAGATAGGGTTAAAAGTAGTCATCTCCTCTCAAACTGTAAGTTTTCAAACCCTAGCCCTGACTTTATATGTAATGCAGATGGGTGAGCTCAAGGGATATGATATGTCAGGGCCTTTTGGAAACAAAGGAACTTTAGAGGTCTAAGACAGATGTCTTCAACTTAAGCTGCATGAACCATGGAGAATCCACAGGTATTAGCTGAAACACAGATGTTTCTGTAAGCATTATTAAGAATTCACTATTTTTCTCAATCTCACTATCTTCAGGCCATTAATAGCAATAAAACTACTGTAAAATTTTATAGCCCTTGTTTTTATTTCCTTCTCAAGGAATTAATTTCTGAGCATTAATAAAATGATCCTTTTTTTCTTGTGTGTCTCTAAACTATGACCTTAAAAATACTATAAATATATTATAATGACAGTAAACATTTATATGAATTCAATGCTTTTATTTTCTTATGTGCACTCTTTTTTTTTGGTGAGACTACAAGTAGAAAGCATGATAAACGGGGAAACACTGAGCATTCAAGTAGAGGTTATAAAGACTGAGTTTAGAGAGCCCAAAGTTATTCATATAGAAAGAATCATGGGGATCTGATCTCTAGAATATTGATCCCAGATGGAATGAACTTAAGAATCTCCTTTGCAGGTGCTGCAGTGGCCATGTGTGAAAAATAAGAGGACCAAAACTCTCTCCCAACATAAGCAAGAAGGTGGGAAAGATGGGATATCTAGAAGGAAGTGAAAGCATTCTGTACTAGCTCAGCTTTATGGTACATTATTTATTATTAAAGTTATTATGTATATTTTGTAGGCAAATTTTATTGCACTAATTAACTCATTAACAACCTCTAGAGAGAAGCCAGACTTCTCTGAAGACTGGTTTGCTGAATTTTAATGACCCAGCAAAAGAAAAAATTCAGTGTGTAAGGTTCTGGGAAAACCCTGGAATGATACACATAGCTCTGATTTATTCCATAGATCGTATTATAAAGAAGTGTGAACTGCATATTTGAGAATGAATGATTCCTCAATAGTTGCAAAACAATAGGTATGGTTAATTTAGATAAGCAATAACAATGGCATTTAAAGACTTTAATTTTTTTAAAAAAATCAGTTGATTCAGTACCTCCACCTCCCCTCAGTCCATATACTTCCTAGTTGGGGCAAGAATCCATTTGTTCTGGAGTTTACTCAAGCCAAGCTGGCAGGGGTTTCTGAGTAGGTGGTGTAAGGTAAAGAGTGGGGCAGGAGGAACTTGAGGGATAGCATAATCTCCAAAGAACTGCCCATTATTTGGCAGTACTGATGTGGCTGATGATATTTTGAACAGTGTTCCGTGTGGTACCCTGGCCTCCAATATCTGGGGTACAGGTATGTTTGTTCTTCAGTGACCTCAAGACTGCAGTACGAATGGTGGTGGCATAGTTCTGGAGCTTGAGGTAATCCAGCATAATGCAACTCGCCAGCAGCATGGCAATAGGGTTGGCAACATTCTTATTGGCTATAGTCTTTTCTGATTGTCTTGCAGCTGTTTCAAAAACCGCATATAGGTGACCATAGGTGGCACCTGGCACAAGACCCGCTCCCCCAACCAATCCTACACAGACATTGTTGACAATGTTGCCATAAAGATTGGTCATCACCATGACATCAAACTGCTGGGGCTTGGTTACTAGCTGCCTGGTGGTGTTATCCACAGCCATGCATTCAAGGGTAAGCTGAGGGTAGCAGGATGCCACCTCCTGACAGCACTGGAGGAACAAACCATCTCCTAGTTTCATGACGTTGGCCTTATGCACAGCCGTCACTTTCTTGCGCCCCATCTTCTGGGCCAGCTCAAAGGCGTATCTGGCGATGCGCAAGCTCTTCACCTTGGTGATGATCTTTAGGCTCTCTATCACTCCCTTCACACTCTCATGCTCCAGGTTGCTGTATTCACCCTCTGTGTTTTCCCGAACAACTATGATATCTATATTCTTGTGCCATGTCTCCACATCTGGCACATTCTTGAAATGGATGACATTGGCATAGAGATCTAGACTAGTGCGAATGATATTATTGAGGGATTTGTGAGACGGAGGCAAGTTGTGGTCAGTTTCAATGTTGCCCTTCAAGGCCACACGGTTCCGACGGACTGCCATCATGGCATTATGAAGGTCCACTTCAGAAGAAGTGGAGTTAACCATCACCTCCTCAAAATCTACAGGTACACTTGCATATCTGAAGATATTCTTGATGTGAAGCATAATTTCAGGACCGGTGCCATCCCCAGGAATCATGGTTACAGTGTGCCGCCCGCCATACTTGGCTGAGGGAGGAATACTTTTTTGAAAAGAAGAACTCCTCATGGAAATCTCATGGCCAAGCAGAATCTCCCAAGAATGGTTGAGAATTGTAGGTCGGAAAATGGTTTTCACAGAGCAACTCACAGCTGTCAGCATCTTCAGCACTATGGTTATTAACTGGAAGTTAACTTATGTACAAACATATGCTTTTCCTCTTGCCTTGAATTGGCTTCTTTTAGTGGAATTCTTGACGTGTAATTCTTGCTTAGGTCATAACTGGCTTTCTTTCTCTATATTCTATTTTGAACAGACCCCAGTGAGAAAGAAATGATTAATCAGGAAAAGATGGGCTGTGTTATGTAGTAGGAAATACATTTTGAAATCTAAGAGTAACTGATGAGGTACCTCCAATGTGCAAAGTTCTGTAAGATAAACTTATTTTATTTTTTAAAAAAAGGTAGATATTATATGTAGGGAAATTTTAGGTTCACTGCAAAATTGAATAATACAGCATCTGTCCCCACATAGGCTCTGTCCCCACATAGGCACAGACTCTCTACCTCATCAAAATCCCTCACCAGAGTGGCACATTTATTACAATAGGTGACCCCACACTAACAGATCATTAGCACCCAAAGTCCACAGTTTAAAATTAGGGTTCCCTGTCAGTGCTGTACATTCTTTGAGTTTGGACAAATGTGTGATAACTTAGCTATCATTACAGTATCATACAGAGTACTTTCGAAGTCTTAAAAATCCTCTCTTCTTAGCCTTTTCATCCCTCTCTCTCCCTAAGCCCATGGTAGTCACTGATCTCTTTAGTGTCTCCATAGTTTTTCAATTATAAAAATGCCATAACATAACTGAAATGCATGATTGGTTTATTCACTTAGAAACATACATTTAAATTTCTTCCATAACTTTTCTTGAATTGCTGGCTAGTTTTTGCTAATTCTGTATAACTCAACTGTCTCCATGTACCATAGCTTACCCACTCATCTACCAAAGACATCTTGGTACAAGTTTTGACAACTATGAATGAAGTGACTATAAATGTTC
Source organism: Galemys pyrenaicus (assembly GCA_019455555.1). Classification (NCBI taxonomy): domain Eukaryota; kingdom Metazoa; phylum Chordata; class Mammalia; order Eulipotyphla; family Talpidae; genus Galemys; species Galemys pyrenaicus. The sequence goes on from JAGFMF010011630.1 coordinate 1,093,868, forward strand.
ATGTACAAGTTTTGTATGAACATGAACTTTCAACTCATTTGACTACATAAGTAGAACTGTTGATCCTATGATTAAAGTATGATTGGTTTTGTCAGAAACTGCTCAAATATTTCCAAAGATGCCATCTCATTATGCATTCCCACCAGCCATGAGTGAGAACTCTTGTCATTGTACATCCTTAGCAGTCTGAGTGGTGTCAGCATTCTAGATTTTTGTCATCCTAATAGTCATGGACTGGTATCTCATGGTTGTTTAGTTTGTCTTTATCGATGACATGTATCAGTCATCTATATATCTTCTTTCATAAAGTATTTTCTAAGGGTTAAGGCCATTTTTAAATTGGGTTGTTTTCTTGTTGACTTACTGGCATATATTAGATAATAATCCTTTATCATATGTGCCTTTTACAGATATTTTCTCCAATCTCATTTTCTTGATACCGTCTTTTGTAGAGCAAGACCTTTTTACTTGCATTGCAGTTGTATTAACTTTTTCATAGATTCTGCCTTTAGTGCTGTATCTAAAATGCCTATAATGTACCCAAGGTCATCTAGGTTTCTTCATATCTCATTTTCTAGGAGTTTCATAATTTTGCTTCTTACTTTTAAGTCTATGATCCATTTGACTTACAGTTTGTGAAGATTGTAACATTTGTGTTACAATCTCTTGTCATGTGGATGTCTAATGTACCAGCACCATTTGTTGAAAAGACTACCTTTGCTCCATTATGCTTTCTTTGCTCCTTTGGTAAAGATCGGTGTAGATCTATTTCTGGCCTCTTTTTTCTCTTTCATTGATTTATTCACTTGATCTTCTGACACTACCAGGAGTGTAGCTTTACATTAAGTTGAACTTAAATCTGCATATCTTGACTGTGCTTCCTGTTAACACCTTAGGGGTCCTTCCCTCTTCCACACTCCCACCCCAACCCTCTGTCTTAGCTATTTTAGATGGAACTTAAATTCAGCCATGTGACTACAAGTTCTGCTTTCTCCAGCAACAAGATAAAGATGTTAGGTCTCCCAGCAGAGGTCCTTACAGCGAGAGGTTTATGTCTAAATAGTAATAGAAACCTCCACCCAGCCTTTAGAACTCCTCCCTGAAATCAGGCTTTTGCCCAAAAGACTTATTTTACAATGGCATGCTTGCACTCCCCCTGCGATTGTTTTCAGAACTTTCTTTTCACCATATGCATTTATAGCTCTATATTTCCCTCTCAGCACAGTTCTCCCTGCATTTGGTAATCTCTGCTTTCATTTTCATTCTGTTCAAACTATTTTTAAGTTTGAGATTTCTTTTGTGACCCATATGTTATTTGGAAGTGTGTTGTTTAATCTGCACATTTATTTAGGGATTTTCCAGTTATGTTTCTGTTATTGATTTCTACTTTAAACCCATTGTGGTCTTAAAGCAAACATTACATGATTTCCATTTTTTTTTAACTTGCTTATTTGTGTGTGATGGCCAAGAATGTGATCTCTCTTGGTGAATGCGTATTTTAGTATAGTTGGGTGAAGCAAATATAGATGTCAATCATATGCAGTTATAATGTTGTTGCTGGACTTAACTAAGTCCTTACTGATTTTCTACTGCTAGCTAGGTTTTTCTGGTTTTTTTTTTTTGTTGTTGTTGTTGTTGATGTTAACTTAATAAGAGATTTTATAATGATTATACCATTTTACACCCCCACCAGCAATGTAAGAGATTTGTGATATCTTCATATCCTAAATATATTCTCCCAGCTCAGAGCTATAAGCATAAACATCTGATATTTCTTATTAAATTTTCAGGCACCAACACCCTTGATGCAGCTTAGTGTGTTTTAGGGGAGGTAGACTTATTTATGAAGATTTCCAAAGGGCTAATAAAATCCAAGAAAATGAAGATGCAGACATAATAATGACTAGCATTATAAAATGTTCCCCACTTTTAAGGTGCTATGCTGGACATTTTACACATATCATCATCCATCAAGACAGGATAGTACCAGAGGCATTCTCCATGAAAAGGGGAGGAACACTGAAGATTGAACAGGCACCATTTTCCCTGCCCCAATTTACATGAAGCCACCTTGGATTACAAGTCCAAGTGTCCATGACCTGGGCTTTCTGAGTGGGAAAGCCGCTGGTAACTGATGGTGGATTTGAGTGGACCATAAAACAAAGAAGCCAGGTGGTCCAGCTTTCTTTTCCAGTTTCAACTTGTACATAGGAACTTAGAGGGGACTCATGAAGGAGAGCCATAGAGAGACTCTTAGAAAAGATACATAGATGAGAGACATATGGGATAGTGGGGGGGGGGGGGGCTTGAAGAGGGAGCTGCTTCCAGTCCCTGGGAGTGACAATGGCAGACATCATCCTGGTTTCATGGTAGATTTGGTGTATTTTGAACTCTCATACTCTCTTTCAGTCCCAGTTCTCTGACACCTGCCTAATCTTTCTTGTAGTTCTCCACAAAAAGGCACCTTAGACAAATTTTCAGTCCTCAGCAGCCCCAGTTCATGCCAGGCCTGCTTAGCTGGGCATTTGCCCATAAGGGAATGGGTTATTGTGTTGATCTTATTGGGAAATTAATATTCTTTCTTCTCTATGTACACTAAGTCTATGAAAGAAATGTCACACAAGGATTATACTTCCTTTCTTTTTGTGCAAAGGACAGTTGAACCTCTTTTAGAGCGTGTACTGCTTAACAGTTTGGGGTTCCTAGGTACCCCTCACTCTAATTCTGCTAATGTTGCCATTTTACAGATAAAGAAACTGACTGTCACAAATCCCAGAAATTCAAATTATTGTAAATAAACAGAGAATGGTCACAGGTGAGACCCTCCAAGGGTCCCAGAGGCCTCAATCAGTGCTTCACAGACTTGACCACCCAAGAATCCTGTTGAAATGCAGATTATAGATGTTCAGTAGAGAGAGAATGCAAAAATTTGCATTTCTAAGTAGCTCCTGCATGCACAGGTCTACTGGCCCTCAGAGCACACTTTGAGTAGCAAGGCCTGATCCTTATCTCCTCACAAAATCTGGTGGATTATGGGGAGTAAATTTGGATGTAGCCTCCTGGGAGTAAAGAAAGGAGGCAGCGCCACTTTCTCCCCCTAAAGGCTGACACTAAAAGACTGTACAGTATGGCCAGCTAGGTATCTGTTTGTCACTTACTATGTCATAAAAGACAGCTAATACATGTTTACATACACCCAGTGCTAGAGTTCAGAGTAGATGATAGTATCAGGAAATGACTTAAACCAATCACAAAAATTAGTTTCTATCAGTGAGATACCCTGATATAAGCATGTACCTCAATCTTCTTCCTAATATCAGAAAAGATACATCTTTTCTGGGTGATGAAGAAAGGAAACCCCGAAACCAGAGTTATAAACTGAATGATAGCTGAGATTTTAATAGCAGATTGACAGACAAGAACCCCTGGACAATGGGAAAAACAAAACAAAACAAAACAAACAAAAAAAACCTAACAAAAGGGCATGAGTAAGGAGAAGATATAATAAGACTTGCATTTTTTTTTTTTTAAAGAAACCTTTGGGAAACAATTTAGACATGGTATAGCAGTGGCAGAGAGGTTATTTAAGGTAAGTTACCATTGTTCTCCTCAAGAAATGATTCACAGACCAGCAGCATCGAGATCACCAGACCCAGTTAGAATTGCAATGTTTTTGAAACTATCCCTAGGCTTAATGAGACAGCCTGGAGTTGGCACCCAACAATCTGTGTTTTGATGATTCTAGTTTATACCAAAATTTAAGAATCACTGGGCTATGACACAGGGCCAACAGAAAATGATGAGCAGTTGCATGAAGATGAAGACAGCGAGAAAGTAGAAGTATACTTTCAGAGATATTTGGGAGGTAAACTGGACTAGGCTACTGACCTAGTCACTGAATATCATCCTCAATGTGTTTGGCATAAGCCAGGGGAAATGATGATGCAATGGAGATGTGTAACAGTACAAAAAGAGTATTTGGGTGGGAGAATACAATAGAAAATGTGTTCAGTTTCAGACAGGCTGTATTTTGGGAGCCTACAGGGCATTCACATAAAGATGCCCAGTGGGAGACTTCATAAAATAGTCTAGTACCAAAAAAAGGATTGTGGGTGATGATACTGATTCAGGAGTCATCAACATAGTGTAGAGAGTTAATCACACAGGACTATATGAGTGAGCCCAGGTAGAGGCTTTCAATTTCTCTTCCACTGTGACAGATGATGAATGACATTCGCCTAAGACACATTCCAGGAGGAACAAAAGTAGTTGAACAAATAAAGAGTCCCCGAGCTGTTTTCATAGGTCATGCTATACATACTTCTTATGAAAGCATTTTACTAGAAACTGGCTATTAAAATCATGCATCTAGTAATCTCAAAGTTTAATTTTTTGAAGGGAAAACATATGGCTAATAATATAAAATATGCAATGATGTTTTAATATCAAGTGTAAACCTCTACAATACAAGAAAAGCATGAACTAATAAGAAAAAATTCATGTTAAGTTAAAAAAGCAAAAAAAAAATATTCATATTTATTCATAGTAGTAATATAGATGGTATCATTGCAATATCATTTGGATGTCACATCACCTTTAATTTGGAAATCATATCTATAGCCTCATCCTCATTTCCATGCCCTATAGATAGATGCTTACTTCATCTCTCGTCCTTTTCAAAAATGCATCCATGGGTAAAATCAAAGAAACACAAGTATAGTTTACAAAATATAGCATTTCAAAATCGTTCTAACTATTAATGACACATCAAAAACCAGTGTTCATGGGAATTTTCAGCATACATCAAACAGACTATGAAGGATGAGCTCAGAGCTGACTCTAATTCCACCTTTCCCCATGCAGGCAAACACACACTATTGAAATGCAGATGCTAATAAATAACTGTTAAATCCCTGTGATGGCAACTTTAAGGTGAGTCTAAGTGTATAAAAAAATAAATCATTCACAAGTACTCGCGACTTAATGCTTATGAATAACTGAGTGGTTCTGACATTTGCTAAGACTGATTGTGACACTGGAATGGGTCATGTCACGAAGGCCAAGGGGTACTAGCTAAGAAGATGGCTGTAGACAAAGCACAGAAAGTTGATAAGGACAAAACTGGAAATCACAAACATTTCTGACATTTGAACTGTTAGGATGACTAGAGAAAAAGTGATTTGGAGGTAGGAGGAGAATAAAGAGAAAAGAGTGTTACAGATGCCAAGAGAAATGAAAGAGTGAAAGAATGAGGAAGCAGCCAACAGTGCCAATAGTCTATTGAGAGGTTAAGCAAAATTAGAAGTAGCAGTGATGGGGTCACTGACATTCTCCATGAAACTTGGTTGAGTAGGGATTGAGGACATGGGCTACAGAGTCAAACTATTTGCAATGTACATGCACGTTTCATGACCAACAATTGGTTTTGTATTCTAGTGACAGTAGGTAAGAAAAAATAGACTGGTAGACAGACAAGCAAAAAACATGTAAGTGGATCTTTTAAGTAGAAAGAAGAAATGCTATGAAACATACAAACTAACTGTCTTCAAGGCAGGTTACATGAAATTTATGTAGCTGATATTAAACAGTTCCAGAATAACCTGGCTAAGACATAAAAGAATAGAGGACAGTTTGCTCTATACCTAGGTTAGGGAAAGGGCTTTGTCAAATCTTAAAGAAAGGCTAGCAGCCAGTAAATGCACAGGAAAGGAGAGGATTTCTGAGATGGAGGCAAAATTGAAAGGCCTGGAGGGGATACTAAGAAGGTCCATTCAGCCAGAAGAAGGGTTTATGTAGGAAAATAATGGCAGACAAAAGGGGAAAGTAAATTGGGGTCAGAGGGTAAGAGAATCTGGAATGGCAAACTAAAGAAATTTATGATACCCTGCAGGCAGTAGGAAGACATTTAAGGTTTTTGAAGTAAAAAATATAAGGTTTTGAATGATAACACTTTAAAAAAGGAAAATATGCACTTAAAAATAGGACAGTAAATTTTCAGTGCCCAAGACCATTGATAACAAAGCTGTGTCTTAATGAAAGCAGAAACTTTAAAGCACACATACACACAGTCACACTCAAGAAAACTCTTGAAATCTACTTCATGCTGTCCTACAGGACCAACTGATTAGGAGCATCATTTTATCAATATTTTTTCTTAAAAGGTCAAAGCACAAATTTGTTCTGTTTTCTCTATTACACAATTGACTCAATATCTCACCTGTCTTCCCATCACCACTGAATAACCACCGAAGAGCTCACATCTGCTACAGTTCTTACAGAGTACTGTGGAGAGGTGTGTTTTCAAGTAATCCAGAAACATCCTCCTTTCTTTCCAAAAGAGTGCACATATTCTACAACAGCAAACCCACTGAGGAAGCCATTGCTTGAGGAAAAGCTACATTTATTTTTACACTCAAAAGACCTTTCTGGATACAGTTTTCATTTTCTTTAAGATTTATTTATTCACACAAGAACTGGGGTACAGGTCATAGATGTGGGGGGTGAGATTCACCTGAGACAGAGTGGAGAGCAGAACAGATGGTTCTACTGAAAAACACTGCTGAGGGGAGTAGCAAGTGAAACAGGAGAGGTCTGCTGCACCATGTGAGTTACCTCCCTGGCTGGGATCAAACTCTTGCTACAGTGGCTGTGGATAGCTTCATAGTGCTGTCACTAAATCACTTGCGCCACCAGGGAGGCCCCAGTTTTCATTTTCTAAAGGAAACATGTCTTCCCTATCCCCTAAGTAAAGAGCACCAAGTTGGGGAGATGAGAGTTCACGTTATTCATGTTATCATACAGGCGTATGTGGTCTCAACCAGTGAAATTTATATTCTAGTCATGAAACTGATACTTAAGCAGCTACATTAAGCTTTCTTGAAAAGAAGACAGGTGAGGACTCAAGATTACAGGTAAATTGGAAACAACTTATCTTTTATCATTCCTTCTAACTAAACTTTACAGCCACAAGAACAATTCTACTGGATCCTTTTCTCTTACCTAGGGCCTTTACTATGCCACTCTGAATTTTCTCTACCTTCTAGTAGGAGTGTGGCTGGCCAAGAACTATTCACAGGTGTGATTACTATTTTTCTTCAACTGTTCTGTCTTTTGGAGGCTTTCCATTTAATCAGGATAAGGAAAAAGAAGCCCTTTGTTGTAATGAGTAGATGCTTGAATGAATAAAATTTACTTAGTTATACCCTGATTTTAGTTCAATACACATACTCACATACACACACACTCCACAGTTGCTGACAGCAGTTCAGAGAGCCACACACTGTGCATTTTCCCCAAACATTATGATTTCAATTAGCCCCAAATCAGAGTCCCTATAAAGGACACTGCACTTGTTAAACCAGTGTTGCCTAATTTTTACAATGAGGTTATTATAATAACAGAATCTGAAAATTAGAGGGGACTACCTAATGCCAGCAACTGATTTATCCCTGGTTAATATTACAAACTAGGTGTAAGTATAAAACATAAAAATGTTCTCAACTGGATTCCCTGCAGCCTCCCCACCCCACTGGCTGCAAATACTCTCCCTATATTCAACATGGAAAATGGCCTCTACAGGGCACCATAGCCAAGGCTACATGGTGGTTATACCTTATCTCAGTCTGCAGTTATGAATTAGGTACTAGGGTTGCCACTTTATAAATAAGGAAAGTTATATGCCATGTGGATTAGTAACTGGAGCTAAGTCAACAAATGATTCAGAGTCAGATCTCATGTTTGTGCTCTCTCTCCTGCAACATGTAGGTTTTCTTTTTTTGTGTTTTTGTGTATCTCTCCAAATACTTTCCTCCCTATCACAACCTACTCATAAGAATGGAAGGAAGCATCCTCTCATGTATAAACCAGTTCCCACAGCAGTATAGCAGGCATCTAACAGATAAACTGCTAAGATAGAACTAAGAATATACACAAATTTCCAAGCAAATATAGTTGGTTAAATGCATGTAGTGGTATCTACTCCATCTTGAAATCCCAAAAAAGTTATATTTAAGTTTAGGTTGTTTCTTAAAACAAAACAAAACTGTATACTGCAAGGGCAATGAAAATGACAGAGGAGACAACAGAAGTTTAGAAACTGGAAAGCAGATGAAGGAATGATTACTGACTTTTCAGATCAGAAAAATCTGAATTCAACTCAGTGAGAAAGGCAAGAAACAATATGCATCTTATTACAGAGCTGAAAAGACTTGAAAACTGGCAACATTAGAAATCTCTGAGAGTGGCAGGCAAAGGTTGGTCAAAGATATTGTTAAGAAATAAGTAGATACTCAGATCCTCTTCCTATTCTACTCAGTTACAAGAATGCCCCTCGGCCAACCTATGAGAAGACGAGACATATATTCTCAATGCTGGGGAAGAGCATGCACTGTCGAGTATAAGTTCCATTTTGAATTCAGTGGAAATAAGTGAAAGTTTATATAACACATAGAATGCTGGAAGATGGGTTTAGAATCCCTGGGCAGGAATTCTGAAGAATATTTTCTAAGGAAACCAACAACCTAAAAATATTTCAGGATACTGACAAATATTTCTCAGGAGAATGCCTCAAACCACCTTCTATTGAATTCCGTTGTCAAACATCATATCCCCATTTACACAGAACTTTCAATTAGAGCTTTATTTTCCAGTTCTCAAGTATTAGTGAAGAGCCAGGTTCAAACATTTGAAGCTTCGAATATAAAAGACAGAAGTTGAGACAAATTAATAGACAGAAGCAATGAAGAGGATCCAGGGACTCCATTAAGTGAATGCTTCAAATAAACTGTCATGAATGCCTGAGGAGAAAAAGGGCACTGTGTTCATGAATACATATGATGAGAAAACAGAAAAAGAGGTCTTAAAGTACAGAAAAGAAAGGACAGCAGTCATGAAAAACTACTTCAGCAGAAGGGTTAGAAGACAAAGTGGAAGACAGTAGATTAAACAACAAAATAAATGGAAAAAGGAATGAAAACTGGAGAAGCAAGAAGGGTGACAATACCATACTGGGAGGATCTAATGGTACCTCAACTGAAAGAATTAAACAAAACAAAAAAAGGAAGATAAAAATCATCAATAAACAGGACTCTACTGATTTTTTTTTTTTAAGTTTAAGGTCAAAAAAGAAGAACCAGAAAGTAGAAAAGGAGGCACGTGCAAGGAAAGAGTGGAGGATAAATCATCAAAAAACATTCAAAAATATTTACACACCTTAAAGTTAAGAATATCAGGTTTGAAAGACCCACAGAGCAGCTCAGTGGAACAAAGGAAAACTGTATCATTATAAAATGTAAAACTGCAGCTATCACAAGACAGAGTAAGTAGTCATAAAGGCAGCAAAGTTCTCAAATTCCATACTGGAAAGACCACGGAAAATTCTCCAAAATTTTGAAGAGAAAGTGATTTACAACCTAAATACAGCACCTTTCAAAATAGTCAAAGATGAAGGCAGATTTACTTAATAAACATGCTGGCTTACTAAGTGCCAAGAGTTTTTGAAGCAATTTTTAAATATTAACTCATTCAGTAAAAGACAGTCTTCAGAGATGCAAAGTCACGAATTGTTTTCTCCCGTGTACTCCTTCTCATGTAACTAGTGGAGAATGAGCTCCATCAAGCCAGAGGAGTAAACCAAGAAAGAGCATGCATGGTGTATGGGGCAGAGGCTAGCACCCCAGAATAGGGCAAAGGGAATTGTCCAAATCAAGGTGAAGAGATTCCCAAGATACGAGAGAGACAGAGTCTGGAAACCAACAACCCTTCATGGAAGATATATTCTTTTTCGTAATTTCTTTTTTCATTGTTTTAACATTGGTCTACAACTTTGTAAGTGGGTTAGAAATACAGAGAATTCCCCTCAGATATTGTCACCACTTTGCACCTACCACCAACACACCCTAGGCCACCACAACATTCCACTGTACTCCCTCTTCAGCTTGCTCTCACCGCTCCCCCATAACACCTCTGGTAGCCTCAGTGCTATAATAAGTTTTCTAGGGTTAACTCTAATCTTTTGTAAAGTTTCTCTGTATTCCACATGTGTCACTGGCATTTGTCTTTTCCTTTCTGACTCACTATGCTTAGCATAAACCCTTCCATCTCCATCCATGTTGCCTTAAGCAAGAGTTTGTTTTTTGATAGCTGAATATTCCATTATGTATATACACCACAATATCTTGATCTCCTCATCTGATTGTGGGCAGTTAGGGTGTGTCCACAGTCTGACTGTTGTAATTAGTGCTACAATGAACATGCAAGTATGTTTCCCTTAGAATTAGTGGTTTTGTTTTCTTAGGATAGATAACCTGAGAGTGGAGTAGCTGAGTTGTATGATAGATTCATTATAATCATTTGAGAATTTTCTATACTATTTTCCATAGGGACTGGACCAATTTACATCCCCACCAACAGTATAGGAAGGTTCCTTTTACTCCATACCTTCTCCAGGACTTGTTATTTTGTCTTTTTGATATGGGCCATTGTCACAGGTGTGAGATGATATCTCACTATAGTTTTGCTTTGTACTTCCCTGACAATAAGTAATGATGATGAACATTTTTCATGTATCTAGTGTCCATATGCATGTCTTTGGAGAAGTGTCTTTTTGGCAATTTTGCCAATGTTTAGATTGGGTCACTTGTTTTCTTTTCCTTGAATTGTATGAGTTCTTTGTAGATCTTTGATTATTAGCCCTTTGTCAAATGTGTGGTGTGCAAATACTTTCTCCCATTCAGTAGGGTGCCTTTTGTGTAGTGATAGATTCTTTCTCTATGCAGAGAGAGGACTTTTGTTTGATATAATTGTGGGAGATTCATTCAAGACATGAAAGGGTTAGTGCCTTTGAGAAGGAGTGTTAGGGGATAAATTACGATAAATCCATAGTAAGCTAAGCAATAAGATGAATAATCCAGATGATTATTAATGACAGCTGGAACAAAGCGTTTTGCAAGAAAGGAAATCATGTATTTTCAATTCATTTATTAGTAGCAGGCACATCGTCATAACAAACACAGAATACTAATGTAATGAAATGAGGTGTGGAGACAGCCAAATCCCCCTCTTTATGATGAAAGTCAATTAAATAATGCCCACAATTAAAAATATGAAGAAGTAGCAAAGGTACATGCTCTTTAGTGACGTGGATGAATATGCTAAAATCGTTAAAAGTACTGCAAGTTGTTTGTTTCATCCAAAGTCAGAAAATGGGAAAAGACTTTCTGAGGATTAATCTTTTAAATAAAGGCTTCTAGAAATAATGATCTCTTTAAACTACATGTGTATATGAATTTTATAGAAATAAAATTAATTTTTCAATGCTCATAGATTGTTTCTTTGAGGCAGCAAGGCATAGGGTTAACAGCAAATTGTGTGGATTCTAATCCTGTCTTTCTTATTTATAACGATTTGGCCTTGAGAAAATTGCTTAAATCCCTCTGCCTCAGTTTCCTTTTGTGCTAATGAGGAAATTATTTTCCTCAGAGACTTTTTGAGGATTAAATACATGAAATTTCAAGTGTCTATTTTAAGTGTAATTGCAATATTTGAGGGTATATATAATCATTATTTTTAGTGCAAATGCAATATTGGGGGGTATATCAGTCTAAGTAATAAAAGAAACTAATATAGAATGTCATTTAATTTTTTAACTCTGAATTACATATTGGGCCAAAATTATCACTCGAGACTTCTCATAACCAAGGAGATTCTAATTAGTAACAACTCAGTTATCAATTCTTTGATAACAGAACAGTTGCTTACTATGATCACTTACTGATTGTCTATTTGATCAGGTATAAAATGTTCTTTAGCATTACATTCATTTAAAGAATATTAACTGCCCTTACGGGGCCTCCCTGGGAGCGCAGTGGGTTGAGCAATGCACTATGAAGCAAACCGCAGCCACTGCAGCACGAGTTCGATCCCTGCCCCGGCCGGGGAGGAGACCCACATGGCACAGCAGACCTCTCCTGCTGTGCCCACTACTCCTCTCAGCAGTGTACTTCTGTTGATCTGCCTGTTCTGCTCCCCACTCTCTGTGGTGAATCCTCTCACCCCTCCACACCTCTGGCCTGTACCCCAGTGCTTGTATGCATAAATAAATAAATCTTTTAAAAAAATAAAGAATATTAACTGCCCTTAATTATTCTAACTATCCTTAACAATTTGAAAGATTAATGGAAAGTATAAAAATATGTCTTCTATGGGACAATAAATTGTCTTCTGTTTATAGTTCTCCTTTTACCTAAAAGAAATTATTTAAAAACCTGTCTTTATATTTTGTGAGCACTAATTAATTTTTCAATATTTAGGACCAATATGAGTCTGAGTTAAAATTCATTCACGTAAAATACACTGAGCAAATGTGAGAAGCTCCTCAATAACCCTCAAGATGGAATATTATTTTCCTTCTAGAGGAACGCTCTGTCTGCAGCACATTTATTATTCTGTGGGGTTACCAGCCAGAAGACAGACAATTCTCCAGCAACTTAAAGCCCTATTTTTCATAGAGCTCCAATTTGATATGAGATGTCAAAGAATCAGAATGTGCATACCTAAGTGGCCAAGTCAAAATGAATGTTCTATATAGTTTTTGCCCCAAACTCCAGGCATTGTGTGCAAATTGAAATACACTAGGATGCCCACACTGCTAATGAGCCATGTTTGAGCATCCAAGGTGCCAGCCTCATCACCCTGGGTTCTGCAGGCCATATAAAGGGACAGTTAATGAAGACATTCTCATGATACGAAAGCAGCCTCATGGACAGTAATCTTTCTGTTTCCTGAGGCAGCCTGCAATATTCTTGTCAAATCTAATTACCAGCAGAAAAGCAGAAACCTATCACTTGTCTAGTACCTTGTTAACATGTCCCTGGTGACCCGATATAAAATGAACGCAATAATAGTGTAACCCACTGGAAAAACCTAGAAGACATTGTCTGTGGTACTCATCAAGGTCTGGGTGTCAGGAAGCATATTATGTGATAAGATTAAGTCACTATTTTCAGATGAATATATAATGTGCCAGGTTTGCTGAAATTAAATTCACTCACAGGTGATAGTGTCAGTGTTTCCTAATACCTGTGGACTACTTGAGAACTGCTTGATAAAAATATTTTGGAAGGTTGGACATCAGTTCTGAATCTACATAAAATATCTGTAAAGACGTGAAATGTCAGTGTGTGTCTGAAAATTAAGAAGAGAATTTTACTTTCATGCATCTCACCTGGAAAAGCCCACTCATTTGCATTTAACTCAACCATGGCAGCTAGAAAAGAGTATCAAGAAAAAAAGTTCAGCCCACAGTGGAGTAACTTTTGTGAATTTAATGTTCTGTGCAAAAAGAGTATGTGTGTGTGGGGGGGAGGTAAGGAGGGGTGAAGGACAGGGAAGAAGGGAGAGAACGACAGATGGAAAAGGCAATATCAGGAGGAGTATTGTAGACTCTTCATGATTTGCTCTGCCCATTCCATCTCACACTGGAGGATTCACCATAGAACAAGGCAGGAGATGGGAATCTGTTATTGCTCACATCCATCTCCATTATTTCTTCATATATCTAAAATCAGTGGTATTTTTACTGAATGTGGTTTTAATGTTTAAACACACAGTATTTATATTTGATTGTCTTCAATGTGGCTCCAAAACATGAGAAAACCTTCATCTGGTGTTTGACTAAATCCTCATTTGCTTCCAACTTTGCAAAAAAAAAAAAAAAAAAAGGAGCTCACAGAGTTCAACAGCTGTTTTTCCTGCCATTCTGCCCATCTCAATAAATCATTCCTTCTCTTTTAGCTCATACCCAAAGCCTTGCAATCATCAATCTTGGCATCTTACTGCCCTTCATGTAACACAATCCCTCAATAAATCCTTCTGGTTCTAAGTTCAAAATACTGCCCAAATCCCACCATTAAGACCTCTAATGCTACAACTGTGCCCAGTATCTCTCACACAAGCTACTACTTCCCTTTGATCTGCCCTCCCTGCTTCAGTTTTGTCTCCTGATCATCTAAAATCCTTACAGCAGCTAGAACAATTATTTTAAAAACACTAGTATAGTCATGCAGCTACTTTTCTCAACAAAAAACTAACTTCATTTTTATACACAGAATAAAATCCAAAGCATATGCCTTACCAAGACTCACAAGTCCCTGGTGATCTGGTCTTAGAGCCTATTAATGTACTGGTGCTCATTCTCTTTGCTGACTTTCTCTAGACACTTAGGTCTTCCTGCAGTTCCTTGAGTTATCTCTGGCCTCAGAAACTTTACCCTCTGCCTGGGCCAGTCTTCTCAGACAACTGCCTGATTTGCTTCCTAATTCAAGTGTCTAATAAGTACCAACTATCAGAAAGGCTATTTGTCTCAAAGATCAGCCTCCTTTCTTCAAAGGAGGCTATTGTGCAGCTTATCCTACTGTTCTTATCCACTCCATTTTTTTTAGGGGTGAGGGGAGGGTCAGGAAGGGACTTAGTACATATCACTAATTGCACACTTACTGAATTCACTAATTCCCCAGCTACAAGGGCTTCCTCTGTTCAGTTCCCTGCTATAGTCACCTGACCTAGAACAAATTCTGGCACTCAGTAACTATTGTCTAAATGATCTCAGAAGCTACGCCGAGTTGCACTTTATGGGCAATTTAAGGAATTGGATGGTAATTTTGACTGTATACAAATTATGTCTCAGAATGTATTCCCCTCATTTGACTCTACTCTAAAGTATATGATCAGGACAACTCTATTTAAATTTAAGCTAAATAGAAACCTCCTAAGTGGCATGAATCACTTCAGTGATAAAAGCTGGGTTCCCAAGAGTGGGACAAGCTAAATCCTAGGAGAGAAGTCATTTCTTAAAAAGTGAGAAGTACAATGTTTTCTTAACTACAGTGTTCTGGAGATAAATCTTACCTGGTATTGTGCATATTCTCTGTAAGACACTAATGAGATTATGTTACTCTTCTGCTCTGTAAGGACTGACATTCAAACTCTTTGGCACAATATTCAAGACTTCCTGGATACCAAACCAGTCTGTCCACTAGACTCTTCCTAGATCTGTTTTCATCTTGTTTCTACTAAATTTGTAACACAGCATCATGACTTCCCCCCCCAAAAAAAAAAACACCAAGAACAACTGTATCTCTATGACTTTATTCATGCTGTTCCTTTGCCCAAAACATCTACCCCTCATAACCATTTGCAAACACCTACCTGTCCCTTGGAATTCCGATAAAAGGTGACCACTTCTAGAAATCCTTCCCTGACCTCTCTCTCACAGCAAATCACTCCCACTGAGCTTTATAATAAACTCCTCTAAATCATAATAGAATTGTAAAGTTGTCAAAAGTACCCATCAGAGGTTATAACAGCTTCAAAGACAAAGATGACATTTTCTCATTCTTGAATCGACAAAATCTAGTGCAGTGTTTGGCATATATAGTATAGATGCCCAATAAAGACTTATATGTTAAATCTGTCATTTTTTCCTTTTTCAACAAGAATAATATAAATAATCAAGATTTACTTTAGGTTCAAATTCCTCCTATTTCAGGATTTATCTTAGGGAAATTTGTTCCCTGATTGCTGGCCTACATTTGATCCTATGACTCTAAGCCTTTGATTTCTCCATTATCATATTATCATATGAGCCAATTTATTACAATTAATCTCTCTTTAATATATTCTCTTTTTGAATATATGTATGTGAATATGTATTTGCATGTGTGTGTTTGCATGTGTTCGTGTATGTGTATGTTTTCTCTCTTGAATATGTTTCTCTAGAGAATTCTAATACAGTGAATAAGGAGTTTTACCAAGACCATAATGCCCATCAGCTACAATAGAAAGAAATACAAGCAGAGACCAAGCTTTCACAGCCTCACCCATGGATGTAATAAAGGAATAACTTCATCTTGATGCTGAATCTGAAGAAAATTTTCCCTTGCCTCTGGCTGAAATTTTAGTCATGGCTAGGTCTTGGAACTCCTTTCTCTCTATTAGATGACAGAAAATCTTGTGAACATTTGTTCAGCTCCAGATATTAATCAAACTCCAAGACTATTTCAACATCAAATCTACTGGTGTGCTGCAGTTGGACATTTACAGTGGTACATTGTCCTTTGTGTTTCTCCCAAATAATTGTGTTTTTCTTTACCGGGGGGCTAAACACTTTTTTTTTCAATCTTCCAAAATCAGGTGGATGAGAAGATACTGGGAGAATAAATAGGGCCTGTCTTCAATGGTAGGCGCAGCTGTCAGGGTAGGAGTCTGTGATGGCAGGTGTACAGATATGGCCTCTCATGGGTCTCCCCTCCTACCACAGCACTGCCACAGGCAAGGAGTTTCCTCCAGGTCCCCACTATTGCCTCAATCCTGTTTCTCTTTCAGTGTACACACACCCTCACTGTTTCACTGTTCCTTCCCTATAACATTCTTGGCCAAACTTAAAATGGCTCCACTGTGGCCCTGGCGGTACTCTTGTGCTCCCTCTGATGGCTTCAGAATATGCATTACTTCCCATCACAACAGAGGCCCGCCAAAGCATCCAACAGCTTGTCTCTCAACACTCTAGGTGTCCTCAGATAGGACACAGATTCAGTTCCTTGTGTCACTACACTTCAAGTATAGCTCTCTAAGTGATCTGCTGACAGGGCTCCCAGGCTTTGTGGGAAGAAAGGTACAGGCACATTTGGGGGCAAAAGTTGGCAGGATAGATTTCTCCAGAAAAGTTCTTAAAAACCCTGACCCCCAGGATCTTGGATTTTCTATATACTGAAGCAGGTAAGAAGTTCAAGAGTCATGAAACTAGCTTGAAATAATCATGTAAAATGTCCATTTACTGCTCTGGTCTCTCATTTTGAAATTGCACACTGATTGTATCTAAGGGTCACAAATAAAGTCCTAGTCTAGCATCTTCTTACAGTGAAACTGTTGTTGTCTCCCCCACATCACCTTAGCCATTTCATCACATACCTGCTTGTTTGCCCATAGCCAGCACCCACATCTCTGAGTCTGAGACAAAGCTCAAAAAAGAGAAGTAGGGAGTGTTATAGGGTATTCCCAAATAGAAATGGAAGTGAGAAGGATCAAATAAAAATCTGAACAAGTAGATATAAGCAAATTTAACCTTTGCAGAAGGAATTGGGTATGCTTTTTGTTTCAGTAGGACATTTTTTTATCGACAAATAGGAAACATACAATGTGCAATGGGATACACAATTATCAGCCTGTTTCAGGAACTGGAAGGAGAAGACAGAGATTGATCACTAAACTGATATATGAGAAGCAGCTTCACTAACACATTCTCAATTCCAGGTTCCCATTTACCATAAAGAGGCTTCCTCTGTCCTCTCCCCCATAAATTTACCTGGATATAACTTTGTCAAATTGTATTCCAGTATTTGGAACATAATCCCTTCCAAATCTAGTCCAAAAAGTATACTGTACTATAAAATGTTGCATTTAGTTGTTAGCACTGTAGATGATCCAAGCAGAAAAGATTATTTGCCTTACAATATATCCTGGGGGTATCCTAAGGATAGTTTCTCTGTTTCTTTTCAACCACTGAAAGAACAAACCAATTCCTTCCAGGGTAACAAAGTCTGAAGCACACAAATTATCAACAAACTTAAGAAAGCTGAGGTATCAGATTTAGAAGTTCAGCTCTCGTGGACAGACGAGATAAATACTAACTGTTGTCAACCACCTTGGGAAGAAATGTTGATATTCCCAAGCATTCTTCTAAGGCCAGTCCACAGACTGCAAAAGGTACTCTCAGTAGGCTCCATTAAAGACCTCAAGACAGGCCACTGGCTCTTAGTCTCTTTGTTCTTAATCTATAGACTGCATTTTCCCTGTACATTAGCTCATCCCTGTCTAGCATGTCTGTCATTTCAGACCATAAGCCATTCCCTCTGCTCCCTTCCATGTCAAAGAAAGGTGAGGGGTAGTCTTCTAGAGGGCAATTCAATGAATGTGTGAAGACTGGGGGCTCACTTAGCTGCTCTCAGATGTCCCCGGGCTGTACACATTCACACTGGGTCCCTCCCAGTGGCCTTTTTTGCACAGCTGGGCTCGTTCAGAAAATTCTGTGAAATGTACTGTGAAAAGAAGAGAAGGCAAAATTCCACGACTGGCAAAGAGGATACTCATCGACCAGATAGCACAGTGCAGCTCGCTGCTCTTTTCATCAGAGATCACTGGTGTGCCTGCTACCTCTACATTCGAGGACTTACCACAAAGTCAAGACCGGTCTGAGATAGCTGACGATGGCTGGTTCTGCACAGATGAATTTGCAGGCAGTTCAGTAGACTTCAGATCCCATGGGCATGCTGTCCAGACATCCAATTCAAAGCTCTCTTTTTACCTACCCCCTTCCCTCTATGTAAAGTCCTTTTTCTATAATCTGAACATGTGCTACTTCAACACTGAATTTACTCAAGATAGTTAATTTACACATTTGTTTGTTGGGCACTAAATTTTCTTAAGCCATCTATTAATTCATTTTGATGGAGCAATTTCCATAAAATAAGTTCTTGGGTAGGAATGAAATGACTTTTTCCATCATTATAATTTCTTTAGGTATCGTTATGCATGTTCTATTTAGTCTCATGATTAGTCTCATATTTAACATATGCTGACTTCAAAAAGACACATTTATTATTTTCATTGCCTAGTGCTATAAAAGAAAGTCTCAGTGTTGAACAGTAACCTATGTTCCTTAGGCAATTTTGGTAGCTGAATGACTGATATTTGGAGAAGGAGAAGTTCCATATACCTGCTAGACATTTCTTGCCATTGCGCCACACAATTTCTTTTACATGGACAACCCCAGTTTCCCAGTTATCGTGAAGAGGCTTCCTCATAACCCCCTTCCTCAGCAAAACCTCTGATCTTGTTTGTTACATTCATGTCTATAAACCCTCATTTGCCAACTTAAAAATACCTCACTGAAACCTTTCCAGACATCTACCCCCAAACTGAGACTAGGCTAGGTCCTTCCTCTGTGTTCTGAGATAACTATGTGTTCTCCATCATTGTATTCCATACAGTATTGCGATTGTCTGCTTCCATGTCTACAGCTCTCATACCATTATAATCCTGTAAAGTAACAGGCTGCATTTTTTGTGGTTTTCTTTTAATAACCACATTCCTAATTTTAAATATCTGACATGTTCTTGCTGACTAAAATTACAGGGTGACTTATGGGATGACCAGATTGTTCTGACAGTTCACTGGTGAAGTCATGAAAAGCCCACTCTTTCCCTCTCAAAACTGTCACAAGTTGGATGATGTAGCACTAGATTTCCCTTCTGATCAATACATTGGACTTAGCGTATGTGTAGTGTTCAAAAATCTGCCTTGACCTTTTAGTGCTATTAGGTATTTGATGTGTGACCTTGAGCAAGTTAAATTCCATCTACATAGCAGGGTTGACACCAGTTTTCCCCCTCAAAGATTATTCTGAGGGATACTGGAGAAAAGAGTGAAAATTGCTTTGATGAAAGGTGAACTGCTAGGTAAATCACATTCCCACTCTAGAACCATTGCTGTACTACATAGAAAGAGCAGTGAAACAAACAAAAGGTCTAGGAATGTACCAATGGATACTGAAGATTCCTAAGAAAAATGTGGGTGGTTAGCCTCATTCCATCATTAAGAGGGTATAGGCATGTCCTTCCCCTGTGCCATCCTGACCTGCAAAGAGGAGAGGCCCTTTTAGCTCTAACAGCCTTGTCTGTCCATAAATGTGATGATTCATACCATTTCTAGATCAACCCTTAGCCACAGACACATTTGACTTAAATTGAAATTTTTTGTGAGTTTACTCTAATGTAAATACTTTTAAACTACAAAGTAGGGTCCTTTTTAAATTATCAGTTGCAGACTCCATGTTCAGGAATTACTTAGTTGGTGAAATTATTGATCCAAAGGTAGACACTGAGAAGCCATAGACTGTAAAACCATGTTAAAGTCATCATAGCTCCCTTCAAAGAAAGTAGACCTTAATACTCGGGTTTTGTGTCATCCTTTCTATAATCTAACTTATTTGAACTATCTCCTATCTTTTGATATAACTACTAAAGGTCTGAGCACATAAAAGAAAGCAAAACCTTAACCTACACATGTTTGTCAAGATAAGAAAAGTTTGTGTTTTGACTTCATTTATGATTAATTCCCAATTGTCAACCTGATACAAAAGAAGAAGTTCATTGCTTTTGACCAAATTAGTAAAATAAATCAACAGCTACCTGGGCTCATTTCTGAGGTTCAATCTGCCACTATACTGCAATAGACCATAATATTTCCAGGTGGAAATATTTTTTATTTTAATCAGATTGGAAAGACATTTTGTGCATGGCTACAACAGTTGTCAGGGACAACTCAGCCCCAAATCTCTATGCTGGGGCTGTTATAGGGTAACACTAATATAAAATGGGTTTCCTTGCCTGGGTCCTCACCCACACGCTTAAAAGACTTTTATAATAAGCCCAAACTGCAGGCACATGTGATAAAAGTTATTAAAGGATTTTATTTTACAAGAGATGGGGAATAAAATAGTAATAATACAAAGAGAAAAGAGGGATACAAATTTGTAAATATCCTATTAGATTTTTTGAGTTGGAACCCAATGGCATGTTGAGAATTGGCTCTGAATCAAGGGAGATGGCGCCAAAGGAAGAGAGCCCAAGGCTCACCTCTCTGGTTTTATAGCTAGCCTGGCTGCTTAACTCTACCCTCAGGTCCAAGTGATCCACTTTTTGATAATTATATTATTGGATTTGTGGTTCTGAAATACCGGTGCTCTGGAGTGGGGGTTGGAGTCCACAAACCCATCTGTGTAATCCATTCAGGACTACCTTTCCCCTAACAGGATCTTGAACCTAAACTTTATCTCTACCTTTTACTACTTGGCTCAAACCTTACCTAAGGCAGCAGGCATCCAAGTACTCCAGATCAGTTTTAGCATTATGCAACTGACTGGATCCCTGGATTGCTGAAGTTCTAGTTACCTAATATTTCCTACATACCAGTGAAGAGAGAATGGACTTTGGTGTCAGATAGAACGGGAACCCAATCTTGGTTCTGCTATTTACTAACATTGTGATTAAGGATGTTACTAAATCTCTGTTGTCTCTAAAAATAATAATGTATATCTTTAGGGTATTTGTCAAAGATCAAATTGAACAGTTTGTATAAATATCTGGCACAGAACCTACACTTAACTCTCCACACCTTTCATTAACTTCTGGGTCTGTGAGAATTCATTATGGAGTCCTGTTCATGAACACTGTTTCTTGTCCTTAAGTCATTGACAGACTGAAGATCTAATCTTGAATTTGACCCTCAACTTCATTCCAGCACTTGAAACCCAACTTTTGTCTCTTCAACTTCATTACTCCCTGATCATCTGCTCCCGAATCACTCTCCCTCATGAACAGAGCGCTGCCCTTTCCCATCAGATTGGTCAGATCCTACTCATGCTTGGATGGGTGAGGGCTAGTAGGTTATGGGTCCAGAAATTGGTCCTAATTTCATATGCTAAAGACTTCGCTAAGAAAGGGGAGGCTTGATAATAACACGGCTTATGAATTTATATTTCCTTCCTCTTATGTTAACAAAGGATAATCAGAAGTTGTCTCTAAGTATCCTCAGTAGTGTATTTTCATGATAGTGTTGTAAATACTGATGATGTTAAAATAAACAACTTTGTATTTAGTTAATAAATTATCTCAACTCTTCCTTTTAGTTCAAACATTCTGTGAATGATATCTGAATTATATCTGAGTTTTTAACTCAGACTCTGACATTGTCCATCACACTGTCACAATCTATTTATGTAGATATCATAAATAATGGTAAGTATGCGATTTCTGAAAGAGTATCCTTAGGACTAAACAAGTCTAGCAAAGTGTTTCTTGTTGATGATTTTTTTCCATACAAAATATGTTTAACTCATCACCTCCAGTTATTAGATCTGATAATGCTCCAGGTATAGACATGTACATTTGGGATAGACCTCAGATTTCTCATTTAAGGATGCAGAACTTGAAGATGAGATAGAAAAAGAGAATGCCCCCAAAGACATAGGGGAGTTTAGTGGTTGAGCTAGGACCAAAACCTAGTTCAAATTATTTTACAAATCCAGGAGATTCCCAACCAGAGTGCCAGGAATAGGGTAAGGGGTACTGATCTACTATTCCCCATAGCTTATTTACCTCCATAGATCTATAAAATACTATCCTTTCTATGTGTATCATGATGTAAAATTGGGAGTTACTGTTTTATCCATGTTTTCGATATTCACTATCTGCATGGTCAAGGAATGGAGTGTTTTGCTCAAGATAATAACAACTTGTGGGATCATCCGAATTTAATGTCTTAGTTTAATCTTGCCCATAGGGTAACTCTTTTGAGTTGATTTGTATTCTAATTCCTAGAGGCCAGAGACAAAATATGACAAATTTTCCCTACTAGCCTGGGTTATTAGGCTATGGAGCTTCAAACACAGCTCACAGCTCATAAAGAATTAAAACAGCATCATTCCAAAAGAGAGAAATGATATTTTAATTCCAACAGCCAGGAGCAAGGAAGAGCCCTGCGGCTTTTGAGGATGGTATGTATGATACAAAGTGATGGCTCTTTTATTACCCTCAACTAAAAGGTTCCAGAATATGTGGACAGGAGAGAAACCTCTACAAACCCCACCTAAGCATTAATATAATAAAGAAACTTTTTTCAGTGAAAAATAAAAAAAGTCTTAGTTCAAGAATATTGAGATTGATAATTTGAGCATGACCGAAGAAGGATAAGTTGGTAGTCAAATATGTTAATTATTCTTCTATCTAAAACACTGCCTTCCCTTTGGCTTAAAAATAAGAATGGTGACCACACTGATTCATTTCATCTTTAATCCAAATGCATTTAAGTCTCTTAAAAATGCAGACTTTTCTATGAGAATACTGAGGATTCTTACTGCTTTTCTTTACAAAGAAGCTGAGTTACCATCATAACAGCAGTTAGCACTTTGCTAGACAGTGACAGAAAACAAACAAACAAACAGGATTAAGCAAAAGGAGAAGTGTTCCTACATTTCAGGCCTGGTTAGATTCTAGATACAGATGCTACAACATTATCATCAGGCTCTCGTTCACCTCTGTCTCTCCATAAATTCTTGGTGTTGAATTCATCCTCAGTCAGTTTCTCCCCTGTGATCACAAAATGGTCTGAATTTCTCCTAGTCATATTCTTCAATATAAAATTCCCTAGTAGAAAGGAAACACTTTCTCCAAAATTACCAGGGGGGAAACAAAAAGGACTGGATTTGCTTAGATAATATTTAAACCCTGAAGCCATCCTAGTGGCCAGAATAGCTTTCTCTAATTGTCTGAGAAAAAGATCATGGGACCTAAAGCTAAGACAATATGGGTTGAAAGTGAAGGATACTTTCCAGAACAAATTCCAGGAATGGTTACCAAGAGGGCAGAAGATTGCTTGAGGCAAAAACCAAGAGATGTCTTATTCTTTCCACTAGCTGTTCTCAGTCTCTTACCAGCTTTTCTCTCTTCAACTGTCTTTAATCTAGTTTATTCAAAATTGATGCCATCTCACCATTGAATGGCTAAGATTAGTCAACCAGTTTCTTCATTTGCTATCACCCAAAATGCAATCCTTCACTGCATTCATCTCAGTTCAAACTCTGAGTGATTTCTTTCCCTTTTCTCTTGCTCCTATTATCCCAATGATTTTGGTTGGTCATGACACGGTCACAATTTCATATGATGGGAGATGAATTTCCCTAAATCCTCAATCTCTTCAATGAATTATTTCTTCACAATCCAGTAATAATTAGGTTCTTACTCAAACTTGAAAAATCTGTTTCCCTTAAAATTATCTCAGTGAGTATATTATTCCCATGTGACTTATCTTCCACGGAGAGTCTCAGCATTCTACTTCCAGTAATGTCAATGTTGGTATATACACATGTTAATGCCAAGGTACATAAAACCCTTTCTCCACACCTAATTTTATCCCTGGCCAAGAGTACATAGCTAATTGCCTCAACTATCCTTTCTATTTCTGTTTCCTTATATATAAAATGGTAAATGGAAACATGTTTCTTTAGAGTTATGTTCATATTGTTTCAACCTTCTTTGAATAAAGAGAACATTTTATATTAAATGGAATAAATCTTAAATTTATTTAAGGTGGGCCAAACCCTTTCAGTCAACAACTCTGGTGTCCAAAGACACATCAAATAGAGACCAAATATATGACATTTGTGCTTTGCACAGGATCCTTTATTTATTGACTTCAATTTTCTCAATAAAGCTTGAAGCACTTTCCTCACAGAATATAGATATATAAAACTGATTTAAGGAAAGGAAATTAGTATTTGTTGAGGTGATGTTAATAGGTCAGATACTCACCACAGGTTATTTCACTAAATGCTCACAACAACTGTTCTAGTATTTTTTTCCCTCAATAAACAAGTATTAATAACCCCTTTGTATTAGCTTTAGGACACAAAGATGTAAAGGACATGTCCGCTTTCCCAGGACAGTGGGAAATTAAGCAAATTAGCTGTTACAGTAGTGTGGCCAGTGCCAAGACAGAGCAATGCACAGTATCACACAGCAGAAGTGAAGGTAGAACTTGAGCAACCTTTAAAATGACAAGCAAAAGTCAAATGAAAAGGGGGAAATATTCATTCCAAATGAAGACTTAACAACCAAGAACAACTTTACACAAGCCCTGTGTCAAGCTTTATTTAAACCTTACATCAGAGAAGTTTAAGGTCCTGTTCACAGTCACAGAACTGCGAAGTGCTAGAGATCAGCTTTGGACCTAGCAGATTGCCTCCAAAAGTCCATGTACTTAACCACTGAGCTGTTCCACAGGCTGCAAGGAGTTTGAACAAAGGACAGGTTTTGTAGGAAAGTGGCAAGAAAGGAGGCTGGAAAGAGCGTGGGAACTGAAAAGGGACAATTCCACCTTGAAAGTCAGAAGGATGAAGCAGAGAACCTTCAGCATAGAGTTCAGAGTAACAGATACTCAATTGTACCACCCATCATTTTCCAAGAAATGCCCTGAGCACTGACACTTCATTTAACCTGAAAACAAATCACAAAGATAAACAACTGTCAAAGTGAGACACAGAAAGTTGAATGACTTGTCCAATATGGCACAGTTAAGTAGAAAAGTCAGACTACTGACCAGGCAGTATGGCTCCAGGAGCCACACCCTTCAGTCTGCATTCCCTTGCCTGCAGGTAGGCTGTGAAGAAATATGATTCCTCTGCTCGTAAGCTGGATGAAATGGAAAGCAGACTTACTGGGAAGCAAACAGGTTGAAAATATTTAACAGGACATTAGTGCCATTTCTTTCCAATTCTATCAGGGGGCAAAGAAACTCAAAGAAGGAGAGATTGCCCTGGATCACAAGTAGCTGTCAGAGTTGAGATATGATTTCAAGAATGTTAGATTCAAAAGTCTTGTTTTTATCATGCTCAAGGCAACCTCTTGCTAATTCAGTTTCAAACAATTATTAAAAATTCAAAGTTATATAGGCCTGTAGTCATAAGGTTTTATTCCCTATAATTTAGCATTCACTAAGTGGCTTGTTTAAGTGTGTCAGGTTATTATCCACACATTATCATGTTTCCCTAGCCTGGAGAATACTGTGTTTTCCTATGGCTAATGGCTGGAAGGAGAGACTGCAAAGCGAGTCACTATTTAAAGTTGATAAGCATCAACACAGTAGCAGGTCATTATAAAAAGCATAATGTCTGTTCTCTTATGAATTGTTTTTAATACGAAATTGATCTTGAGATGCAACAAAAGTAAATGCTATAGACTTGTTTTCCTTTTTCTTCTACTCGCTCTTAGGATAATTTGAGCTTTGATGAATGTGACTCATTTCTATTCAATATCTGCTTTTATGGTGAAAGTCTATCCTGAGACAGGAAATGCTATACTGTAGAAGGAATTAGATATTCTCAACCTCGGGTATATGGATTCCAGCCATCTGTCTGCTTAGTAAACACTACAGTTTTGCATTCAATTGAAAACCAGAGCTGGGCTACTCCACACAACAAAGAAAATCACGGAAAGCACCATTTCCTATTTTAATGGTGCCCTGCTGCCTCTACAGAGATCTTCTCTATGTGCTCAGGCATGCACGTTTAAGAGGACCAGATTAATTTCTTCATAACTGAAACCTTCCCTGAAGGTTTTAGAGCTATTGGGGTGACTACTACTCACAGGTGGCCACTGGGCACTGAAATGTGCTTAGTCTTAATCAAAATGTGGCAACAGTACAACAGAACCAAAACAATTTCTCTGTTTTAGGTTTAAAAAGGGAAAATACACCAAAAATAAGGACTAACCACCAGAAGGGAACTGTCATATTCACAAGTGGAAATCAAGTATTTAGTAATGGAATTACAAGAAGTGCACGGCTCAGGAGGGTAGTTTTTCTGTCATCAGTGGGTCTACTCAAGAGATATTTAATGATTCTGAGATCTTCACACTACTTTCAAGTGACCCATAAAGCAGTTTCTCAATTTTTCTTAAAACTGGGAAGATCAAAAGCTTAGATAAAAAGTGAACTGTCTTTAATTTGATGGAAGTCAGATAGAAGCAGTGATGACATGGTTGAAAGGAATGAGTTCACTCAGTTGGAGACATTTTTAAGCCCTGGATACTCCCTCTTTCTTACTTGAGGGCTACAGATGATCTTCATAGTGCCTCTGTCAAAATCCGTTTCAGAAATGCATACTGAGGTTTATTTTCTAGAAATCACAATGCAGTCACATTTATTCACTTAGACTTCTCCTTACAACAGCAACACTGCAGAAACTGCGGGCGCTCACTGATAGCTGCGCCCTGCCCCTTCATTTCAGCCACATTCATATTCTGTTCCATTGCTAGGTGTGGTTGTGCACTGAGTTCAGGTCATCACGATGAGGAGCAAAATGATAAGCACTGCTTTCAGGTGTGACCCACAGAAACTCCCATGTATACCCTAAGTCTCTTCCTCATCAGATGAAAAGGGGATTCTGACAATCAAAAAGAGGTCATATTCATAAGATGGAAGATTAGTGGATCCTCTGAGTTAAGAGTGTAGAGCACACCTCACCCAGCACTCTGCGAAATATTCTGTGTAGTCAGTAAGAACTGATTGTGTTGGATTGACTAAAATTTTGGAGCCTGCCTATATGGCAGTTACCTTTGCTTTTCCTTTATATAAGAAGTTTCACATGTGTTAGCCATTTTACATGAACAGTTTTCTTATGTAGGAGCAGAGGGTAAGAAGAAATCTGAAAATCTCTATGAACAAATGATGAAATGAACCATAACAGATCGCTTGGTTCATTATCCTGAAACAAGGTGTAACCTAAATAGCCTGGCAAATAAACATCTCCTTATAAATGAGAAGATTAGGCAAAACAATAGAAGCACACAGGGAATTCAGTGAGACTGAGTTGGAAGATAATTACATATTAAGGCCTAAGTTTTGAGCATTGTCAATAGAGCCAAGACAAGTCTGCTGTGAGCATGTCTAACTTTATTCCAAGGCTGAAATGAAGAAGCACATCACTCGGCTGGGAGTAGGAGATGGAAATGTGAAAGCAGCCTAAACACATTGTACTGGTCAGTACTAACTAGGTAAGTGTCCCTTCAATGTTCCACTGAGTAAGGGTTATAGTTAGCACTACCATCAGAATATGCTGACACTTGGGCATTATTGGCAAGTATTTTTCTATGTATCTTTTGCTCTCTTCATAAAGACCTTAGCCTCTCAGTTCATAAAAAGTATATGGGCCAGGTAGCCCCAGCAATAGTACATGACCTAGACTCTCACTGCTTAGCCATTCTAACGTAAGCCACAGCCTTTCTAAGGGGCCAGCTTACCTTACCTTATCCTACACAGTTAGGTTTGGGGTTCTACATACGGTAAATACTTTGTTCATATTCTAGACTTATATGGGCATGTCAAGTACACCCGAAGCCATTCAGTGAAAGTCCCAGGTATTTAAGCACTTTAAATATGTTGTAAATAATTTTTCCTCAAATCAGATCATCATTCAATAGATAGCCACATCTTCCAATAATGTTGCCTAAGTCTCCCGGCCCATCGAGAATCATTAGGAAAGAAAGACAGACTTATCTTGGTTGATCAACAGAAAGTCGATTTTTGATAGCTGGTTTTAAAATAAAATTGTCTGGTATATATTTATATGGCTGTGCTAATCTCATAAGTCAGTCCAGATGTGACAATTATGAATAACAAACATCTATGTCACTCACCAAAGTACAATCTCAAAATGCAACCTCCAAAGAAGCAGCACTTGTCTAAGTGTCAGATTTCTACTCCTTCATAGACACAAGGTGTTTTAACGTGTTACTCTTAAACCTCGAGGGATGCAGTCACTGTCTAGTGGGCTGCAAACTTTAAAAGGTAAGCACTGACTTTGTTAAGTGATGAAAAGTGCTTTAAGTGCATCCAAGAGACTCTTTTCACCCAGCAAAAATGCACTTGAAAGAAAAGAATATCAAAGGCCAAAGCAACACTCTATCAGGGTTGACCTTGTTAACTCAAAATCACACAGCCAATATATTGTCTTGTGTCGCATAACTCCCTTCCCTTAACCTACACCTCGTTGATCATATTAATGCATTATTGCTGATTTCCAGAGTGCAACACAGATTCTTGCTGGCCTGCAGTACATTAGCAAGCTGATGAATAGCAATGTCTCTTGATAAGTTAGACTAAATAATCAACTTCACTTTCTAGTTTGTCATATTTTTAAAGGCACCATTAACATAGGAAAGCAAAAGTTTTAGTATAATAAATTTCCCTGGGCCTAGAGATTCTTCACTTAGAATTTAATTAGTATAGTGGGACCTTTTCTTTCCTACCACATACCCATGTCTACATTTAGCATCAGTGCTTGTTGTATGACAGTGATTTGAAGCTTAAAGATTTGAAGTTATTTTGTCCTGCTTAATATTGTCATTGATACTCAGATACTCATGTTTATGTAACTGCCAGTCTACTTTTAAAGATATTACTAATACTACATCTAAAATAGGTGATCATTTCTGGGGTTGAAGTAATAGGAGTGGAAGAGTTTTTGTCTTTCTCTTAATAACCTAGCTGCTTTCTGAGTTTATAAATGAATCAGGTATAGGATATAGTTTCAAATCCTTCCTTGAAATGTTATCAAATTGCTTTACAACCAGAGGTGCACTCTTAGTATTATACTCACACACATTATCTATGTATCAATATGAATGTGTTCTTACTAATGGGTCTGTGTCTAACTGGGTCAGAGCATCCTATCATGTCAATATTGCCTCTCGCTATTCTCTGCAACAGTTTGTCTATATACCTAAAGGCGAGATTTTAGATTAGAACCATACTGAATTCTTCCTCATTATATTACCCATGTTTCAAAACTATGTCTGGAGTTCTGTGAACACTTTTGCCAAAGGCATTCCTAATCCCTTTGCTATTTGTTACAAAATACCCAAATATCAACTTCTCTGATTTACAACTCAGTAGTTCATCAATTTTATTGTCTTCAGTGTTCTCTTACTAAAAAAAATAAAATAAAATAAAAACTTTTTCTCCCTCTCCCTTCCTTCCATACTACGAGTCTCTGAAAGCATCTAACATGTGAGTTATCTATTTTACTTAAATTCAGTATTTAATTTCTATTTTAGTGTAAGTTGTCATATTATTCTTTCTAGCAATTTCAAGCCTTCTCTGGGTTTCCATTTCCTAGCTCCCTGTCTTTCATGGAAAAATTATCTAGCATCCTATCAATAAGAAATTTCCTGGGCACAGCATTTCTGCACAGGCATCTCATCACAAACACACTCATTGCAAGATTCAGAAGTGCCTTAAAATAAGATGCACCTAAGTTAAAGCCTCTTTTATAGTGAGCTGATTTTTATTGTAATGGTTTTCTTTGAAAGCCAATCAAGCATTAGCAGTGCTGTTTGCACATTTAAGTCAGTGGACTATTTTTAGGAGCATTGATTTCCCTGGGCTGTGGATAAGGTTTGAGTAAGCTAAGTACCTCTGTCATGGACAGATTTTTGCTTTCTTGTAAAAATTTTCTAGATACACAAGTGCATGTTCTGTTAGAAAAGAATCTTCACATGCTTACTCCCCTGGAAAATGTTGAGCACCAAAACGTGATTAGCTCTGTGTTAAATATTGGTTAAACTGAAATTATTTACTATATTAGTCTGCTAGCATTCTCTTAGTAGACAGGGAAGGCTGGGAGAATAGGTGACATTTAGAGAGTAACTTTAGGTCACAGAGAAGAGGTGTTCACCCAGCCCAAGGCATCAGAGGAGAATCCTGTACTTTAAAGGCAAGGAGGAAAAAAAATGACATAGCCGTATACTGGAAAATCATTTAAGAGCCCCCTTTGCATGGTTTGAAAATTAGAACTGGGCAGAATAAAATGATTAATCTACTTCTCCGGACAACAAAAGGATATTGAGGGGATAATAGGAATGCAAAATCACCCGCTGTCTCCTGAAATGTACAAGATTTTGAAGAAGGGCATCACACCAACTTTAGAAGTGTCTCTATAACATGTCCTCCTACTGTGCAGATGGTGGTAGCAGACAAAAAGATGGCGAGTCAATAACCCCCCCAGATAATCCAGTGGCTCTGATTTTTTTCCTAATAATTATTAATTTTAAAATATGGCTCCCTGAATACTTTAAGCAGAAGGTGAGATTAGAGACATTCATTGTGTACTCCTTGTTAGAAGTTGTTGGTGGAGTTTAGAGGGGGATGCTTCTTTCCCACTTATCCAGTTTTCCTAAAAGTGATTTGCTATTTCACCTTTTGATCTACCCTCACATGCTTCTCTAACTGAGGGAAAGTGGAGAAGAGAAACTTATGCCTAAGAAAACACCCATTCTGTACTATTCCTTTTGCCCAAATGCATGCAGAGGAAGCTCACATGGAGATGCTCCATGGTTTATTACAACCCACTGCAACTGGAAGGCTGTCCAGTCAGGGGGTTCAATATTATGAACACTACTAATACATACAGAAGCCACATCCTCTGGCATAATCTATCAGGAATCTTGACACTTTGGTCTCTACTTGCTTGATAGCTTTCTCTCTTAACTGGTTCTGGATGCAAGTGGGGAAAACAACATTATCATATTTACATTCTCCTCAAATCAAAACAGTTTTAATAATTAATATAGGGGGTCCTAAAAGATTGATCATCTCAGAAAACCTGACCCTCCAAAACAGAGGCTCTGACCCTCACTCACATGGATGGACACACACACACACACACACACACAGAGCCTGTAATGAGAAATAGAAAGCCAACCCACAAAGAAGCAGAAAGGAGAGTACTATTACAGCCTGCTCCAGGAGTTATCTCTTCCCAAGTTCTGGCCACCTTTCTTCTCTGAGGTTCTGACACCTGGAGATATCACTAAGGAGACCTGCCCAATGTCACAAGCACACAACCAGTGCAAATGTCCAGCAGCCCCACTCAGAAGGGCCCTACTCTTAGTGTTTAGGCTTGCTCTGTGGTCACCACCTTGAACCTGCATCGTGAGGTTCAATGGAACCATGGATATGTGCTGGGGACACTGGAGACACTTCCTACAACCTCTCCACATCACCAGAATGGTTTCTCAATTCTCCGTCCCTTTGTCCCCTATGTCCCATTCCTCACAGTCCCCATCCATAGACCACTGAAGTCTGGTAGCCCCAGAAGAACCCTTGGCACAAACACAGGGAGGGTTTGAATTGCCCATAGGGAGGCTCTGTATGCCCCAAGGTGGAGTGCAATGGCACAATCCCTACCCTGTGCTACTAGAACCAGGTGCTGTAGTTCAGATTATATAGACAACCAGTGGGGAGATTGCAGTTTCCGGACTTTAGTTGTGGATTGGGACAGAGGCCTGAGGGAAGGGCAAATACCTGGTTCATCTCCCCTGCCCCAGGTCAGAGGGCAGAGCACTGGCCAGGGCATCCGGGAACCCTACAGTCATGGACCACACACATGTCAAACTGTAGCACAGCTGAAGCTCCACAGAAGGTCTACACTGTTCCCAAGAGTATTCCCAGAAGCAAAGGAGCAACATCAAGTAGCAAATGAACAAGACCACTAGGGTTGAGAAAGAGACCAAAGGAGAAAAACAGAAGCTTCTGATTTTAGTATCTTATACAGTAGATTGTTAACTACTTTTCGAACAAGGATCCCACACTTTTACTTTATTGTGCAAATTGCATAACTAATGCCAGTTCTTCTGCCAGATGCTTGCAACCAAAAGTTTTCTAATTAACACATAATATGCCTCTCACATGGTTCTATATTTTGAGTAATGCTTTATATGCCTCTTTCACACGAGATAAAACCATTCTGTATATTGTTTGGTGCGGTTGGAAGCATTTGTTTAAATCTTTCAACCAACTAAATAATGAAATCTGCAACAGATCTGCTTTGTTGGTGCTGCAGAACTATGCTCCAGACACAGTCCAAACTCCTTGTTTATGAAACTGATGTCAATATTATCAGTCATTAAGACAAGAATGCATTCAAGGATCATCACATCTTATCCAGCCCTAATGACAGGCAAGAGGACAGGCTTAGTTATTGACAGCTGCCTCATTAAGGCCTCTTTGGCCTCAGGTTAATGCAGGTCTGGGAAAGCAGATAAACACTCTTCTGTAGACATGCCCAACCCTCATGTCAACTTATGCAAATCTGATTAGAAACAGTTTGCAAGTGTTCTCCCTTTAGCCCCAAATACTTAGCTACAGATGTTGCAGAGTTTCAAAAGTTCTTTAACCTGTGTATCAAAAAGGTGAGCACTTTAATTATAGATTTTCACCTCACCATCTCCTCCCTTTCTGTTTTCCTTACTTCCTCTTGTTAGAATATCGACAATGAGAGTTAAATGATGAACAGATTTGCAGGGATGATGAGAAGAAAAATGAACAGTAAAAGGAAGGAAAAGGAAGAGATGGGAAATGGAAAACTAAAAGTCATGGTATTAAACAGAATAAGTAATTCCTATGATTTATCTGTGATTGAGAATGTGATCAACACCCCAGGGTTAAGGTGGGAACTAAATGAAGAAACACATGTGAACACACCAAACAAGGTGTTTCACACAGTTTGTTGACTATTGAAGTTAAATGGGTTTTTTCCACCACATGAAGAAAAAGCTCCTTACACAGGCATCAGGAAAGTCCACCTGAGAGAATTCACACCAATTAGTATTGTTTAAGAAACTGCTGCCTCGTGCTTTGCTTGTTAATAGAAGTGTTAACAGTGTTTATTTTTATCCAGGTATAGTCAATTCCATGAACACCACCAAGTCTACCAAAGCTTTCATACATAAAATAATTCAGGTTGCCTGGTTATCCTTGTCTAATTCCCTCTGTAAATGTTTCAGTTGGAAAAATTGTTATATAAAATGTACGTACTGATACTGAGTTATATTTGGGTACTACAGTCAAAAATCTAAGGTTCAAGCCCACTCATGAACAGTTTCCCCCTCTTCCATCTTTGTACAAGTAGTGACATCCTCTTCACTTTTTATAACATTTGATAGTTGACAATATATCAATATGTATTTCCTTAGTAATTTTTTGCAATAGCACTGTCAGACAAACACAGAAGGTAGTATGAACCCAATCTTAATATGTAAAAAGCATAGACGTTATAACTTACCAGCAACAAAATCAGGTCTAAACCCCAACTCCCCAAGCTCTCTGTCCACTAGATCAACTACACAACATCACCTCTCCAAGCAACATTTATAAAGCACAGGATTCTCCCTGGCCTAGTGAGGTCAACACAATTGGCCATGAAAATGGCCTAATTCATCATCAAGGAAGATGTACTTTCAGAGTCTGAAGATATCAGGAACACGATTTGAGCTCTATTTTTCACAGTTAGATTTTCAAATTTCACAAAGGTGAAGACACCACTTATCACGATGGCACAAGAGGGCTTGACAAAACACAATCTCACTGGACTAGGACAATTAATATTATTTTATGAGATAACATAATTCTGAAAAAGGCATTAAAATCAAATCCCTATGTTTTCCCTTAGATTTATAGCAATAGCATGCAGATACCAGCAGTGGGCTGGATAATCCATGGAACTATATTAATGTTTATGTCTTTCTTGTTTTTTTGGAAATATCTTCAGCCTTCTTTCAACAGCTGAGCACTAGTTTATTTGCTTCATAGAACTTTTACAAAAAACAACACAAATATTGAAGGTATAAATTCTATTGTAAGAAATGCAAACAATATTGAATTTATAGCAACAATATTACTCTCTCTCACACACACACACAGAGTCCTATGTGTAACATAGTGAATAGAGCATCATCTCAGTTTCTAAGCATTTACCTAAACTTGTATGCAGATATTTGTAATAATAAACTCTACATGTGAAAGTGCTGTATCTATTGCACTATAATTTGATCTTATTTATCCTTTTTTTCTGAAAATATGTCTTGGAGACTATTCATGGTATATGTGAATGGACATGCTTGAACGTACACATACACCCAGGGTTTTAAATAATATTCTATTCCAAGAAATAAGTTAAAATATTCCATTACTGACTGACATTTTAAACATTTCTGGGGTCTAATGAATACAAACAATGCTGTATATATATATATATCATTTTATGTGTATTTTTCCTTCTCATGAGCATTTAGTTTTCTGTAACACATTTCAAGAGGTAAAAGAGATAGAATCAAGAGAATCCATTACTGGAGGGAGAGTGACGCATGTGCACATTCAGATATGATGTTGTACTCCCAAAGTTACAATTCTGTAAGCAAATGGAAATCAATAAGCTTGATTTAAAAATATGGTTCCTAAAGTATTCCTTGGATTTACTTTAAATTTTGATAGATGTGTGCAATTACCATTCAAAAATTCTCACCAGTTTACACTGTCAGGCATGTATGCAGCCATATCACCAACATAAAACAAAGTCAGTATCTACAAGTCCCCCCACTGATTTGAGGCATGAATCCTGAGTGACTCAGCTATTGAAGATTGTTGCTCTCATCACCAGCCTATCATCTTGGCCAGGGAGTCCTGATAAGTACTGTGTGTCCTTGGGTAAGTTACTTAACCTCTATCTTTGCTTTGCCACCTTGAAAATGCCTGATGCTTGATAATATGTAGCTCACAGGGTTGTGTCTTGGTTTTCTGGTATATTTTGTCTGTTTTCCAGCATGATCGTGTCCCTTTCCTCTGGTAGATTCCCTCAGTTGATACTTGTTAAAAGGTGTGTCAGGCATCATTTTGGCTGCTGGGGACAGAGCATGGACACAAGACCAACTGGTCACTCTCATGGAGCTTCCATGGCAATAGGGAAACAGACAATATAGAAAAGAAACACACAGATGTAGAATGCATTCCCGGGTTGTGTTAGTGAAGGAAAAAAGGAGGGTATGGGGCTAAGATGTAGTAGAGGTCAAAGAAAGTTCTGGGATAAGGGGATGCCATCTAAGAGGTACAAGAAGCAGATTCTAAATGCTCTTATAGACCACAAGGAGGAATTTGGATTTTATTCTAAATGCAGACCTAAGCCACAACACTAACCTCTCCATCCCTGAAATCTTCTCAAAGGAAGAGTAGGGTGGAAACTTAAAGCTTCCAGCCCAAGAAAATACCCAAGAGAGGCTGTGAGTAGTGCCCAGGTGCCCCCTGAGCAAAGCGCTCAGGGAATAAAAGCTACATCAGGAATCAGAGCTTCCCTCAAGAACTCAAGTCAAGAGGCCAAGCTACACAGCCACAGCCATCTAGTCATGGAACCATGCCCCTCACTCCCCTTCCCCACCCCTCACATGCACCTTTTCCATTCAAGCCAAAAGCAGACTCAAAGCATTTCTCTCCTCCAAGGCATAGTGCCCTGCCAGCTGGAAGAAATGGGCAATGCTGGGCCACCAGATTGGTAAAAGCATCTCTAAATTCTTCAGGACTCAAACAGGGTGACAGCTGCCAGTTTACCACAAAGACCTACCTCTGCACAGTGTCCCATTCCCCACGTAGCCAGGTTTGCAGGTGCAGCTGTGTCCCTGGACAGTGTTGGTGCAGATGGCATTCTCATCACAGTTGTGCTGCCCACTGCCACATTCATCGTGCTCTGTCGCAGAGTGAGAGAGAGAGAGAT
Source organism: Galemys pyrenaicus (assembly GCA_019455555.1). NCBI lineage: Eukaryota > Metazoa > Chordata > Mammalia > Eulipotyphla > Talpidae > Galemys > Galemys pyrenaicus. Next base: position 1,130,076 of record JAGFMF010011630.1, read on the forward strand.
ACCTCTTAAGTTCCAATCACCAGTGTTGGAAAAGGGAGCTAAACTCACCGAATGTGATGCTTTGGGTCTTCCCCATGCCCTGGCAATTGCTATGCCTGGTGTGGTTGGAATCTCAACAGCTCTACAAGATGGATGTCATTATCCCCACTTTGCTGGTCAAGAAACTTGTCAGCTAGACCAACGGACTTGGGCAGGTCACAGGAGTGTGAGTGCTGCACTCAGCTCATTGCCATTTCCCTCTACAAAGGTTTCTACAGAGGTTTGAAGGTGGAGGTTCCCAACAGGGGCTATTTCACATCTCCTCCCCTTGCAAACATCTGACAATGTCTGAGGATACTTGTAGTATTGTGACCTGGGATAGAGGATACTGTTGGAAGTAGTAGGCATAGGCCAGGGATGCTGCTAAATAGATTACAATGCACAGGAGAATCCACCGCACACAATTAGAAAAGGTTAGGAAAGTTTCCTCTGGGTTAAAAAAAGGAAGAAAAGAAAAAGGACCAAACTCCCATAAAAGATTCCACAACTTTTTTAGAAGACAGGAAGAAAAACGGAAGTGGCAGGCTCAGCTAACACAGCTTGGCAAAGAAGCATTTCCCCAAAAGCATTATCAAAGGATTAGCACTGAAATAAAACGTGGACAGCAGTGTTCTGAGTAGGAAAGGGATTTACTCTTAGGACTGTGTTCAGCAGTTTAACTTCTCACATAGTCATTCCCGTGGGGGTCAGAATTTAGCGTCTGGGTGATATCTGATGTGCAGTAATATGGATACACAGTCAAAGAGATGCAGCCTACTACATCCAGCAAACGTGGGGGGTGGGCTAGATCTTATGTTTCAAAATGGACTGAAGCATCCCAAATGACTTAGAAATCAAGAGGCCTCCATAATCGGGAATTTTAAACATTCGTCCAAATGGCTAAGTAAACAACATAGGGGTTTTCATGCCCCTTATTCCCTTTTAAAAAGAAAAATCAATTAAGGTTATTTAAGTCATAAAAGGATCTCAAACAACCATGGGAATCCCAGTTAGAATCTCCCCTACCCTAAGATGACATTCATTAAACTAAAAGTTTGATAGAGTTTTTTAAGTTAAAGAAGCTAGATCACTGCACCAATCAGATGAAGTATTGATGATCCTTATTACTGTCATTCTAATTTTCCTACAGAGGCCCAGTAATGAGAAAGTTTAAATTCCACAAAGTACAGATGTTTCAGTCACCAGCAAATTCATAATTTAAAGTAAAGCACAGACATGCACATGACTCTTGATTTAAAATCTTGGCTTTTCCCAAGAAAATTTGTCTTTAGGTCTTAAAATGAACCCAAACTGTCAGTGAGGTACGTGTCCAGGTTAGCAAGCAGTGAGAAGGGAGACAAGATTTATGAAGCCACACTGCTAGCCTTTGCGAAAGTCATCACTAGCACATTCTAGAAACAGTACAACTCAGTGTGATCAAATTTACAGACCCATCAAGCACCTAGTATATGCAAGCACAATACCAGATGATGCTAGGGACCCCACGGAAGTCTAAGGAATTCAGATTTAAATACCAAGACCTTTCAAAATCCTTATTAGAATTCACTTAATGAACAATTTTTGAACCTGTACTAGGAGTATCCCCTCTGCTCGCATGAATACTAGCCTCCAGTTGTCAATATGTGCTAACTGCAACAAAAGGGAGAAGTGGTAAGCGTCATAAATAGATGACCTTCTATTTTATCATACAAACAGAACATATTTTAGAGTGCAAGGGGCTCTGCTAATAATTAGGCTGGGATAACAAGGCATAACTCAGAATGACCTAAGAAGCCGGCATGTCTGGTCGTGTAAGATAAGAAGAATAAATTAGAACAAGAGTTCATTGGAGGGGAATAAAATCCTTCTAGTAGGGAGAAAAGTATACTTGCAAGAGGCAGTATTTGAACTGATCATTTAAAATCATGAAGGTTTCCTCCATCAGAAGTGCCCAGGAAGGATACTGTAGGCAAAAGAGCAGCAAGGAGAAAAGGATGGTGGTTCTATGCAACCGTCTCTAAGTTTAGTTCATCCTTATGTACCTGGTTTCCCGTACCCTGATTTTTATAGCAAAAGTCTAAGACATTTAAAATACATAATGAGGTGCTTTGATGTACAAGTACAGGGAGTTCACACATTCACCCTACAGCCCCAATATTCTTGAAGCAAACCTGCCTCTATGATGAGGTGGCCTGCATATGGATGAGTTCATTCCTTCTGCACTAGTTCGCCTTGTTTCCCTGACTCAAAATACTCTCAAGTGATGGAGTGGGAGTATTGATGCCTATGCCTGGCTCCAAACCCACTTCATAACCCATGAATCTTGGCACAGCTGCTTTCTCTGCCATGTTACCTTTCTTTAAATTTTTATCAAATATAATGCCATATCTTTGAATGTGATCATACCATGATACATGGTGGTGATATTTGCATGATCAATAATGCCACATTAGCTAACTTTAAAGAATTATAGCCTCTTTTGTATAACTCTCACTTTGCCTTTTACTACCACATCATGTGACATCAGTGAGCCTAGAAAGTGCCAAGCATTGAGCTAAATATTGCACATGTGTTATATCATTTAATTATCCTAGCAATCACATGAAATAAGTTGGACTCATTTGGCAATGAAGGCATTAAAATAAAAAGGCTGTAATTTGCCTGGATTGTAAAGTGATCATAAAGTGAGAGGATTTATGCCTCTAGGTACTGGGGGTGACCACCACATCACTGAGAAGTTGAAGTTTTTTTTAATTTTGTTCATGACTTAAATATTTTTCCCCTTATTTATATATATTTGACATCAATTGTAATCCCCATGTATTCCTCATCACCATTTTTGGTACATATACATGATGGAAGTTATTTAGATGTAGCACAAGCTGAATGAACAGATCTGGAAGTGATTTCAGGGTGACAAAAACTCTTTTTTTAAAATAAGATCCTAAATTCCTACTGAAGACATGAATGATATTAAAGTAGTAACAGGACTTACACTTGGGGATGGGGTGAGGGCGACAGGGTAAAGGAGAGGCATTTATACTGCTTATTAGTTTATTTTCTTTGTACTTTCAAATATTTTACAACCAACATATATCTTATATCACTAAACGAGAGAGGCTATTTTCTCAAAAAGAAAGTAAATGCTTTCCAGATATACCCAAGCTTGCATGGAGAAGACAAAACTTTGGAGACTGACAAATCTGAGTGTGAATCCCAGCATTAGATGCAAACCCTAAAGAGGTCTGGCAAAGGTTGTCATATGGAAAATGACACCATGCAAAAGAGTAAAAAACTTGGCTTAGTCTCTGTTTCCTCAAATCCAAACATAATTTGGAGGGGGTGTTCAAGAAACTTTTATATAGTGAAATGTTTAAGGAAATATAAAATTGGCAAAACAACTTATCATTTGGGTGCACAGTAGGTTCTCCAAAAAGTCAAAGGCCAGCAGCAGCAGCAGAAGCAGCATCTCTGTGCAGTCTTAAGTGGGTTTGCTTGCCATGAACTCTTAATTATTCCAGGAAGATTTTACTAGGAGCTTTGGTACTCTCACCTATGTCTCCATGGCTTTATGTCCAAATCCACTATTATCTAAGTCAGGTAAAGTTAATGTTATCACCCCAAAATGGAAGCAATAAGATCCATCACCCAGAGCTGTTGGGAAGATTAATGAGTGCGCACTACAAATGTGTTTAGTGGCATACCAGCCAAGTCATATGAATTCAGCAAATGTTAGTTTTGTTCTACAGGGATTATTTAGAAATGCATCATTAAACTACAAAATTAGTGAAGAGCTGAACTGCAGTCCAATGTTTCTGGGTTTCTTTTTAAACACCTAGTCCAATAGGGATATCCAAAAGGAGAATAAAAGAAAGAAGTGAAACCATTGTTTGACTTTGGTTTTATGTAACCATCACATAAGCATCCCCAAAGTGACCCTTTTTCTAAGGCCCTTCATCTCTCTACTGTGAAGAGGCTGGCTTGTGATTCTTTGGTTCCACAGCTACCCAGGAGAAGGCTGAAGAAAACTGTCTAAATATGAAATGCAGCAAGAAAAATAATGCTGTGTTGATGTTTTCCTTTATCACAGAAGTTTGCCTTCCCCTTCAGGAATTGTTAGTATGAATGTGCCATTTTTCCCTTTGCTCAAGCGAGGTGATGGTACAAAAAAAGAAAATGAAGCTGAGACAGAGACTAGTAAAGGGGAAAGTCGTCTTTCCTTCATCAAGCATTACAATCCCTTGTCAGGAGCTCTGGAGATCCGCTGACTTATGAGGTCCCAAAGCAAAGGAGGACAGACTCAAAGGAAGCACAGAAACCTAAAAATGTGCTCACTTATTACCCTGCTTTCTGTCGTATTTTTTCATTCCTACTGAATTCTTCCTCCACACGCGAATGTGGTGAGTCGAACAGTGCTTCTCCCAAAGTGAGGTCCACAGAACTTAGGCTGCCACTTGATTTGGACACAGAGTCTTTGCAGATGTAATTACTTAAGAGGAGACCACACTGGATTAAAGTGGGCCCTAAATCAGACAACTGATGTCCCTTTAAGAGGAGACAATACACAGAGACAAAGGGAAGAAGGCCATGTGAAGAGGGGAGCAGACATTGGGGTGATACTGCAGGGACTCAAGGAATGCCCGGAGCTCCAGAACCTGGGAGGCCAGGAAGAGCTTCCTCTTGTGTCTTTGGAAAGAATGTGACCCAGCTGAGTCATTTTCAATTCCTTATTTTTTATTATTTTAAAAATTTTATATATAATTTACATCATTTTTTCCTTTTTGTACAGTGCATGCTTTTTCCCTTTAGCTATAGTCCCTGCACAATTCCCACCACCATTTCATCCGTGCACCATCACCATAGTCCCTTGTGTAAGAACACATTCCCTCCCATGTTTGGATCCATTCATTCTTAATTCATTTTATATTCTAAAATTGAGAGAGGAAAGATTTCTGCTATTTTAAGCCAGCTAGAATATCAGAATTTGTGATGGCCATCCTAGAAACTCGTATACCAATATTATGTATAACTTTCCACAGCATAAACTATTGAAAAGACAGGGAGCAATCCAGATCTAAAGTACTTCACTCTTTCTTGCAAGAGACTCTGGAGGATTGAGGACAAGGAGCTTGGGAATGCAAGTCTGTAATGAGATCACTGGACTGTGGGGTCAGGGAAAGAACAGAGTTTTAAACACACATATCCTGAGTTTCAACCAGTTTTCACATAAAGCAGCTCAAAAATATCAGTATGGCCCTTAAGCCTTTTGAGGCTCTATTTCCCCATCTTTAATGTAGAAAGAATACAACGTATTTCACTAGAGTTCAATTAACAAACAGAATTAGGAAGGTTTGTAGAGTGCCTGAGGTGTACTGGAATTCAGTAATTGTTTGGTTTTCTTTTTCCACTAGCCATATGTAGCCTGTGAAATTATAATAATAAAATAGATATAACACATGAACCACCAAAGGAATCCATCCAACCTAAAATTATTAAAGTATAGGTTTAATAAGATTGAAAGAGGTTTAGAATCTGTTCAACTGTCTGCTCTCTGAGGAGCATTCCTGGGAATCTGTATTAACAAGATAATTCCTGGAGTAGAGGAAGACATGTGTTCAGCCTCAAGGCCTGGGGGCTTACTTTATTGCCTGTCCACCCATAAGCTGTTACCCGTTTTCTCTTCTTTGTTGCTAACCAAGTTCATCCATCACAGAGGATATAATGCCAGAGATGTCTCTGCTTTGCTCCAGAGCTGACTGGGGCCCAGTATGTGTAAGGTAAGTGTGTGGGAGGCCTCTGTGATTGATTACCTCCATGAATGAAAAGAAGGAGGAGGAGAAGGAAGATGAAGAGAAATAACATCATATGAAATTTCTAGTCTTCCCCCGCCACCTTTTTTTCCCTCCAACAAGACATGTGAAAGAAAGGATTTTTTTAAAAAAAGCTACTTTCTTCAATAGTAGGTCATTATTCAGTACCTAATGAGTGCTAACAATGTGCAAGGCACAGGGAATACAAGGGCAAGGAAAAATATTAGCCCTGTCCTCATAGAGCCTATAATCTAGAAATAGAACAGTTCCTGCTAATTCCAGATGATAAGTGCTAGACAATGCTACACAGCAGGGGAAACTCATCTAAGTAAAATACCCAAGAATACTGCCTGGAATACTTAAAAAAGGAACAGAAGTTAACCAGGCAAGATGAAGTAAGATTCAAATTCAAAAACAAATAAATAAATACAGTTCATACACTCCAAAACACCACCAAAATTCACACAGTGAGGTGACAGATCTACAGAATTGCCAACAAACACGGGAATGGAAACAACAGAGTGAAAAACCCTGTTAATATACATAATTTGCATACTGTGGGGTAGGATTTCTTTCCACAGAACAATGAAGCTGCCTAAAATAAGTCTGAGTCTGTCTCCAGCAGTTAATTCCTGGTGATCACAGGTAGTAACAAATAGTATGTTCTTCTCTGTGGCTATAACAGAGTTTCTAAAAATGGCCACAACATTCTCTCTCATGGCGCATGTTATTCTTAAAGAACCTCACCTTTCTCCATCAAAAAGTCGAGCCTAGGGCCTCCCTGGTGGCACAGTAGGTTAAGCAACACACTATGAAGCAAACTGCAGCCACTGCAGCACAAGTTCAATCCCTGCTGCCGGCCAGGGAGGGGACCCACATGGCGCAGCAGACCTCTCCTGCTGTGCCCGCTGCTCCCCTCAGCAGTGTACTTCTGTTGATCTGCCTGTTCTGCTCCCCGCTCTCTGTGGTGAATCCTCTCACACACACACATCCCCCCACACACACACACCTCTGGACTGTACCCCAGTGCTTGTATGCATAAATAAATAAATCTTTTAAAAAAGAAAAAAGAAAAGTCGAGCCAAATTAGCCTCCCTTTGAGTCGAGATTGTCCCTAGAATCACATTCGTAACCTAGGGACTATGGCATACAATAGGCCACCTGATTTCCCAAGCCAGGTCATAAGCTGGCAGCTCCTGGATTGTCTCTGGATACCTGATTACAGAAGAGCAAACTCTGGATACCCAATCACAGGAGAGCAAACTCTTAGAGCTCAGCTGCCACGCTCTGCAAAGCCAGAGACACAGGCACAGGCACATGCTCTGGTCAGTGGTCCCAGGAAAACTCAGCCTTCAGGGAGTATCAACCCAGGGATCAGAGGTGTGAGGAAACAAGTATTTGGGAGGCTCCACTTCTCAGCTGTCAGGGTCTCCCCATTCTCAAAGCTTTCCCAGTTGAGACCCAGCTATCAAGGAGATGAGCCATCCCCACAGAGTCTTGATTTATTCACCCACAGAATTTATAATCATGTTAACATGGTGGTAGTTTTATTTCACTGAATTTGAGGTGGCCATTACAGAACAGTAGAAAACCAGGCCAGTATCCTCACACTGAGCCCAGGGCATGGTGTGAATCAAGAGCTCAGTGAGGTTTGGGGGAACTGAGTTGAAATCAGAGCACCTGGGGATAGACCGCGCACTCCTCTGAGACAGTCTTCCATCTGCAAATTGAGGTGTATTAAAGGGTGACCACTGTCAACTGCTTCACATTGTCTTCATGCTGCCAACTCTTCAGTGATCACCTAACATAGATGGGCTCTGAAATGAACCCAAAGAAGGGTGACTGTGCAGCAACCAAAATATATTTTCATCAACAGCTAAACTTTTGCCCTGGGAATATCAACGTTCGTGTTGATAGAACTGTTGAAACATGTCACCATACTGCATGCTCAGATCCTCTGGCTGGTGCAATCTGAGAGTTACTAATAGAGGGGGACTTAGAAAACCACACCAGTGAAACCAAAACTTTTTTCCTGAAGAACTTACAGGTTTCCAGGCACATAGAGAGGTCAGAGACAAAGCGATGCCCGCTGTAGAAGTAAGGAAGTGATTACAAACCTGAACTCTGGACACACACAATCTTTGGTAGTCTCATCTTTGCTACTAAAGGAATATGCGATTTATTGGAATTGGAATGTGTTATCTCATGCTGTTTCTCCATTAGTAAAAAAGCCTGGATAAAGGTTAAAGTAGATGAGATAAAAGGGATGTTATTCACCTACTTAACATACACCTACCATGTGCTTGCAACATTCTAAGCATGAAAAACAAAACAGTGGACAAATGAGGCACCACTTCCTTGCCATGATGGGCATCACGCTCTAGTGGGAGAGACAAATGACAATTATACAGACAGATATGCAATATAATTTGGGAAGTAATAATTAGTGAGGAAAATTAAGCAGAGTGAGGGGACAGTGAGTAATGAGTGCTTAAATATTAGAGAGGTCTCCCTACCTCTGATGGTATTTGAACAAAGAACTGTGTGATATTAGATAAAAGAGTAAACAAGGAAATTTTCCTGGGGACCAGTGTTTTAGGTAGAGACACTACAAGAGAAAAAGCTTGAGTTGAAAAGACAAGCTTGAAGGTTTGTGTGGCAGGAGTGGAGTCAGGGCATGGGATGGTGGTAGGAACTTAAGTTTCCAAGTCGTCATGGGTCAACCAGAGAGGTCCTTTTAAGCTTACAGGATTGTATTCTAATTTGTGGGAAGATACTCCAAGTTCCCCATGCCTCTCTACACAAATTGCTTAGCACAGTGACCAACATCAGACACAGCACCAGCTGGTAAGTGTGTGAATTTTCATGTTATTATGGACTGTAGTCCAGGCAGGGTAACAGGTACACATTTCTCATTAGCAACACATAGTGGAACTTTCATCCAGGCAGGGAATGTGATCAGACAGTATGGCTTGCGGGATCTAAGGTGGGTGCGTTGTTACTTTGCAAGAGGTAGAAAGCAGAAAATGAAGTCTAAAAAAGTTGAGCATTCCGTTCTCATGCAGACTACCTTACTCTGCATGAAAATCCACTGGGGAAGAAACAAAACACTATGCAGGAATATTACTATTTGCTTGTGACTGAGTCACTGAATAAATTGTAAGCTTGTGGGGGCTATGTTTAGTACCTGGGCTCTACAGCTTCCCTGCATAGCAAGACAGCCACTAGCCACATGAGCTACTCAGCCCTTAGAACACGAGTCTGGAGAGCAGTGCCCTGATTATAAAATACACACTAAACTTCAAGACTGTGTCCCATAAAATAGAGTGCAAAATAGCTCAATATTTTTTAGAGTAACTACAAATCAAAATAACAATTTTTGATACTGCATTAAATTTCCAGATATTTTGTTTCTACTTACTTTTGTAGCGTGGCTACAAGTTTAAATGTATACGTAGTTAGTATCACACATTTACTTTACCCTGATGTACTGGGGGTTCCTGAAATATGGGTCAACCTAAATGGAGGAACAGGTGTATCTGTAGGGAGATTTTTACATTCTTAACCAGGGGCAACAAATGCAATTTATCCTGAAAGTCAGGTCTACTTATCTGATTGTGGTTGCCTAGAATGCTATATTAGAAAGGATTCAAGGCCCTAACTCACTGGGAATTCTGCTGGGGTTAATTTATAATACCTGCCATGGACACGGAAAGAGAATGTGACAGCCCATGTATAATGTAATGATTCTTCTTCTCTGGGAATAATAAAATATCAATAATTTCTAGAGAATGGATTTTGCACTGGGCCTATGCCGGACGTTTACTCTTGCTAGATGTTTTCCATTCATAATTTTATCCCATTATTTGCAAGCTTCAAAGTAGCAATTACCATCCTTGTTTTTGTCTATATGAAAAATGAAATTCAGAAGCTCTAGTTTCCTAAGCCCATTTTTTAAATATCCAGGATTTCAGTCCGGTACCTTTGATTTCCAAAGCCTACTCTAATCACAACCTGCTGGGCTGAGGCACTACCCTCCTGAGGACAGAACTTCCTGGCTGCCAAAACAGATCTGTTTTCTGCTTGCTATCCAAGGTCATCATCTGGCCAACCCACCTTTGGATGGATATAATACAGTTTATCTGTGAAAAGTACCTTCACTTCCTTTCCCCACCTTAGCATGTTGTGTAGATCAATGGTTCTGAAGCTGTGGCATGCATGAGAATATGGAAAACTTATTAAAACACAGATTAATGAGCCCTGTGTCTAAAAAGAATCTGATTCATCTGGTCGTGGGTGAGGCCTGAAATTTTAATTTGCAGTAATTTCAAGAGTGATACTGGTACTGTTGCCTCAGGAACCTTATGAAAATCTAAAGTCTAGACACCAATTCCAATTCTCAGATATTCTTAACCACAGATGAAATCATCTGGGGCATTTTAGCAATGCTCTGAACTGGAGCAGAGCAGCTAAATTGCAATCTTGATAGTGAGGTACGGATATAAGCCTTGCTAAAACTTGCAGGATAAAAGTCAAGCGAGCTACCTGCCTTTTCTGTTTAACCATTCTTTTCAGTTGTTCTAAAAGACACAATTAGGGAAAACAGTGATGCTCACTCCAGTCAAGAGGCTAAGCTTTAACTGATTCACTGTAGGAAGGGGCACCTCAGGGCTGGGACCTGAGGGCTGGCACCTCAGCCTGGGTGTGATGCAGAGTGCTACAGTAGAGCCAGGGGGTCTGGAGCCACAGGACTGGCAGAGCCACAGGAGACAGAGTCCCCAGAAACTCTGTACCCAGCAACTGACAAGAAGAGACTTCACCAGTCTGCCCTATGGAAAGATTCTCAAGAGATCTAAGGTCAGTGTGTGTTCAGCCCCTGTCCTTTGCTTCATGGCTGCAGAGCCTTTCAACGTGAAGGACACTGACATTAGAACTATCAGCTAGCTCAACAGCAAAGAAATGTGATACAGAGGAAACGCTCCACCTCTGTGAGGTTTCCCCAGAGGAAACCCAGCATCTACTGTTGTAAATTCTATAAAGCTAAGAGTTTCCAATAGAAACATCATACAATTTTTTTTTCATAAAAGTAGGACAAATTCTAGGAACCCAAAAATCTCATACTGACTTCTCCTTTTGCAGTGCTGAAAGTGAATGCATCAGTCTCTGAAAACTTAGCTTTATCTCTGTCACTTGAAAACAAAAATTCAGGAACATCAAATAAAAGGATATCTTATCTGTGAAATTTCCTGGGGTTTGGCAACTTTGCAGAAATACAACTCAAACCTACCCAGCATCTACTGGACACAGAGTTCCTAAAACATGTGGTGTCAAATAAGGAGATTTTTGTGCTGTGTTTCATGTTTAAGAGAGGCAGAAAAAACCCAAAACATTAGAGTCATAAGTATTTTAAATAGTACATTTTAGATAGTAGGTTCATTTGTATGATAAATGACTATCAGTCCTCAGTGATAAATGGTTCACAAAGAACAATTCTGAAAGCCCTACAAAAGCCTCAGTCACTGAAGACTCCAAGATTCCCACCTTGCCCTTTCTGTTTGGACTGGATGAATGCATTTGTGATGTCTTCCCTAACAGGCAGATAAAACAGCTCATGTGCTATCCCCAGTGCCACCTCTAGTAACTGGGGTATTTGTTTATCTGGAAAAGTTCTACCACATCCCCTTCTTTGACATTTCACTGAAATATCTGAGAGACCTCTAGTATAAGAACTAAATAAACTTCTACTGCATAGAGTCCTCCCACCGAAAAACATGCCCTTTAACTATGCCCATGATCCAAATGAAGAGAACATGAAAATAATGATTCTAACAGTTCACATTACCATGTTTTTGAAAATGGAAATAATGAAAACCACTTCTAAATATTTTAAGACTCATATTCACTTTTTAGTTCACACACAAACACACCTGAGGTATTACTGACTTAATAAAGGAATACTTTAAAAATCAAATAATCTTAAATTATACCTGTTTAAATTTACCTCTTTAACTGTATATTTAATCAATATGTACCATAAATATTTGTGGAATATTTAATTATTAGCAAACAGCACAATGAGAACTTTGCCATTCTGCTCACTGAAAATTAATACAAATCTTTTAAAACATTCAAAATGGGTATTAGGGGAGGTAGGCTGATTCTATCATGACAAAATAAGTGATTCTTCTACTTTATCCTCAATCAAATAACTGTAACTGTGCTTACATTCAGATATTACACGCAAAGGTTGCAATTAAAAGATAAGACAGATCTCTGGTATTTGTAATAAAGAATCATAATTATTGCCACATAAATAGGAAATGGAAAATGCTATAAATACAGACTATCTAAAAGGAAAAATATAACACTCAGTACCAATCATTATAATTAATATCGGTTATAACTCCAACACTATTTCCTGTAATCAAATGGAGATTCATGTGTAGTAATTTGCCGCCTTTGATATTACCATCTAAGATGTCCACTTGAAATGGGTGAGTTAAATTATAACAAGTGGTTACATTTGAATAACAGTCAATCCAAAAATAAAGGTAAAGACATAATTTCATTGGCTTCTCACAGAAATTCTATAAGGAAATCACAATTGTCCTCATTTCATCTAAGACAAAAGGTCAAGTCATCTCGTTTCTTGTCCAAATACTGAGTTTTACCGAGAAAGCAAAGTATCTTGTACAAGCATTTACATCTTACAACCACCACTGGAGGAAAATACTGTTAAAATTTATCACTTTACAAAATGAAAAACTGAAGCACAGAGAAAAGGGATTGATTGAGTTTCCTATTATTCTTACAGCTACTAAAAACTTAAAACAATAAAAATGTATTATCTTTCATTTGAAAGATAAAGAAACCCAAAGTTAAGAAACCCAAATGGGTTTGTTTCAAGGGCTGAAAGCAAGGTGTTGGCAGAATTGTGCTCCCTGAGTGTGTGTGTGCGCGTGCGCGCGGGAGGTGGGGGGCAGGGGACTGGGAGGGGACTGACTATAAAGGAGAATGTTTCCTGCCTCCTGACTTTTTCAGTTCCTAGAGGTTCACTGCATTCCTTCATTCCTTGGTCATAGCCCCATTCAGGTATCCTCAAAATCCAGCAATTCCACTCCCAGGTATCTACCTGAAGAATGCAAACACACTCATTTAAAGGGTTATGTGCTTTTGATTATAATTACCCGATTCCTTGAGCTTATTCTTTGTTGTTGTTGTTGTTCTTTCATATTCCTCCTAATAGTGAAGCCATCCGATATTTTTCTCTTGCCTTCTGATTTGTTTCACTGAGTATAATAACCAAAAGCAAACAAAAAAACTCAACAAGACCAAAAAGCCAAGATAAACCAAAGGGACCATGGGGGAGAGGGAGGGGAAGGGGGAGGGCAAAGATGGGAATGAGGGCAGAGGGTGCACAAGGGACTGAGGTGATGGTGCACCGGTGAAATGGTGGTGGGTACTCCCCGGGGACTACAAATGATGTCAAATATAATAAAAAATAAAAATAAAAAAAAAATAAAGGGGTATGTGCACTCCTGTTTCAGGGCAGTACTATTTATCAAGTGACAGAAATAATCTAAGTGTTCAAGAACAGATGAGAGATTATGAACATGTGGTATATATTCACAATGGAATACTACAAAGTTAATTTTTTAAAAATTAAGTCTTTTTATTTGCCACAACATGAGTAGAACTGGGGGGATCATACTAAGTATAATAAATCAAAAAGAGAAAGAAACATACTGGATGATTTCCTTCATATGTGGAATAGAAAGCAAACGACCAGAAAACAAAACAAACTCTTGAAATCTTACCGCAGAACTGAGACTACCAGAAAGGGCTGAGGGAGGTGTACAAGCAAAGGGGGCAATCATAGGGACCACTATTATGCCTTTGACAGTGACATACAGCCAGAAAATCACACAGCTAGGACTTGAGTATCAATTTGTTTCCAAATTCTATCCATACTCAAACCACCCTATTACATTGCTGCCTTAGAATATACCTAATGTGATGGAAAGGTTTCCCTTCCAGAGAGATAGAAAGTCAAGAGATTTCAAGACCAATTTCAAGAAAATGCTTACGATGTCACAAAAATCCATTCTGGAATGGATCCTAGAAATAGTAAACATCTGATGGCCCAGGTCACACAGCCAGAGGCCTCAGATCAGGTGAATGGAAGCTCTGAAACTAACATCTACTTTCCCTAATTTGCACATCTGTTCCTCTATTTGCTGCCACTTTCAGTATATTAATTTTTGCTTTTGTTTCTGCTTCTTTTTTAGTTTAATGTTTTTTTTTTTTTAAAATGAAGGGGAAAAAAATTCCCAGCTCGATAGTTCTTTCACTACTATATAACAGTTTTTAAATCCTTTAAGCTGTAAATTTCAAGACCCAAGAATAAGTAAACGTGAAAGAAAAAAAGAAACAGAGCCATCTGACAGTCTTCACATGTCCAAGCTGGAAGGAACCGTTCTGTCCAAATGGCCAGCACATAAACCTTTGGTGGGAGCCAAAGACATGTGCAGAATGTGAAGGAATGGAGACTGGGTGCAGCTATTCTTAATGGAAATGGAAGTCATCTGCCTCACCCTTCAAATGTCAGCCTGAGTTTCTACCAGAATCATGAGCAGAGTCCCATCCCTAGACACAGTGACTAAGGAGGAGATGCCATTCACCTCCAGTCTCAAAATGACAGTGACCATAGAAAAAGAGCAGAATCAAGAAGCACCTGCGTTCCCCTTAACCACCTTCTGTGAGTTTACCTTTTCCCTTATGCCCCTTACCAAAGGATTGACACAACCCTTGGCTTAAATTCCAGAATATGAATCCGTTCTCAAATGATGGAAATGGGACTAACCCTAGGTGTTTCCATTAAGGAAGCTAAGCAGTCAAATGGCTGTCAGACCTTAAAGAACACAAAAAAGAGAAAGTTTATATATTTTTCTCTGAAGCTTCTACTTACAGATAATAGCAACAACCTTAAGCTGAAAACTAAAAATATGGAGAAAGAAGTGGCTTCTTAGAGTGGAGCACCTTGGGCCTCCCTGGTGGCACAGTGGGTTATGCAATGCACTATGAAGCAAACCGCAGCCATCTAGCACGAGTTAGATCCAGGGAGGGGACCCACATGGTGTGGCAGACCTCTTCTGTTTCACTTGCTACTCCCCTCAGCAGTGTGTTTCAGTCAGTCTACCTGTTCTTCTCCCCACTCTGTCTGGTGAATCCTCTCACCTTCCGTGACTCTGGCCTGTACCCCAGCTCTTGTATGCATCAGTAAATAAATCTTCAAAAAAAAAAAAGAAGTGGAGCTCTTTAAAGAGACTGCATCCTGGTCCTAGACTCTGATTATAAGCAAAACATTTCTACTTGGTTCTGGTGGGTTGATGGACTCATTCAGTCCTGTGGCTGAGTTACCAGAATATGCTGACTACTTCTGATGTTAGGTCCTTGCATCTTAAATTATTTAGTTTCCTTTGTCTGCAGTCTGAGGCTGTAGAACTCAAGGGATGTCAAACCCATGGCTTTGACTGGCTTCCAGACTGGTGATCTTGGACCTCCTCACTCACAGGCATCCTGAGAGTTACTTATCCTCTTAACTGTGGGTTCCTGTTTACTCAAACTATTGGTGTCAAATGTTCAACAACTGCACAGAAATGTTATTACCGGGGGTTCAAACTATGTCAGGTCCTGAGCCCTTTGTCTTTCAGGCTGAGAAAGGATTTCTCTCCTCAAGCTTGTCAACCCAGACCTCACCCACACTCAGCAGGAAGTAGGTATAGAAGATTAAGACTGCATTCCTCTACCACTTTAAGAGATAAAGAGGGTGAAAAATAATTTAAGGGAAATGAGAGAGAAAGTGTCCTGGGACAGAGACAGAGGGATAGGACTCAAGGACGGAACATTGTTCTTCCCACTATTTTTCATCAGGCTTGTAAATAAGAGATTCAATAAATAAAGAAGGGACTGAACTATCTGAGGGGGCAAAGAGGTAAACTTCAGATCTTCACCCCTTCCCAGTAACTCTAGACAAATGTCTCAACATTCAGGGGCAAGATAACCCTAATGCTATGTATTTAACTATCATGGTTTAACCTCTAGAGTGCTGTTATGATTCAAGTCTCACTGAACAAGAAAAATTGGTTAAAACCAGTTCCAAACCCCATCTGTGATCTCCCTACTAAATGCATATATACCAATAACTTCCAGACCCTAAGTACTATTCTTCCTTGAATCTGCCTACATTCTTTAAGTATGCACTATCACTTGCAATAAAAACTCTACTCCTGTGTCACCTACTCATTCTTGTGCACTAATTCTCTCTTGTGCCAAGGTCAAGGACCTATGGGACCCCTCAGCACCCTGACCCCAACATTTCTTTATTTCAGTACCACAATCATCTTTGGGGCAGATGTTATCGACCCTACCACACAGAGAGGAAGGTGGGATTCCAAAGATCAGATTCAATGACATATTCAAGTCATTGCATTTAGTAAAACACAAGAAATCTGCCCAATATGCAGGTTTCTAAAATTCCCTCATTTCTGGTACTTCACATACTTTCTCAGATTGTTTTTTAATCTAAAATTGGATTGCAATTGCAGTAGCTTGTCTTCCAAATAGCATAACTGTGAATTAAAGGACACTGGGGAAGATACATAGTTACAATTCACAAAGACAACCTGGATGAGTTTAGAATAGTACCTTTGACAAATAATAGACTCAACACCCTTTATCAGAGATATTATAGGGAGCGTAAAAATAAATAGGCAAAATTGTGAAAGTACTCATTTCCTAATAGACCAGTCAATCTATTCCTTAAAATAGTTAGGTCATCGTGGATGATTTATCATCTATGAACTACTTTTGATTTTATACTTCCTGAGCACAGGAACCTCCTAAATCAAACCTCAACTCCTGAACAGGTGTCTCCCTACCATCTTCCACCTTTGCTTCACCAACTACTTTGATAACCAGAAAGAAAATGGGTTGATCTTCCTAACTTCAAGCTTTTAGATATGATGACTCTTCTGTTCATATTTCTACTTCTTGTCACTTCTCCCCCAGGTTCACCTCTTTTGTAAAAACTTCCTTTGAATGGAAATTCAGTGAGTCCAACCATTTCAGATTTCCCTTATCACTCTGATGCAAGGGGAAAAGAGAACAGGACTTTCAAATTCTACTTCTACTATGTTCCACGCAGTTTGTTAAAGTCTTAATAAATGGAATCACACTCAATCCCATCAAATTCAGTAATATGATTCCTATTTTACTGATAATAAAGCAAACTTTTCAAAATTAAAATGACTTATCTAAGCTCACACATTTCAAAAGTCATGACTGGCACCCAAGTCAACCTGGATTAAGCCAAAAGAACAGACTGGGGGTATACAGAAACGTAGATCTTTATTTTCCCCTATTTACCAAGTAACTAATTCCATTATTTGTTCATATGCCTCTGTTTAAAAAAACACGAGGTCTCTCTAGGGCCATTAAGGTTTACATTGCTCAAGACCCACGTGAGATGAAAATGAAACATACTGTCCTCCAATAAATACCATCAATGTTGAACAAGGACATCGGACATAAACCCAAGCATATTATCCTCTCTTTGTAACTAATCATATGACCTCAGCACACAAAATACTGTGCAGCTCTAGTAGACACGCTCAATAAAGACTTAACAAGACTTGGAAAAGGTCCAGCAATGAGCAATTAAAACTTCCTAGGAGATGGAAAAGGTTGTCTTAGGAGAACAAACTAAAATCAATCAAAACCCTTAAGTTTACCAAGATAAAGACTGAGAACTGATAGTTTTGGAGTCTGTAAAATCATGTTGGACTAGACAGTGCAAGCATGCACATACTCCCTGCCATTGACTTTTAGTCTTTTTTGGTCATCAAGCATCCATGTCCCCTTCCCACTTGTATCTGGAGTTCCCTAAAGGGAGTTTATACGTGAAAACTGAAGGCCAGTGAAACCAAGTGACTTACTCAAGTTCACAGAGAAGTTCTTGACTAACTGGGGGCTCACACTCAAGCAGCCTGATTTAGGGTGGTGCAATGCCTTTATACCACATTGTCACCACTCAACTTGAAAACACACTATGGGCCAATATATAAGAAAACAGAAAATTAATCTTTTCATCTGTGATTCTAAAAGATCAGGCTAACAGAAAATGTAGTTGTTTTGTTTTTCTTTTGATTCATACTAATGAAGTTTTTTTTAACTTTCTTCTAACATTTGTTGTTGATGAAAGACATAAGTGATTCCCTAGTTATGTTCAACTGGGCACCACCAATCTATTCCAATCACATTATTAAAATGAAAGAAAGATTACTGAATCAGTGCTATTCCCACAGGAGGCATCCATTATCCTTTGACAGGTAACATGAAAAATCAGAATACTGCTACTCAACTAGGAAACATCCTTGAAATAGGAGTGAAAATCTCCACCTGCCTTTTCACAGTCCATGCTTTGCTGATGGAATGTCGTCAAATAGATCGATGGCTCCATTTGCTTAATTAAAGATCATCTCACCAGAGAAGACAGAGTGGATATTGTTTCAATCTTTGTAAAACTTTCCTGCAAACACTGGAGATCTCTTGAGTGTTCAGAGATCTAATAGGCCCATTCCCTGAATAATATACTCATTATCAAGATTTATTTGCTCAGCTGGCCCTATCAACAGATGTTCTGAAACCTGTAAAAGTGATTTTTAAGAGAGATATCTAAAACTCAAATCTTTTTGAAACCACTTCAGCAACCATCCCTGATTATACCTACTATATATTGGGCTGGCCCTTGAAACAGGTCTAAGTCATACAATGTTTGAAAGAATCTTAAATACATTAGGAAGGAAGCAAGCCATAATCATGAAAAGTGTCTAAGATTTCACTGTGGAGACAAATAACACTCACCAACAACACACCTTTTTTTCTCTCAGTCTTGGGACAGATTCCCCTATTTAGAAATTGCACTTTGTGTCAAGTTCCTCTCTGTCCTGTGGTCCTAAGACTGTGGCACTAAACCATCAAGTGCTCTAGCCTCATCAGGTGCTCCCATGAATTCAGGCTCTGCCCCTAGAGGTGCAGGTGGAGGACAGCAAGGCTTCAGAATGAAGAAATGACTTTCTCTTTCTTATATATATATATATTTTTTTTTTTTTATTTTTGCTTCCTTCCTTCAGCATCATTGAAGCAATGATTCTTCAATCCAAGAGCAGCAACTTTTGGCCAAGCAGGATTTGGTTCCAGTTATCAGTTTTGCCAATCATCTTCAATCACCCTTTGAAGAACCATCATGAGGGTATCCCCAGGTATCAATGCCAGCACCTCCTCCTCAGAAACCCATATATCAGACCTGTGATACTGCTTTGTCACTCTCAGGCAGTAATAGTGAAGAAGGAAGTTAGGAAATGCATCTAGGCAGTTAGTTAGGAACAGGATGTCCCAAGTCTCAAGTCTACTTATGAGCCTGATTAAGAAACAATTGCAGACCAGCAGAATTAAATTAAAAATGAATGTTAAGAACACAAACATAATAGCACAATAGCAACAAAGCCGGTTTAAGAAATGTAGGCTGGATAATTTAGGAAAACTCAGTGGGTCTTGGTAGCCTAGGAGATCCCCAAAGAGGCAGTCAATCAGCAGGAGACACAATTTGGAGACAACCAACAGCCAAACCCCCCCCCCACTCCTTGCTCACTGTACCTACAGAAGCACTTGCATCTTGTCAGTTCAACCATCTACCTACTCAGAAACCCTCTGCACTCAGAGACTTTTCATGTTTTTCCTAGCTACCTATCAATAAATCTCTTGCTTTTCTGTAACTGTGGTCTCTACATTGAAGTCTTTCCTCACCAAAGACAAGAACTGAGAAAGAGCCTGTTCCCCCAAAATATCTGATTCAATGGTAGCTAAGCAACCCCCCTTTCTAGGATATATGAGTTGCAGCTCTGTGAAGACCCTTCCCGGAGTTCTAAATGTATAATTCCATCCTTATCCAAGATAGCAGCTTCTTTCTGAAGATGCTTCAGCTGTGATACCTTAATGTTCTCTTTGTGTGTTGTTTTAGTTGTTAATATGAAGATACATTTAATCATATTAAGTCTGTCTCTTAAAACACTGGTATGGGTTTTATCTCCTGACTAATTCATTGCAAAGTTCAGTGGAGCCCATTTTCTTAAAAACACTGACACTAAATTCTGTCAGGGTTTGGATCTCAGCTCTAACATTTAGTGATTGTATGAAGTCAGATGGGAAGTTGGATCACCTCTCAGTTCATGTTTTCATCATAAAGTTGTAAGACAATTAAATGAGTCAATAGCTGCAGAGCATTAGAATTTTGCCTAATAGAAACACTATTAAAAATCTGACTACTGTTCTCAGAGGATGAACTATGTACATTCAGAAACTAGCATATCTCCTTTGGGGCACTAGCAGGGAAGAAATAATGATGATATTTAGCATGTTGCATTTTCTATTCATTTAGTAAAGATCTGAGATTTCTGCAATTTTGATGCAGTCCATTCAAGCAAATGAGAAGGCTTAACTTGCTATGATCAAAAACAAAATACAAGCAGCAATGTCAACAAAATTAAGTGGAGACATTTTCTCTAAATTATTGAAAATCCAAACTTCTTATTCAGTTTGTAATTCAGAGACAATATAAGAAGTGTCATTTAAGCTCTTCAAAATGTACCATTAATGTGTCACCATGATCTGGTGAAGAGCATGAACTATAGAGCTGGAATTGGGGTCCCACTCCTGTTTTGTTGTTTCTCTGCTCTGAGACAGACCAGTTTCTAACTTCTCTGTCTCAGTGTCCTCAGAGTCCCAGAGCCCTGGCACTTAGCTATACCATGAACAGCAGATACTTTTCCCCCTTCAGTAAATACTCCCTGAATAAATGCACTCACCTATTTTCACCATGTGCTAGTTCTGTTTTTCCCATAAAAACAATACAAAATTATGGTCCATTCCAACATGTCAATCAGAATCTCAAAGATGACTAATAAACTGTGTTTAAAAGGCCTAAAATTGGTCTTCTCCCACAATGGTACCTTTGGAAAGAGAGAGTATTCAGCTTACGTGGAAATTTTAATTAGGACATGCAGAAATGTAGGGATATTTAGATTTTGGAAAAACTCCTTTTATGTGGTGCTAACTTTACTTGCTACATAAATGGAGAGGTAAGATAAGAGAAGCTAGAGTTTGGGATTCACCTAGATGTGCAGTCTTGTAAGCAGAACATTCTTAAAAACATGATGCTTAATTACTAGGAGACTTTGGGAAGGAAGGTTTCTTTTAAAAGAGCAGGAAGTGTAGGCACATGGTTGGCAATGGAACTTCCAAAGACTGTTCAGAATGAGACAGGGGTGCCTACGGAGTGGCCAAGAGAAGGCACAGGAAACATCATAGAGACAAATGAAGGAAGCACACAAATCACAGCCAAAGCATTTCTGAGACAAAATTCAGAAATAGGATGAGGCCAATTTGTTTGTTATTTAGCTAGATAAGTCTAAAACTTTCCCTTCTAAATTAAATCCTAAACAGCTCCCAGCTGTAAATAAATAGAAATGGATGATTTATTTCTACATTATTTGCCAACTCATTTCTCTCACACAGAATAGAAAATTGTCTACTGTAGATCTAAAAGTATTTTCTGATTGCTCAGAAATCATGTCAGAGGCCAAATGAGAATCTATGTAAATGCTTTGATAAAAGTCAGGGGCATCTTGGCAAACAGAATCAGCAAAAATTAGTAGTTCCAGAACAGAACACATTTCAGTTATCTAAAAATTTGTTTTCCAATTAGCACTTGCTAATTTACACAACACAAAGGCAGCATCTACTATAAACTCAGCTTTGAAAATAACCACAGATTTGTTTTTTTTTTTTTCCAGATAATAGGCTGTAAGGCAGAGATTATGCAATACAGGTTAAAATGAGTTGTTTGTGTGGACTGTGGCTTGGCTGGGGTTGGGAAGGCTTGACTCTCGATACAAATGGGTTAGTGAATGTCTATGGCAATTGTCTCTCCTTCTTCCTTGAGAAAGCAGGTGAGCCACCTGAAGGATGGAATTTATGGTCAATAATTTTTTGACAGATCAGTGGTTCCCACTAGGAGAGAAGTTGGGTTGTTTGCAAATGTTGTTGAGGCATCTGGGATAGTGTGCCCTTATACTCCTCACCCCACAAAACACAGCTTTTCAGCAGTTCACATCTTAGTCATTCACAATATCACATTCATCCTCTTCTCTGTGAGCATCCACAGGCTACCTTCCAAGTTTTACCTAACAACAATAAAAGCCTCTCCTATAATTTACATAATGCTTTAAAATTATTTTTAATTATGCGTACATAGAAACTTTAGAATTCAAAAAGTGAATTTCTCATTATGCTAAAGTGGCCACAGTATTCACTGGAACTCTTGCCAGAGTGGAGAGGGTATGGGGAAATCTCTGGGTGATACCATAGGTATTTCATCAGCTTAATTAGATCACAAATTCAATAAGAATGAAGCCCAAATTTCATTAAATACTTGGTAATTAGAGGCTTAAAAAGGTCATCAAAATAGAGAAATGTTGTAGAAAATATGAAATTCTTTTTAGAGAAGAATAAACAAAAAACTCCAAACTAGCAGCAACTCCTTTACTAGATCACTAACCAATTGTAGGGAACTCATATTAGAGTACAGGAAGCACATAACATGTTATCATTCCTTAAGTATCGCCGATCCTCTCCCATAGCTTTGAGAAAGGGTCAGAATGAAGGAAAAGGAAAGTAAATATTCTAATGTTATACAGTCTTTACAATAACAAGGGCATGGACTTTAAAGAAGGAAGATACTAGATCTGACCTATCATTTAGTTGACCCTGAATATATCCTGATCCCTAGGAATCTGCTTCCTGATCTGTAAAACAGAGACGGTAGTACCTAATTCACAGTGCTGTAATGAGTTATCAAATGAATGAGCAGCCTATGAAAAATCATATGACAGACTCAGATCCACACTATAGGCTCAATAACTATCTATAGGCCCCTTTCACCACCATTTATAAAGAGGCAAAGCCGAGGGATTATGGGGGCCACATAGTCAGAAATTCCTGGACATTACTAAGGCACTGGGAAGTTAGGCATTTTGTGAGGTCATGGTGAAATGTGACCTCAGAGGGCACTGAATCCAAAAGCAGCACATATGTTTGTGCTTCCTGCAGTGCAACTACCAAAAAAGCTACATAGATTGAGATATGGTTATTTGGAAAGCAAAGAGCACTTGTATCACAAATACCAGAAGATCTGACCAGGCAGACTACTGGACCTCACCAACATTTGGCTCAATCTAAATCTCTGGGGTGGATGCCCCAGAATCAGCATTTGCACTAAGTTCTCCAGATATGACTACACAGCTTAAAGTCTGTACATCACTAAAACGGTAACCTGTTGACATAACACTAAGAGAATCCAGTCTTTGCCACAGCACACTGAATACAGATGACACCTCTTGGCTTTCAGGAAAGATACTATCAGGAAAGACTGTCACCTTCAAGGAGTTTCACACCATTTGAAGTTGATGATCATACCCATATGGAAGAAAACTTATTTAGCTACTTATGAACAGAAAAATTAAGTTTGGGTGGTACCGTTTCTACTGGTACAGTAGTTTAACTTGGTAAATTCTATTTTATTCCCAACATGGAGCTCATTCTGCCTGCATTTACTATATACTATTAGTCTACTCATCTCAGAAATTCTTTACTCCCACTGCAGGAGTTTGTACACACAGACAGAAGCACATGTGTCTAAGAAGTTGCTGTGAGGACTCACATTATAAAGAAATTGACATTTGTGTTACCAATTCAACCTTGGATTGATGACCAAGGTTGTGCTCTTCATCTGTTTGATGTTACACAAATGCTGGTAAAGTACATAGGGAGACTGAGTCACCTCTTTTTCTCTTGTAAACAATCCATTGTTAGTCCTCAACCTCATGAGGTAATTTCAGTGGAATCCAATTTAAAGACCTAAAAATGCTGTACTGACTATTCCAGTTCTATGCCAATTACTAGTTGGCTCTGGGAGTCTAGGAGTGTGACACCAGACAGGAAGCTGTCACACAGGAACAACCTATGATAAGAATTTTCGCTGGGCTTTGTAGAGCTCCCCTGTGACTTACAGATGTAAATGAAGACACATTTCAGCAACCCACATGAGGAAAACAAAGGGCCCCGACAAGCATCTCCTCCATCACCCTGGGGAATGCCACAACCTGGGGAAAGATCTAATCTCACCTGTGGGAGAAAATAAGTTTACAACAGTGGAATAATGAAGGGAAAATTCTAAGCCAAGTGGAGAATACTGAGGTACTGAACTGGATGGTTCAGAAAATTCATGGAGACAGAAAAACTTCAGGATTCTCCACTTGGGCAGCACTTACTATGGATTAGGTCTTGTGCTGAGTTGCTGTCTACACAAATTAGCCTGTTTGTTCTTCTTAGCGGCCCATGAAAAAGATGAAGGTGTCTTAACCACCACAGTCTATCCCCTTTCAATGAACATATTGCTAGAATTGGCAAGAAGGAAATATTAGGTTAGTCTAATGGGAAGGAAGGACATTTAGTAAACACCTCAACACTGGAGTAGAAGTTGTGGATAATGTAAAGTTGGGATGAAAGCCAAGCAGGAAAATGTGAGAGTTCAGGATAAGCAAAAAGGGTCTGTTGACTGAAGATCTTGGAGATCAACCTTAGAATGCAGAATTAGAGAGCACAAAGCCTGACTTTCTCCACTGACTATGACAGCAATCATACAAAACTAGGTCCCATATTTAAATGTATTCAACATTTATTCATGACTTGGAGAAATAAGTGACAATCCAGATGATCTGAAGCTCCCTCTACATGGTAGCATCAGAGTGGCCAACAATCATTTTAATCATCCTGTTTGTGAAAAAGCTAAATGGAGAAAGACTGATATCTGTCTAGAATCTGTCATTTTTCACCTTATAGATGAGAAATGTATAAATTTAAACCCAGCACTGTCACATATTATTTCAGTGGATTACTCCTGAATTCTAAATTGGACCAATTAAGGACACCTCATTAAAATTCATCATGCGTTTCAAATAACAATGGGAAATATTTACAGTGATTAAGTGTGCTTTGCCTAAATACCCTCTCATATCTCTTTGTATCAGGATATAACATATGTGCATTCACAATAAAATCAAATCCTAACACAGACTCTTGAGTTAGAGAAAGAGAGGGAACACACAAACATGAAATTGAAGAATAGTCAGAAATGAATATGCAATGGTGCAGAAAGATACAGAAAGCAAACAAATGAGAAGATACCATCGACAGGTGCTAATGGAACTACTGCCTCACAAACATACACAGAATGTAGAATTATGAGGAAAAACCTCAGCAAATAAGGTATTTCTTTGGGAAACCAAAGAAAGCAAGGCTGTTAAACTTCCAAATTTAGATCACAACTCAGTAATCCTGATTTTTTTGCAAAATTTTCTATTTGTAGCCTAGATTTTCAAACATGCCTATACGACCTGTTTGTATGGGAAGTGAGTACAAATAATTTGCAACTACTTATAATTAAAGTACAGAAATTTAGAATGATTTACTTCTTAAATGTCAGTAAGAATGGATTCAAGTTTCTTCCAATTATGAGGTCCCTCTCATTCACTTGCATTTTATACTGGAGAGGGAGAGAAAGAAGCTGAGTTACGTTAAGGGATTAATTACATGCAACCAGCTGCCTCTCTTATCTATTCTTCAGTGCAGACTGAGAAATCATAAAGGATATGGGGTTGCAACTAATCTGAGCATACCCAGAGAATTTATTCATTATGTGAGCTCTAGCACAGAAAAGACTACAAGGCCTTAAGCATTCTCCCATCTTAAATGGATAAAATTATCACTGCTTCTTTCTTCTCCTTTCCTCCTCCAAATCCGCCCCCCTACCCCCTGGCCCCACATCTTTGTCACAACTGTAGTTGTCTCCTTCCTTCCATCCCCATTGTCTGCACATCAAATCTAACAGGTCTAACATTATAGACCACCTGATCGCTTCAATCGGTATCAAGGTCAGTTTCCTTTTTTTTTTTTTAAATTATCTGCTGTGTACTCCAGTCACTGGAAGCTGGGGGAGAATACGCTTAAATGCTGTCAGGCAGTTTCGCAAGCTACCATAATAAACATTTTGTGGGGAATGCTGAATTTATCAGGAAGGGTGACACTGTATTCCAGTTTGCCCAAGACAGGTTCTGCCTGTCCTCCTGACCTTATAAACAGCAGCTTCACACACTCTCAAGAGTGACTTGGTTTGACTGAAAACCACAACTACAGACACCCTATGCGTCAGGGAAGGTGACATCTCATGGATCCAAATTTTGGCTCCCAGACGCTTCTGGCCAGATATATCTGGACAGCTTCCTTAGCCTTTCAGAAATATTGGCTTCCTTTCTTCTAAAGAAAGGAAAACAAAAATACTCACTTCATTGAAATCAATGTGAAGATTAAATAAACTAATGTATGCAAAGCATTTAGAAGAGTGCCAGCACACTGAAATACCCATAATTATTATTATCATTTAAGACACATATCATGTATTAGCTACTCTAAGAATTTTCTGTCAGTTTGCTCCCAACTCAAATGACCTCCAGGCTAGGTCAGGTCCCTTCCACTGAATTCCCATATACACAAAAAAACACACACTCACACACAAGGTATCAATATAATAATCAAATCACTCAATACTTATTGAATGCCACCCACCACCTATCAGGTAGAGTACCAAGCACAATTTTGGGGTGTATCTTCTTAAAGACAGGGAATATGTCTTATTTATCTTATTATTCATTTTTCCCAGTATACAGTTTACTCTTGAGTATCTATCTATGGGAAGGGGATATGTGGGAAAGGGGATAAGGAGAAGGGAGGAGAGGGGAAGCGAGAGGAAAGGAGGAAAGAGAAAGTAATCACTGACATCTCAATAAAAGATGAGACCATTTAATAAAAATGACTCAAAATTAGAAAAGGCACTTTTGCATTCTGCATGAATTATACTAACTATATATGAAGGCATTGTACAGTTTATTAAAAAAACTCAGATTTGTCTAGTATATCTTTAAATGGCACAATTGGTTTTGGCAGTTCTAAAGAATTTGACTTTATATATAAAACCTTAAAGTAGTTTTATAATATATTGAAAAACTGAAAGAGAATTATATATTATTGTCAAGCACATAATAAAATGTTTCAATTATTTTTAAAAGGAAAAGAGGAACCAAAAATGAGGAGACAAGGACAGACTGGGGACACCTGGTGGGGAGGGGAGGAGGAGGGTTGAGGGAGGATGGGAGCACGAGGGACTGAGGTGATGGTGCACTGGTGAGATGGTGATGGGGAATACATGGGGATGACAATTAATGGCAAGTATATGTAAATTTTAAAATATTTTAATTAAAAAAATACATTTAAAAAAAAAAAGGAAAAGAGGTATCACTGCCCACTGCAGTAATGAGAAAAGAAATCATGAAAAGAGAGGAACTTATGTGGGATATTAGTATGGGAGGGTTTTGATAGGCAGGGGAGAGAAAGTACCAATCTCCTTGTGACAAAGTATATAAGCTGCTCAACTAGAAGAGGATGTAAAAGTGTCTCATGAACTGATAACACTGCATATACCTAATTATAAGCAAAATTGAGAAATGGAAGTTTGAAAACTTGCCCAAAAGGTCTATATAATTTATTTACTCTTTTTCTGTTCTCTATAGTAAAACTTGAAATGTACCCCTATTTTCCTTCTACAATCAAATAACAAACCTAGGTATCTGGCACAGCATTTGACTCATATATGTTCTGCACATAGCTTTCTGAGATGCTACAGGAAAATCAAATTTGGGGGAATCTTATCAAATTTGAAACATAGTTGGGGGTTATTAGTTATTTAGGGTATCTGATAGGAATTTCTACTATAAAGTGACTATATTAATAGAAAAAAATCAGGGACTCCCTGGTGGCGCAAGGGGTTAAGCATAGCTCTATGAAGCTATCCGCAACCACTGCACAACAAGTTCGAACCCTGGCCAGGGAGGGGACCCACATGGTGCTGCATACCTCTTCTGTCTTGCCTGCTGTTCCCCTCAGCAGCGCATTTCAGTCAATCTACCTGTTCTGTCCCCCACTCTGTCTCTGGTGAATCCTCTTACTCCCCATGCCGCTGGCCTGTACCCCAGTTCTTGTATGCATAAAGAAATTTTAAAAAAAAGAAAAGAAAAAAATCAGACTGCTGCATTCCTATTATGTCAAAACCTGAATTTATATTCAGAGTATCCTATAAAATCAAATGAAGTAGCATCATACACATACACATTAACACACACATACACACACTCTCTCAGCTGCAATGAGTCAAGTCTTCCAAGTCCTGTGAAATGGCAACATTAACTACCCACTTTTACCCCACTTTCTTTCTAAGAAAGATATAGTTTAAGCAGCAAGCTGTCTTTGAAAATGAATTAAAGTTACGGATATGAAAATGAGCACAAATAGTCATAGCCTTACCTATGTGTATAATATATATCCTGTTAGTGCTCTTCAACCATTATTAAGTAAAGAGACAAAAAGTTATTAAAAATAGAGGCTGAGACTACTCCTTTGAGAAAAGTTGTGGTGCATACTCAGGAAAAATGCATAAATAAAATTATTTGGTGAATTAATAGATGAAATAATGGCACTTTTTTCAAAATCAGAAAAAGAAAAAAGAACACAGCTAGTCATATGAAGGTGGAGAAAAGAGATGTTGTCAGCAGAAAATTCGCACTGCAAAACCAGCCTCTTTCCCTGTAAGCCTGGATGGTTGAAAAGTGGCAATTCACATATGATATAGAAAACCAGAAACCATAAAGAAAACCATCATGACCTAACAAGCTTAGACTGAAACTTGACAATCTTTTGGTCCATCGTTGGGGTACTGTCCTAGGGAATTATTGCTATGAAATCTAAAAACAGAGTGTAGAATTTTAGATTTGGAAGGACTGGAGGATTCATATTGGCTAGATTAGAACTGATGACCCTAAAGGTGTTCAATAGGATGACCTATAAAGTAGCCTTTGAGATATAATTTAAAATGTCTTTTTGGACTTCACCACCACTTTAATAGTGGCTGATGGTTGAAAACAAATTTGGTCTACAATGGCTTGGGCCTATGAAAACCAAATCATTATAAAGCGCATTTGCCCAGGTTCAAAGGAAGTTCACAAAGATGCAAATGTAATTTCAATTCCCAAAGTCACAATAAAATACTTTATTTCCATTGTAATAAAAATATCTTAGGGAGAAAAGATCAGCACAAGTGCAATAACAAAGCATTAAGAGATACTGATCTAATTTAGAGAAAAATAAGAGAGGAAACTAGGGGAAACACATCAAATGCATACCCTACAGCCCCAAAAGAATACTGTTGTATTGAACTTAACATCAGAAACTCCCATTTTCAACAACAAAAATACCCTATAGGAGTAACGTAGTTTTCTTGAAGGAAAAGTTAAACAGCATATATTTCCTGATTTAAAATGTAAAGGAATTTTAAGTTCAGTGTCTTTAGACTGTATGGGAAAAGTTAGAATAAGAAAACAGCTTGTCCAAGAGTTATGAACAGCTAATATAAATAACCCAAAATAGAAAATCCTTAGGACATTAAAAACGCTAATAACTTGTAAAAATGCCCACATTTTAAACTAAGAAAAAACAAAACTGTCATGGTTTTGAAAAAAATACAATGTTTACTTTGTGTGTACAAAGGAATAAAAGTATACATACCACAAAGTTAGTAGCTATCTTATCTCTGTATATGTCATATATAGGTTACTATATACACAAGTATTGCTAAGTATATGAAAGTATAAAGAACAAAAAGTTATCTCAACATGGAATTCTAGATGAATTTACTTTCTTCTTTATGTATATAGTGCATCAGACAATATATGAGACAACCTTTTATGATCAGAAAAATATAAAACTATGAGGCTAAATGTGTACTATTTGTTAGGTATGCTACAGAAACTAATCATTTTGTAAGCTCTTTCTACTAATAGAATGAGGATGTTTCAGAATATTAAGAAAACATCTTAGTGGTCAGCCATCAGGTCAGCACTAGTTATGTGGATTCACTGATGAAAAACAACTTACCAAATGCTGACTTTTGGGCATCCTAACAGCAAAGTGATCTAAGAGAAACTCATACCCATCTCCTGTATTTATCATGATGCTCAATGATTTACATAAGTATCTATGTTAAAATTGGTCAGATATTCAGATGACAAGTACATGCTAGTAGAAGAAAAGTATTAAAGATTAGGATGTAGACACAAAAGGATCACAACAGGCCAAGAAGATGGGACTGAGTGTTACAAAATGCAGCCATATGTAGGCAAATGCAATTTTTTATTTCTGTCTTTAAAAAATGATTGTACATATATATATATACTGAGATATATATCATCTGTATACACATACACACACACGAGATAATTATCCAACAAAGTATTTAAGAAAGCTTACAAAAATGCATATACTATTTAAAAACAAGATTATATATTAGGTGAAAAAATTATACATTATATATTAATTTAATATATAATTATATATTAGGTGACAAAAGCAAAATCCAATTTTTCTGGAGGAAAATAAAGAATATATTGTTGCAAAGATCCATGACATCATAAGGATGGATCTGCCTTCAGTACCTGTTGGATTTCAAATTATGTCTCCAAGGTGTTCTCTTGTCATTTTCTCATGTTTGAGACTGGTTTCTTTTTTTGTTTCATTTCCATATTGGCCTAATTCTCTTTTTTTTTTTCTGTGTTCACAGATTGGAATATTTTAATTTTTTAAAGATTTATTTATTTGTACAAGAACTGATTTACAGGTCTAAGGTGCAGGGGATGAGAGGTTTCACCAGAGACAGAGTGGGGGGACAGAACAGGTGGATCTACTTAAACACACTGTTGAGGGGAGCAGCTGGCGAGACAGAAGGTCTTCTGTGCCATGTGGGTCAGCTCCCTGGTTTGGGATTGAACTGCTGCTGCAGTTGGCCTAATTCTCTTAAGACAGTGTCACTGATCAGCAATGTGGAAATGATGTGGTTCTAGACTAACTCTTGCTGCTACGAACGAAAAGGACAAGAAATTTTCCCAACATCTTCAACAGAGAAGACAAGAGATTATTGTATTGATCTGGCATCAATCAAATGCCTACCTATGTGTCCAATGGTCAGACTAAGCACATGATTACCTGTGTGCCAAAAGACAAAGGAATTATAATTGGCTGTCCCATTAGGGAAGGGTTTCTCTAAGTTACTGGAATAAAGGAGATAGGGAAAAGTGCTCACAGATAAAACAAATTAGCACAACTCATCGAACACCAGAAAACTATAAATTAAATCTTATATTTTAATATTACAGGAACTTTAAGTGTGACAACAGTCAACATTAATGTCAACAGAACCATATAGTCGTGTATAATTATTACACATGCGCCAAAATGTAGTTCTGAGTTTCCTAATAGTCAAAGAAAAGGGAGAAATATAGACAGTTACCAGATACAAAACACAAAATAAGAACAAGCCATTCTTTTGAGAGCTTCAGTTTTTCTTCAGGCTAATATTGAAGTGTAAGAATGTCTGAGATCTTAGAAATAAAAAAGGAGAGTACTCTTTGTGGTACCTTAGACAACAGTGTTAACAACATCATTACATCAATAACACCACAAATTTTGACCAGGTTTTCCTGAGCACATTGCTCAGTGTGATTACTGGTGTAAATGGAACTAACTGACAAAAGCAGTTCTAGAAGGGGAAAAAAAGAAGCACCAAGATTCCAAAAACATCACTCCAATGAGCTGGTAAAATTAAAAGTATAATTTAGAGCCTTTAGAGTGACATATGAACTGAATATCCTTCAGACAACCCCACGTTTTTGATAAGTCATATAATAGGAATGTCAAGGCTTTATCTCTTGTCAGAATTCAGACATCAGATATACTCAATCACCAAAAGAGAATTGAATCATGTATTTGACAAATCTGGGAAGAAGTCAGCAAAGGAAGTCTTCTGGCAGGACTCAGGGAGTTTAACCCCTGCAAATATATAAATGACTACCTGACCTGCCCACAAAATCTTCCAGAGAAAACAATTCTCTGCAATTCTCTTCCTCTTTCATCAAATAGAAAGATGAGTCATTGAAAAACATGCATAATTTTATAAGTTCATGGTCATGAGGTTTGACAGCAGCACTTGAAGAAAAATACTTAAGAGCTTTAACTGACCATAAGTTTACCTGGAATCAGTAGTTTAGAAATTTTAGAAAGATTTAAGAGAACTGCAGTATTTGAAATATGACAGCAAAAAGTTTCTCTCAATGGACAATGAGTAATATTGTCTGTTATCACTGAGCATAGTTGAAAATAGACAAGGCAGAGCATGTTAATAGATGAGTCACAAGGATGTGGAAGTCAAAGCCTTTTTAGATAAAAAATAGAAGAAATTAGGGAAATATAAAGTTTTAAATATAAATTTTAAAAATCTAAATTTAAAGATAAAGGAAGCTACAATGATTTAATTACTGTCTTCAACAACTTCAACATCATATACAAATTGGACTTCAAGAAACTGAATCAGAATATCTGAGTCATGATGAGGTAGTATTTTTTATTCATAAAAAGAAATAAAGAGCATCCTTATAGTTGAAGATATCTAAAGATGGAATGGAATGCCTGGGGAGATAGTAAATTCCATGTCACCAGGGTTATTAAGGCAGAGATTTGTCAGAGATGACCTTTTAATTTCCTTCCAACAGAGAGAGTTTTATGGCTTTAGGAACCCATTCATCTATTACTTTACAAATACCTATTAAATACCAGTTGTGTTCTTAGACATTTTTCTCCATGCTAAGATAGCTTGGAATAAGACTGATAAAATCTCTCTCCACAAAGTTTAAACTATAATAAGGAAATAGACAATATTAAGTAAGCAAGTGAGTTCAGCTAATACAGGTTTTGATGAACACTGTAAAGATAATAAGTAGGATGATGTAGAGTAACTAAGTTGGTGTAAGGAAGTGGGAAGACATTACCATCCAGTCTATTCTAGGTAAGTGGTCAAAAGAAGGGTATTTTATCGGTAAAAAGGTAATTTTAACCTTAGCTCTAAAAAAAGAAGAAGCCAGGCATATGAAGTGCTGGGAAAGGAGACATCCAGACAAAGCACATAATACAAATATCCAAGGAATAAAAAGAATACCAACATAACTAAGTGATAATGAGCAAAAGGGCACCAGGACTGGCACTGCTGCAGGTCACAGGAGGAAGGGAAACAGATTTTTGAAGGCATCTGTAATGAGAAGTTATCAACTGCCAACCTCACAGGTGAGCCATTCCTTCCTGTCTAACAATATCTTAAATTCTTGTATATGTGGTGGTTAGGAAAACTTGATCCAACATCCTCCCCAGGAGTGGACTTTGACTACTTAAGTCAACTGCCATGTCCACAATTACTGTGGAAACACAGTCAGGTCAACTAAGGTCAAAAACACTTAATATTAGCACTTTTGTTTGAATTGTTCTAAAAGTAAATTCCCTTAGGACTTAAAACTCAAAGACCACACAAAGAGGTTTCACTTCAGACTAGATCAATTCTATGTAACTGAAGTCAGCACACTTCTGTCATTTGATTCAAAGTTTTCTCTGTAAGCACCCAACAACAGATAAAGAAGACTTGGTGCATATACACAATAGAATATTACACACCTAAAAGAAGATGAAATGTTGCCATTCATGACAACATGGAGGACACTGAGGGGATGATGCAAATCAAGAGACAGCCAATGACAGAATGGTTTCACTTGTGGAATTCAGAGAAACAAAACGAAGTTTCTGACAAAAACAACCCAAAAGCAAACCCTATATATCTGATTGTGAAACTGATGTTACCAGTGGGAGAAAGGGAGAATGGACAGAAAATGTGGAGGGGGCCCCGTGGACCAAGTTGATGATTATGAGCACCTTGGAGGTGGGTGTGGTGTGGTAATATATATCTAAGGAGGTATGAGCCTATGCTTATAAATCATATATAGTGTTATATACCAATGTTACAATGAATGGATGAGTGTTTAGGCTAAAGCTACTGGATGGACTATGGTGTTATTCACAGAAACAGAGAAGAGTGGAGAAGAAATGTTTGGGGAAAATTTTTAAATTTATTTATGGGTGAGTTAAGTCTGAAATGTTTGCTATTCAGGCAGAATTGTCATTTGGGCTATTCGATGTACAAGATTAGATTCGAAGCAAGAATTCAAAATGGGGAAAACAAATTTTGAAGTCTCCAGCATATCGATAGTACTTACAGATCTTAGATAAAATAGGCTCACCAGGACAAGGAAGTTCCTGCTACTAATCTAAGGTCCTGAGACTTTCAAGGCCACAGATCTCAGTCATTTGGAGTGAAGAATAAGCAAAGTCCAGGACCTAAGGTGCAGCAGGAGAGAAGACCACTATGGAGAATGGTCAACCTCTGATATAAGCTTCGAGACACCATTCACTAGGAAATACAGTCATGTTTTCTGAAGCCATCCTCTGAAATTAGCAATAACTACTCAACACAAATAGTTAGACTTGCCTTTTCTATGGGATGCAATAAATTAAGAGGACTTCCACGGTAAAGTATTTGAAATTAATCTGGACCCTGAGAAAGAATGCCAATGAAAATATGATTCATTTGAATAGAAATCAGAACAAAATAAAAATTTCAGAGTGTGGAATGTTTGCTAAAAATGAAATCATCTAAATGAACACCAAGTAATAAGACAGGTATGATTCGATACCACTTGCCTCCCAAGAAGTGACTCATAATAGAAATAGAGTAAATCTCTTTAAAATGAAACACAAACCAGAGGATTCTAGCTTTCCTTCTAGTCTCTTGACAAGTGTGCATTATAGAAGATTCTGAATTTTCTAAACAAAAAATACACTTTGTTTTACTTTATTCTATTTTTAAAAAGCCATAGTGACCAATACAATTTTGTAGAACCATTATTTCTTTCACAAATGCCAGTGGAGCACTTTGGGTCATAGATTAAAAGCACTGTATCTTACATATGTATTATAACAAGAGAAAAACAGGGCTTGGCCAACACAGGTGACTGGGTAGTACAACTGATGAGGAAATAAACACTCGCACAGTAATACAGATATCTGAGAGGGGTGTTCAAAGAATTACATAAGCCTGTGGAGGATGAGTAGAAACATTACATTTAGAATTGACTCTCACAATTCAATTAACTGTTCCACTTATTCAATGAACTCTTCTACTTTAGCCATTTTACCCTCTTAAATCCTAGAAGATATTTAAGCAACCTTATTTTCTCAGAGCTCTAATAAGACAAAGAAAAGTCCCTGAATGAGAACTATTTATAGTTTAAATCTCCTTGAAATCAGCCATTCTATTAGTATTGCCAGGATTGCCATAGTAAAATACCAGACTGTTTGGCTTACATAACAGAATTTTTTTTTTTTTTTAAAGTTGTTGAGGTGGCAAGTTCAAGATCAAGGCATTCATGGGTTGGGTTTCTCCTGAGGCCTTTCTTCTTGACTTGCAAATATTCTCCAAGACTTTGTGTCCTCACATGACCACTTCCTATGTGAGCACACACACATAAAATCTCCTTTTCTTATAAGGACATCTGTCCTATTTGATTCAGCACTCACCTTTATGACCTCCTTTAACCTTAATCACCTCCTTAGAGGCTCCATCTCCAAATTTAGTCACATTGGGGTTAAGGCTTCAGTCTAAGAATTTTAGGGTCACACAAATCAGTATAAAACAGTCACCAAGTCCCATATTTCTCTCTTTTAAATTGTACTTCACAAACCTATCTTCATTACCATTGACTTATTTCTGGCCACCACTGTCTTTCACCCAGTCTACCCCAAAGTTTTGAATCCATCCATCTTCATTCTATTCATCTTCATCTAAAATATGGAGTTTTAACTTAATTCTTTAAGATGAGCCCTCGGTACAATGGATACATTCTTTTATGACCTGAGTCCTCCTGTAGTTCTATCTCACTTCCTGTCACTCCTTTTATAACACTACATACTCCTCTGATAACAGCTACTTGAAATTGCACTCAGAGCCCCCATCCTGGACTACTTTTACCATCTCTGAAGTACCTGGTCTTTCATCAAAAACGGTACCATTAACTCAGTAAAGTTTCATACGACCCTAGATAGCCTTAACCCCTCCTCTTCCAGTACAATCTCTTTAAATGATACCAATTTCTAGTACTATACTGTTATAGTAAGAGATGTTTCCCTTCTAGACTATAAACATCTTGAGTATTTAGCAGCTGCAATTTATGTGTCTCTGCATATTCATGTCTCAAATAGTTGAAGTGAATTACTTAAAACATACAATTATACAGACAGAACATGTTGCACAAATTCCTAAACGAGAGGCTGCTGTCCATAGTACTCAAAGAAACCAAATGCATACACAAATTTTGTCTCTGCTTAGTCTCTGTATGAGACCATCTTCCAGACTCACCAATAATTCCATAATGTTTAGAGTAGGCTCAAGATCTTAGAGGTCAGACTACCAATTTTACTTATCAATATATAACCCCAAGGCTTATATATCCCTGGGGGCATACCTTGAACCCTTTTCTGATGACACAAGGATCATCCCAACAATTTAAATTGGTCCGCTCTTCAAATAGGTAAATGTACAAACACATTATGATACTCTAACACAAACCAGTCATCCAGTTGACCCATCTGGAAGAGTTGCATTTTTTAGTTAATTAGTCTAGTCATCCCCGATTGCCTGCCCCCCTCATTTATCTCATTTTTATTGAAAGGCATCATTCCCCAGTCCGAGCAACACCCAATGCCTGCTCCTCTGCATCGATCACATTACCACAGTAAAACAAAACCAACACTGACAAGCGTGAGCCAGAATGTTTCTTTTCAGAGGTAATCTTTGAGAAAGAACTTTTGCTTCTCAGAGCTTCTAAATTGTATACAAATTTAGATGTGATGATGTGTAAAATACATACCTAATTTCAAAGACTCGGTGTACAGAAGGAAAAAATAAGAATCCAAAATATCTTTTTAGTGAGTCTATACTAACTCCATGTTAAAACTATTCTAGTTTGCATATAGCATACTAAATGCTTAATGAAACTTTTTAAAATTTAGCATCTCGTGTGTGTACACATGCACATGATTCTCATTATAATTGAATAGTGCTGGGGGAAAGGAAAGAGAAGTTGGTGATTATTTCTAAACAGACAGAGTTTGACCAGGAGAAATATACAATAAACCAGATGGATGGGAAGAGCCTCTTTTATCAGTGTCAGAGAGCAGAGAAGGGCTTCTGAGATGACCTGCTCATACCACTAATCCTTACATCTTTCAGCTTAATCTTAAATAAGTCTTTTTTAAAAAAGATTTATTTATGCATACAAGAACTGGGGTACAGGCTAGAGGTACAGAGGGTGAGAGGATTCACCAGAGACAGAGTTGGGAACAGAACAAGCAGATTAACTGAAATACACTACTGAGGGGAACAGCGGGAGAGGAGGAGAGATCTGCTGTGCCATGTGGGTCCCCTCCCTGGCAGGGGATTGACCTTGTGCTACAGTGGCTGTGGATGCTTCATAGTGTGGTGGTTAACCCCTTGTGCCACCAGGAAGGTCCCATCTTAAATATGTCTTATATATTTTAGGTAGCAAGTGTTTCTAATAAACACCAGTTGTGCAAAGTGTTGCCAAAGGCTAAAATCACAGTTAAAATACAAATAAATGAAAATTATGTATGTTCAACTTGAATAAGATATTCGTCCATAACAACATGATGTAACCCGGGGTCAGAAAGTGAAAGACAAATACTTGATTATTTCACTCATGTATGAATTATAAATAAACTAATAAGATACAATAAAATTGATCTAGACTCTAAACGAAGTATGACGTTCTAGACTCCTTACTAGTGGGGAAGGAGAGGAGGTGAAAGGAAAGGGTAGAGGGGTCAATCTGACACTATGAATGGCACCAGAGTCTCAGTGGTGGGTGTGGTGTGCTATATATACATACTGACATGTAAAGTTATACTCCTGAAACTTATGTAGTACTAAAAACAATCACAAATGATTCAAATTTTAATCTAACAAAAAGTTGAATTAAAAATTAAGTAGATTTAATATGTTAGCATGAAAAGACCTCCTATCCCAAAGATACTGCAGTAATACATGCAGGGTCCTCCCTGGTGGCCCAAGGGGTTACATCTCAGCACTGTGAAGCTGTTCCATCCCTGCCCTAGGGAGGGGACCCACATGGCACAGCAGACATGTCCTGTCTCACCCGCTGCTCCCCTCAGCAGTGTGTTTCAGTGGATCTGCCTGTTCTGCTCCCCATTCTGCCTCGGGTGAATGCTCTCACCCTACCCATACCTCTGGCCTGTACCCCAGTTTTTGTATGCATAGACAGATAAATAAATCTTTAAAAAAATAATAATACATGAAAGGAAGAGATGACCATTCATTCATAGGAGAGTCAAAACAGAGTATGAATTGGGCAACAAATACTGTTTAGAAATAGTAATATATGTTCCCATGAAAACACATTATTATTAGTACAGTTTCTTTTGCCTTGAAATAAAATATGCATTACTCAAACCTTGCTAAAATATTCATAAATAAATTACTTTCCCTGAAAGCTCTATTTGTTTCCTTTAGACAAAAGAATAAGGACATTTCAAATGTTATGATTATACACACAAAGATATAAGTACCAGTTGTGGAATATCGGAGAAATACAAATTTTAACAGAATTGAGAATCTAGTGTAGCTGGAAAAATTCTATCTACTTTTAACTATTATCCAGGAACAAAAGGACACACAATGAAATTAAAGCATACAACACACTGAAAAGTGATTTAAAATTAAAACTCCTTTCTGATTAACCTAGAGAACACCATGTCAGATGATATTTACAAACAGCAAACATATCAAACAACACTCAGGCATTTGTGACAAGAGCTAAAAAATATTAGCTGAGAAAAAAATGTCCTCAAAACACAATTATCAGTCCCTAACCGAGGACACTGGGTGTTCTCCACATGGAACAATACTGCAGTGTTTGATACTCTAAATTATCCCGAGACCTTCACCTACCTGTCCTCAATTTCTAAGCTGCAGACGTGGGAATAGACTCGCATATGCTTCCTTTGCATTCCCGTTTGCATTCTGTATGCTTCCACTTAATAACAAAATGCAAATGTAGTTTTATTGTGTGTGTGTGTGTGGGGGGGTACAAGAATAGGGTTGTTCTTCAGGCTAGAAGAGGCTAGCTGGCAGGACAAAAGGTGACAGGCCAGACCACTAAAACCATGAGGAACCACTCAGTTCTGGGTTCTGGTGTGGGGACATCATCCAGTAATTAGAGTTTACCACAGCTGAATATGAGATGACCAGGTTCTACCTTCAATACCTACCTAATCCTCACAAGCCATTTGGCATTTACTATTACATTCATTTTATTTTGTGTATTTTTTCCTTAATTTATATATATTTGACATCAATTGTGGTCCCCATTTCCCACCACCGTTTCACCCATGCACCATCACCTCAGTCCCTTGTGTCTTTTCTGTCCTCACCCCATTCCCGTCCTCCCCCCGCCCCCACACACAAAGTGTTTCTGATCTGTCCTTGTCTTTTTGTTATTGTTGTATTTATTGAGGTAATGTTGCTTTTACAATACACAGATGTATATGTTCAAACATTCAGGAACATCACACTTATAATTCACCATATCCCATCGGGGCTCCCTTCCCCCTTGCTCACCAGCCCCCATGTTCCCCTCTGATAACCTCAATTCTACAGCCATATTTCTAGGATTTGTTTTGATTTAGTTTTGATGCAGAGAAATTAAAACTAATGAGCTAATGAGAGGTTGCAAGTAAGATTCCTACCCTAGCAATCTCACTCCAGAGTGGATGTTATAAACTACTGTCATGTTGCTTGTAAAAAAAAAAAAAAGAAAAATGTTATTAAAGAGCATGGACATCAAAATATAAACTCAAAATTGAACAACCAATATATGTAATCAATTTTAAGACTGAAGTTTCCGCTTGATGCAGAGACAATTTGCTTTCTCATGTCTCAGCAAGAAAGTTTGTTCCAGGAAGTATGAAGACAAGTGTCTTCTTCAGTGCAATCCTCAAAAATGCACAGAAGTTGATGGCAAACATTCTAATTCATTCAACAGATATCAAATACTTGCTTTCTCACACAATATTTATTGTAATAGGCTTGTAAAATTTTCCATTACAAATAAATAAATCTAATACTACACATTCTATTTATGTGAGGAGGAAAATGAAATAATATTTAGATTTAAATTTAACAAGTCAATAAGGTCAAGCACAGTATCAGCCAAAGGCAAATATTTTTAAAAGTTTAGGACTATTTTTTTAAATTTGTTTTAATAGCTGCCCTTCTGATTTTACCCAAACCCTTAACGTTATCCTAAATGATTTCAACGTCCCTGTGGCTGATCCAGTGGCACTCTATTTTTCAAAATTTTAGTCTCTTCAAACCGAATCACCTTTACCTCCTTTCCACTTCAGTGTTTTTCTGATACTCACAAGTGGCTACTCCCATGACCTTGAAGTGACCTTTAACCTCCTATTCTACGATTTAACCTCCATACTACGATTCCTGGTCACAACTTTCTCTCCTTCCAGGTCTCCCACATCTGTACTTTACTAAACCTGCTCTATATCTATTACGTATATTCCACCATACCCAGTCCTATCCTGATTTCTTTGCCCCCTGTTTTGAGTATTTAGAAAAAAAGCTCCGGGCCCTCCCTGGTGGCGCAGTGGGTTAAGCAACACACTATGAAGCAGACCGCAGCCTCTGCAGCACGAGTTCGATCCCTGCTGCCGGGCGGGGAGGTGACCCACATGGCGCAGCAGACCTCTCCTGCCTCGCCCGCTGCTCCCCTCAGCAGTGTGTTTCAGTTCATCTGCCTGTTCTGCCCCCTGCTCTGTCTGGTTCCTCTCACCTCCCCACACCTCTGGCCTGTACCCCAGTGCTTGTATGCATAAATAAATAAATCTTTAAAAAAAAAAAAAGAAAGAAAGAAAGCTCCATAGTTTATAACGTAAACTCCCATCTCTCTGACAGCACCAACCCCCAAACCCAGGCAAGGCTCATTTCTACCTTTTCTATCTCTGCAAAGCAACTGAGCACTGATAGATGGAAAAAGCGTGTTTTCCTTCTGCTTTCTATTACACTGAAAATCTCTACCTTTCAAATTATTATATTCTTTTATTCTTAAATTTCTCTGGAAGTTTTTCCTTCCCAGATTTGAGTAATCACTCTGCTCAATCCTCAGAAAATGCCATCACTTCCAATATACCCCTTTAATATGTGACCAGCAGCAGTAAACTCCCTCAGTCTCTTACCTTCTGTTCCAACTACAGATTTCCAGCTCCTTGAGACACCCATAACTTCCTCCTGCCCTAAAGACTTTCAGGGGGAATAAATCCTGCTCTGTTCAAGACTGGACTCTCTCCCTAAGGTTATCCATCTATGTGTTATTCAAAACTGTCCCTTTTCAGCTTCCGAGTTGTTATTCAAACCTTGTCTTCATCTAAAGACAAACTCAAGTCCTTCCCTATGTAACCAGTCATAAACTTCTCCCTATTCCCTAAATCCTGCTTGCTACCATCCATTATCTGATTTTGTTTTACTCACGCACTTTGAAAAAAATTATTTTATCCTCATTCTCATCACTTCCTAATCAACTAGTCTCCCTTCAGTTCTCCAGCTTCTGCCCCCAGTTCCTAGCACTACCCTGGGTAGGGTACAATTCACTCCTAAATGCTAATCTAGCTGGCCATTTACAAGGGTGTCACTTAAATGCTCAGGTCCCTATTCTCTTCTTAAAACTCTAATCTCTCATTTCAAATGCAACACTTTTTTGATCTGTTAACTACTTCTCAGTTTCCTTGGCTACATTCTCCTCTTCCTCAAATTCCTTAAGTTTTGTGTAAGGTAAGTTCATACATTTTCACATTTTTATTTTATTTTTTAAAAAGATTTATTTATTTATGCATACAAGATCTGGGGTACAGGCCAGAGGCACAGGAGGTGAAAAGATTCACCAGAGACAGAGTGGGGAGCAGAACAGACAGACTGAAGTACACTGCTGAGGGAAGCAGCGGGCAAGGCAGGAGAGGTCTGTGGGTCCCCTGCCTGGCTGGAGATCAAACTCGTGCTTCTGTGCAGCAGATGCTTCACAGTGCAGCACTCAATCCGCTGCGCCACCAGGGTGGCCCTATTTTCACATTTTTTTTTTTTTAAAGATTTATTTATTTATGCATACAAGCACTGGGGTACAGGCCAGAGGTGTGGGTGGAGTGAGAAGATTCACCACAGAGAGCGGGGAGCAGAACAGGCAGATCAACAGAAGTACACTGCTGAGGGGAGCAGCGGGCACAACAGGAGAGGTCTGCTGCGCCATGCGGGTCCCCTCCCTGGCAGGCAGCAGGGATCGAACTCGTGCCGCAGTGGCTGAGGTTTGCTTCATAGTGCACCGCTCAACCCACTGCGCCACCAGGGAGGCCCTATTTTCACATTTTTAAATGGAACTCTTTGACAATACCCAAAAACACATCTCCCTGTGAAGGACTTTAGAGTTCCAGACATATCCATTTTGCCCAAACTCAAGTCACTTCCAAAAGAGTCACTAAAGTTCACTCAACCTTACCAAACTGAAAAAAATGATCCTCACCGTCCCCATTCTCAAACTCCTCTTCTAGATACTTCTCTCAATTAATAACAG
The DNA here is from genome assembly GCA_019455555.1 of Galemys pyrenaicus. Lineage (NCBI taxonomy): Eukaryota > Metazoa > Chordata > Mammalia > Eulipotyphla > Talpidae > Galemys > Galemys pyrenaicus. Next base: position 1,172,836 of record JAGFMF010011630.1, read on the forward strand.
CATCATTCACCAAGTCCCCTCATCAGAACCTGAATATCATTCTCAGCTGACTTTTCATTCATGTGCTCTGTACTTCTAACAATTTCCAGGAACTCAACCACAACATTAGGCAAAGTCCATATATTTTTTCCTCATCACTTTTAGTCTACTCTCCTACTAGAATAATGCAATGGCCTTCCATGTGGGTTTTCTGCCTCTAACCTCACACACAAGACAACCATGGTCCCATTGCTTGCAACGCAGTCCTGTAAGTGCTATGCCATACAAAGTTCTTCATGACATGTCTGAGTTACTTTCATCACCTGTCCTCATCTCTTTCCTCTTCTACATTTTATGTACTAATAACATAGAAGTCCACATACTTCCTAAACTGATTTCTTAATCAGAATTTGATTTCCAATTATATCTGAACTGCTTGTAATGCATTCTCAACTGTACCATAATTATCTGGTTTATTTCTTTTTATTCTATAAAACCCTCTCTCTAGGAAGCCTTTCTTCAGTTCCTTCTCTCTCCCTCCATTTAACTTGAGAAACTTGCACATTTTTATATGTTTTTTCCTCATCACTTTGAAAGAGAATCTGTAATTTTACAGGTGTGTCTCACCCATTAAGAAGAGCTCCTTAAGGAAAAAATTGGTGCTTATTTATCTGTCTCCTCAGAACTCAGCATAAAGTCTGGCAGATAATAATCATTCAATAAATGTTTGATGGATTGAATTGAATCAGACTTCACAGTTCAGTTTTATTTTTCAGAGATGAGTGCAAAGATAGATTTCGCTTGCTATGTCAAACCCTGGGCCAATCATCGGTCAACCAGGCTTAATCTCACTATTCCTCAGGATGAGAAAATATGCTCTGAGACACACACATATTTTTTGATCACCGAAGATTTCCACAGATCTAAAAATGGGGTCTTGAAAATAATCTTTCATGAGAGGTAGCAGTTCATTAAGCAGCCTTTAAAAAAGACTAACATTTTACCCACAACAGGTCTCAGTTCAATCAAACCTTTCAGCACAAGCTACAGAGCCATATGGCTTATTACCCAGGCAATCTAATCCCATTTTCACAGCTCTTTTCATCTTGTCCACTAAATGGCAAGATAGAAAGAGCCATGAGTTTTGTCACACATGACAAAACTGCCCGGAGCATGGATCTCAATCCTAGCAAAAGGACTTGATAAATCAATGGCTGCCTCCAGGGGCTGGATGCAGGAATTCCATGGGGTCAAGAATTCTCTCTCAACTTCTAAGACAAAGAGCATGGCGGTAGAAAGGACATAGATTTTGGAATGAGACAATCCTAGATCCATATCTTATTAGTACTCAAGGAAAATTGGCATTAATACCTGAGCCTTAATTCGCCTTGCTGGTAAGATGAGGATAATACCTGCCTCACTGAAATATTACTTATAATCACAATAAATACAGTGAAATAACATGCTAAAATTTCTAACAGAATATCAAATATATTCCAGGCACTATATAAGTGACTTTCCTTTTTTCCTTCAGTTCCCTCTCCCCCAAGCCCTACTGATGACAAACTACATGGGGCTAGACAGAGATACTGCCTTGGTCACTTTTGTACTCACAATGCCAAGTAGAGGATCTGATAGCAAAGTGTTCAATAATGATTTATTCAATGAAATGAATAAATTAACTTTTGGCGGCACCTACTGCCACCACAACAAACTATGGGATTATGGGTTATTTCAGCCCTATTGTTCTTATTGGTACATATCCACTCCCTATTTCTCTCTCTTACACACACACACACACACACACACAACTCATAAACAAAACCACCAAACCAAGCTTTTCAGTGTTGAGCGCCTGTCTGTTGACCTCAGATGGGCTTAATGATTGGTCCATCTGGCTAAAACAAAAATGACTTTCTAGCCCACTAGCAATTTTATGATTTATAAAATACCTGATGAAAGCACAATTATGTTTTAAATGCCTAGACTAAAATCCATTTTCTGTAAGAAGGTTAAGGGGAACATAAAAAGTCCCAAATGTCTATGTGCCATCTGCAACAGGAAGGAATCATCTCATGAATTTCAGGAAAAAAATAACTTAGAAAGATCATTCTAAGAAGTGACATAAATGAAAATTAGAGAAAATAAATCTGTACTGAGATTGGACTTTTCTGTGGGAAAGTATAAGTAAATACAAAAAAGAAAGAGAAGCTGTTCAGGCCAAACCACTAAAATCTCTCAGAATATAATTAGGTAAATGCTCCTGAGAATAAATGACTTAAAAACAGAACACAAAGATGTGAAGTGCCACTGCCTGCAATATTTTATTCTCACGTTCAACCATAGAAGAGGGAAAAAAATCATATCATTTATTTACATGTTTTAATTAAAAAGAAACTGATTTGAAGAAATTCTATGTTTAAGCACCACCTTCACAACTGCTAACTTCACAGACAAAAGCAGAGACTGATGTTCCTAAGACAAAGATGTTGCTAGCTTTACATCTAAGTGCCCGAGCACGATCATGGCTCATCCATGTCAATATTATTACAAGTCCCTTCATGTTTCCCTCCTGCCAACCCAACATACCAAGAATCCTTGACAAGCAAATACATGCAGATGAAAGTTTTCAAGAACATATTTGAAACAAAGTCTCTCAGCCAAAATTACGGTCGCTTTTGTGGGTTCCATATTCAGTATGCACTTCGTTTTCACTGATGGAGATGGACCTTTAATCAGCGTCAAGTAAAAACATACCACTTGTGAAATAGCTACACTGAGAAAAGTAGCAGAGAGAAGGGGTGGTGATAAGTGAATTGGGATTGGGAAATAGATTAGAAGTATAAATTCTCTCTATCCCACTGATGCTACCATTGCTGGACAACAAATGGCTGGCACTAACAGAAAGTCATTTACCCCCTCCCCCAATCCCTGTTCCTGTTTCCTTTGCTGGAAAACAAACAAAATTGTGACAAGGAACATCAGGGCATTAGATATCGATTTCCCATGTCCTTCAGGGTGGCCTAGACACTGAAATTCTGAGCACACTCGAGCAAGCACTTCAGGGACCACAGTGTCCACACCTTACTCTGATGACTGTGTCATCAGTCAATATATAATCAATATCTGAAAGAGACACTAGGCCCTATTTATTTGCACAAAGATATCAGACCAGCCAAATAGGCAAGGAAGATGTTTCCATAGAGTGAGACTTAAAGACACACCCTATTCAATGTAGTGCTCTAACTTAGAATGGATGCTTGAAGATTCTAATTCACTTAATTTTTTTTGCCCAAACACTTTGTTAGTAATAGCTGTTCCCATTTAACTAATAGAAAAAGCAGAACTCAGGAAGCTTTAGCACGTTCATCAAGATTTCATCTCTAGCATATAAATTCTACCAAGGGCACACTTTGTACTAAGCACTGTGCTTGGGCATTTTATATGAATGATCTCATTGAAACCTTCACACAAACAGAGGAGGCAAAGATTCTTACAGTCACATTCCAAATTTTGGATGTGGAAATCAAGGCTGAGACAGGTAAAATAACTGAACCAAGGTTACTACATAGTGTGAATGACTAAAATAGTGTGCAAGATCCATTACAAATTCACACACCACATCCACCATCACAGAGTACTCACACACACCACACACCATGCCCACAGCATCTCTACATACTGAATACACATAGTTCACCCCACAATATACCGTAAACACACACAGCACACTCCTCATATATCTATGGCATGTACGTGCTCAATACATGCACATACCTTGTACATGTATGTGTATGCATACAGCACACACACTTAAAATGTTTGAATTTGCTATCAGAAATGCTTGGGATGCTTCCTCCACTCCACATTCTGGGGAATAAATCTTTGTCACTTAATAAAGGACCCTGGTTCTTGAGTCAAAGACATGTAGAAATGTCTCAGGAAACCAAAAACTAAGCAGCAATGTATGTCCCTTGAGAACATGGTACAGAAACTGGGTGCAAAGCCAGGCAACAGGGAACTCTGGGAATATCTAAGTTCAGATCTCATTTTGGACCAATTAAATATTCTTTGAGGAAATATTTGAGTGGCGAGGTAGAATTTTGGGCATCAGTATTTTTAAAAGTCCCAACCTACTCCAGAAAATTAAAATACGCAGCCAGGGTAGAGAACAACATCTACTGCTCTTCCAGATATGTTTTGAGTTCATTGTCCTACTGCACCATCCACGCTGCATCAATGGCCAAGCAGTGAGACAAAGGTAACAGCAGGGCTTGCCCACTGCAGCTGCCTCCCTCTCCTGGCTGTTGAAGGACATGACTGAGAACGTGACCTGGGACAGTGAGTGGCAGCCTTCTAGCCTGTTTCAGGCCATAAACCTGAACCAACCGGGAAGCTGCTGTAGTCACAAATCCTGAAGCTGAGGTCTCCCTGTCCTCATGCCAGCCTGGAAAGCCTGGATTTTGGCGGCATTGTAGGTAAGAGATGCCAAGGCATGTGCAGCCATGGCTAGAGCATGGCAAGCAAGGGCAGTCCCCGACAATGTTTAAGCCCATCTCTGCTGACCACGAGCTTTCCAGCTTTAGTCCAAAAGTCTCATAGCATCTCTCCAACCTAACCACTCACCCTTTGGCCCTACTATGCTACAGCGAAATTCATTCCCATGGCCACAGGACCTGTGCAACTGCTGTTCACTCTGAAAAACTCTCTTCCCAGGGCTAGACATGGCTGGGTTTTCTAATTCTTCAGCACAAAATTCACCTCCTCAGAGATGACTTCCCTGATGATCAAATCTAATATGGCCCTCTCCCCTAACCCTACTAATTTGTTGGCTTTATCTTGTTTCATTTTCTTTATGGTACCAATCTAACTAGTATTTTTAAAAATAATCATTATTGAGCCTCCCTGGTGGCTCAGGGGTGAAAGACTCAGTGCTATCAAACTACTGGCAGCCCCTGTGGCCTGAGCTTGATCCCCAGCTGGGGAGCTCACAGATGATACAGCAGACCTCTCCTGTCTCGCCCTCAGCAGTGTATATCAGTAGTTCCACTTGCTCTGAGCTCCACTCTGTCTCTCGAGAATCCTCTCACCCCCTGTACCTCTGGCCGATACCCTAGTTCTTGTATGCATAAATAAATAAATCTTTTAAAATTTTAAAATAATCATTATCATTAACCCTACCTGAAATTGTCATATATGCAGTTTACCTATGATGAGAGGGGGTTCTCATCATCTAGAACATAAATGCCACACTATAGGAACTCTATGCCTCTTGTCCATGTCAAATTCCCTACTGACAGCACCTGGCACATAGTGGGTGCTCAATAAATATTTGACTAGATGAAAAATATGAATGAACAAATGAAGAGCAAACTGTTCATTTAGGATTTAGAAAACACAAGACAGGAAATACAAACCTACATGCCACAGTGAGAAGGAAATTGTCTTGTAACCATCCCAGACCAGGTAGGTTCATCATTGGTTAAAGCAGTCTCCTTGTCTTCACCGCCTTCATATTATCCATTGTACTCCACCGCAACACTTTGGCTTCTCCTTCCATGCCGCTGTGTGGCGTCCCCGTGACGCTAGCCTTATATAACTTGTGCCTTAGCCCAGGTGCACCCACCTGCGCATGCCCACTGAGGCATGCATGCAGAACCGCAGGTGCCCATCATCACACCAATGGCTGGAGGGTGGAAAAGCCTGATACTTTTCTCTGACCCTACAGGGATGTATGAAATAATAAAAAAAAAAAAAATGTAGACTGAAAACTCCTTAGCAGCCAGCCATTAACAAGCAGCATCAAACTCAGGTGTGGTATATGGGATGACAAATTCATGCATAAAACCTCTATATTGCATGGCCTCCCTTCACAAATCCTACCTAAGTCACTGAGTAAAACTGCCACTAAAGTCTCAGAATTTTCTCTGGAGCAGTTTCTATATGCCGGGCCCAGTGTTAGAAAGAGAGGGCATGGGATAAAAACGCTACCAAACCAAATAGAAAGCCCCATATCAAAGAGCTTTTATGTCTCCATACACATAATTGATGTCCCGGGACCACAATGTGGCCCCTAAGCTAATGGAATACCATGGATTGTGTTATCATATACATTTTAGAAAAGGAAAACCTTCTATGAAAACTCAGAAACTCACAAAGCTTCTATCTTGGCCATTTCTCTGCAGTAAGAAAAATTTCAAGTGAAATTCACTCTGGTCCCCAATCCAATTTACTGGCTCCTTATAGATGAATCAGTGTGAAAGGTGTGCAGGGGGTTGTTTCCTCTAATTAACTTTCAGTGGGTGAAAAGAACACTAATAGCCCACAGGGAGAAGTTGAACCCACACTGTTCATCAGCAGCTCAAGGAACTGATTGAAGCGAGGCTCATAAACTCTTAAGTGAAATCCACCAAGAGCAGAGTCAGTTTGACTTCAGACGTGAAACAGTCAGAGGTGGCTCCTCTGTGTCTGTGGATCTATCACCTGAAAGTCATGTCATGGGCTTCACTTGCGAAAACCCCGCTACCCCCACTGCTGCAGCTTCCTGCGCCCGAAATGCCACTCCCTCTGCCCAATACTTCTAATCTCCCTTTCCTTCACTCATTATTAAAATCACACCACCTGTGATCCCAGGTGAGGCTGTAAAGCCTTCTAGAAGCTGGCTTTATTCATATGCATGGCCACGAGCAACTCTACAAGGAGTTTTGGCACTTGATCAAAGGCGATCTGAATTTTTTTTTTTTCTGAGTAGTTTATGTGTTATCACTTTACAACAAAATTTTGAGTTCCTTGGCAACAAAGGCAGTGTCAAGCCCTTTCTGGATTCCTCAGTGTCAGACACACTTAAGATACTTGTCAAATGACATCAGGAATGTGAACATACCCAGCTTGCTCTGAGAGGACCCAACAGGGAGACATTTTTTTAGTGAAGACCTTAGTAGCTTGAAGGCCACAATTTGCACAGCTTGGCTCTCCTTTAGGATACCCTGCTAATGCCAAACTAATCCAAGGCAACTATCTTTGTAAAGGATCAGAGAAGTGGAAAGGATTTCCAAGACATTTACCACCAGAGGCTGATCTATTTATGGTCATGATAGTTTGGGCTCCAGGAATCTGGATACAGCTCACAACAGAGAAGCAGAGTGGAGATGGTCATGGATTCCCCTTGAGCTGTTATTACTAGACCAGAATTTCCTTCTGTATATTCCAAGGAGCGTTCATCTATGAAATGTTCCAAGAAAACCATTTGAAGGAATGCTATACATTACATCTCCCACAGAGAGATTCAAAATGCTCCTTAGTTAGCAGAGGCTCAGAAACGTTTCAGTAAATAAATCTCTTTAATTTTATTCAACTCAGCATTTCCCACATTCATTTAAGAATGGAAACTGTTTTTACAAATAACAACTATTAAGGTCCCACAGAACTACTGTTGCTCTGAAAGATGTTCTCAGTGAATTCCTTTGGTACCACTCTTAAAAACCCAATGCAGGGGATCTCTACATGCCATGAAGCAGAAAATAACACTTTTCTAGATGAGTTATTTTTTTCTCCCATATATATATATATATATATATATATATATATATATATATATACTATATGATATGGGCACTGGTGTGTCTCCATTGCTACCAATTCATTCCCAGATCTATCACCATCCCCCTCTACCCTGTGCTGTGTTACTCTGGATATTCCCTGCTGCTGGCTTCACTTAGAGGACAGGGTAAGACAGAGGAGAGGTAATTCTCTCTGCTTTCTGCCCTGGCTTGGTGCCACTTCTTTATGCCTTAATAAGACACATGGCTAGCTCCTAATCTCTGGCCACTGGTCCCCCCATTCTTTTCTAGACCAGCAAAGGCTCCCTGTGGTGCCAGCAATGAATGATCACTTGCTTTTTTAAACTCTTAACCCCAGCCATGAATCTGGTAGAGGCCCTTCATTTGTCTCCTTATTTCAACGATTTGGGGATGATTTCCTTTGTTTTCCTCTGTCAAACTCTGATTGATAGAGCAGGGAAAAGGACTGGTATCTGTTAGCACCACTGGTACATCAGAAACTACACAAGAGGATTTTGTACGTATTATAAAATTTAATCCTTAAACCCTCGATCATAAGCATTACTGTCCCATTTTATAAATGAATAGAATAAAACCAAGAGCTTTGAAATAGCTTGCTTTAGTTTACATAGTCTAAGAGAAGCAGAGGCACATTCATTCTGAGAGTACTCAGTCTGTTAATAAATCCTTCCTGTGAACTTAGTTTTAAGCCCTGGGTTAAATCCTGCAGACATAAAAAAAGAGTAGAAACAGAGGCAGACCCCCGGTTTTGTATAGGTTTCCCCACAATCCAAAGTCAAAAGATTACTTTTCTGTATGACTTAGAATACTTTTTGATTCAAACCCAAAAAGAAACCATGACAAATCATAGCAAATAGGAACATTCTACTTTTGGCTAGTGGAGGAAACATGTAAAAGGAAATACTCTCAACCTTGAAATTCAATGCTGAAAAATTAAAATCAATACGCACCAAACTCCTGGTACATCTGTTCAAACACCCTGACATTCCTCTCAAGAGGCAGACTCTAGAGGGCAAGGTCCAAGGTCAAGGGAAGGACACCCACCTGAGCCCATACCCATCACTTTCCAGGATCTGACCTACTCAAACATACTTAAAATACCTGTCCATGATTAAATTTACTTGGCTCTTGAATTGTATATCTTATATAACAGGACAATTAAGAAGAGCAGCGGCACTATCAATCTATAGCATAAGTCTCAAACATTACTATTTTCTTTTTTTCTTCTGCTTATGACATCTGATTACTATTATTACTAACTCACAGCCTTCGACCTCAATAGTTTGGAATAACTTTCACTATTCCCCACACCAATTCCACTGCAAATGATTGTAGTCATAATCATTTTTTCCTGAACCATTAGTGTGTATTAGATAACCACTTTATGGGGATAAAAGTTGGGGCTCTAGATTTCACCTGTCTAGGTTTAAAATCTAATTTCATCACTTACTATTTGAACAAACTTCTTACCTACTCTAAATCAGTTTCTTCATTTATAAAATGGAGACAATAGAATCTATTCATAGAATTATTAACAATTACATTGTATATTATATGTTAATCACTGCCTCTGTGCCTAAAATAGGACAATAACAATACTAATAAACATAGGTAATGATATAATATATATGATATATATATATTATGATATAGACCTGACATTTTCCCCAGTATTTTATGTGTATTAACTCTCGTAATCATTATAAAAACCCTGTATGGTGGGCCTTCCTGGTGGCACAGCGGATTGAGCGCTGCACTATGAAGCATGTACTGCACAGCAGCTCAAGTTCGATCCCCGGCCAGGGAGGGGACCCACATGGCACGGCAGACCTCTCCTGCCTTGCCCGCTGTGCCCCTCAGCAGTGTATTTCAGTCGATCTGCCTGTTCTGCTCCCCACTCTGTCTGTGGTGACTCCTCTCACCTCCCCAATTCTGGCCTGTACCCCAGTTCTTACATGCATAAGTAAATAAATCTTTAAAAAAAAAACCTATGTGGTAAATTTAGAATTCCTTAAGGCTGGTGACTCAGGACACTGAAGTTCAGAGAGACTGAAGTGACTTGCCAAAGGTACATGCCAATGAAGGGTAGATGTCACTATCTTTCGGCCTTGAGATAAAGGGCACAAGGGAGCAGCATTTTAGGAAATTTTTCGTCATGGGAAAACCTAGTCATCTCTGATTTTCATGATCTACCAGCCTTTTGCTCCCTTGCTCTCCAATTATGTTGCTCTGTTACTGCAACTGCCTCTCACACTAGCATTCTTTTCAGGCCAAGTATTCAATGACTCTCGTTTTTTAATAAAGCTTAATTATTGCAATGAACATCAGGACTTTCCATATGCCCCATCATACTGATGAGTCAGCCAGACTAAAATAAGTAGACTTTTGGGGTGCAAATGTCCACTCCTCCCTGTAGCCAGAGCCATCCCCTGCAAAGGGGAGACAGAAACATAGCAGAAAGGAAAACGACAGGATAGGACATCGGATGCCCCTGCTAGCAAACGAAGCCTGCATCCAGCCTTTCCCTTTCCTTCTCCTTCTCTTTCAGATTACCAACAAATGCCAGACCTGAAGCTTCACCTGTGTTGTTCTGTAACAGCATATTTTCAGTCAGTTTCCAATGTTAAAATAGATGTAAGAATGTGAGCGTGAATGTGTATTTCCATACTTCAGACTATATTACTCAATCATACACATCTCTCCTTTGGTGTAAATAAATATGCAAGAAAAACAATACTTTTAATTTCCGTTCTGCAGGGGCTTGGCCTAAGGTGGTTCCCCTTCGTTTTCCTTAGCATCAATGACTTGGTCTATCACGTAGCCCATCTAAAGTTTCCTACAAGTATTCTTCTCTGCACAGCTTGACCTGTTTATCAACATCCCCACTGCTTAAACACACATATTCTCCCCTTAATAATTCCCAGTACGCTCCACTGTCCTTCCCTACCTTCCTGGTTTTTGAGATACCATTTTGAAATGGGATGTGCATTCTTACTTTGAAACCAGACTCTACACGTACCCTCACCTGTTTGCCTGGGTCTAGTCCTTATCTTCTTCCCCTCTACCAATCTGTTACTCATATCTCCAAGGTCCTTCTTGTTTTCTGTCCTTATCCTGGCCCTTGCAGACTTCTTGACAGGTCCACATGGCACCTCTTACCTTTTAAAGCCCCACCTTGGCTTCTGTATTGTAACACTGGTATTTTGGTCTCCTTAAGGGGAACCTGTCTGCAAACACACTTTCTTGGAAAGAACCAAACTAATTGTCAGCTTGGGATTTCCTAGCATTTCAGACTGGCGGACACCCTTAATGCATAATCATAGAAGTCAAAGTCAGATGTGAAATTTACTTAAATTTCAACAGGATGGAGCTGAGGTGCAAAATTTGAATAAAGCCTATAAATAGTTTTACTGTGTAAGGTGTATTACTTTTATTTTTCTCAAAATAAATTTAGGTATGAAATACAATCCCTTCCTCAACCTCAGAATAAATTAACTAAAGAATAAAAGAGAAGGAAAAGTACCCTCATAACATATTTTTACAGGAAGATGTATTTTTTTTGAAGATGGCTTCCATCTCAGTTATGCAAACATAACACACTGAACAGGATATCCTTGTTCTAAGAAATTATTGCCAGCCCAGCACTGAGGATTGTTTTGATAGAGGTTTCACCCTCATGTAACTTCATACCATGTCCTTGGCTAATCTGTCCCCACCCTTCTCTTCTCATTCTCCATCAAAATCCCCTTTATTTCTATGAAACAAAAATCTAACTCGCCCTTACATTCTCTTGCATCCAGGTACTGCAGTTACTGAATTATTTTTCTAAGCAAAAATCACTCTTTAAGAGGAATTCCCCTGCCAGCAATAAAGATAATAAAAATGTCCTATGACACAAAATTTAGCCTAAACTGTATTAGAGCTCCAGTAAATTAGGGCAAGGTGATCTTTGACTCTTGTCCTAGTGGCTAAACACAGGCTGAAGAAGTTAACTGGTACCGCCTGAAGACGTAGTTTGGTCTGGAAGCTCACATGCATACCCCCTCCATAATCCTTTCCTGTTCCTGTCTCTTCTCCCTATAGCTCACTCACACTGTTCTTTTGAAGTTATTTGATCATTGGCATATGTTTCTTTTCTTAATTGAAGTATCATTGTTTTACAACCTTGTTAGTGTTTGGAGAGAATAGGATTTCATGCCTCAAGTGCAGGCACCAGAGCACTTCTAGCACCGAACCCCCCCACAAGCCCTCTCCCTACCACTAGTTCTCACTCCTCCACCTCCAGATGCCTCAGATCTATGGTCAACTTTCAAGGGTTTGTTTTATAGAGTGTCTTCGTCTGACCTTTTGTTTCATTTCTCTATATTCCACATATAAATGACACCATTTGGTATTTGTCTTTCTCCTTCTGGCTTATTTTGCTTAGCATAATCCCTTCCAGATCCATCCGTGTTGCTGCAAATGCCATGATTATCTCTCTTGATTTCTGAGTAGTGTTTCCAATGTCAACTTACTTACATATAACCCAGGATCCAGAAGAAACCACGTTCAGCTACCAGATGACTGAGCAAATACTTTGCTTCTTTTCCATGGGACCTATGTATCAGTTAGGATTAGATTCAGCAACAGGAACAGTGACTTGAACACTGGTGCTTAAATACAGACATTTACTCTCTTATAAAATGATTCAGAAGGCAGAGAGTCCGTCAAGGGTATGCAGACTCCATAGCCAGAACACAAGCTCTTTCACTGTATCCTATTGCAGGTAAGAAGAAGACATAAAGGCTGAAGTAGTTAAGCCAGGTTGAACTTCCAGCAACACCTCTCCAAGGCACCAAGGACGATGCTGCCTCTTCCACAATCAGAAAGAAGCATTCCACCTGTCTATTATGTATGTCATCAAATCAGAGAGGTTCCAGAAAAAGCAGGAAGCTCACACCAGCCTCTGTCATGATTTAAAACAGTGAAATAAAAACCTCTATCACTTCCTTTCTTGCCACACAACTCAGAGTTCCTGATCAAGCCCCTGAAGAATTCATCAATTTGTCTGATTCTAAGTTACACTTGCTCGTACCGGGGACCCTAATAAAAAAAGCTTGAGAAATGTTGATTCTCTTTTCCCCTCCTCTATGGAATAGGAAGGCAAGCCTGTGTGAGGAGACAAGCCATATCAAGTACTGCAGGATAATATAAATGTCTGTCCATTACCATTCAAGGCATTTTTTTTCCTGAAAAGAATAGAAAGGTTTCATACTAAAAGGGGATATTCTACAGACTAGCAGATAATCTCACTGGCAGTATTTGCTAGAATTAGAGGTGAAGACAGGACTGGAATCTGGTTTCAGAGCATTGACCTTTGAGTCATGGCTCTAGTCAAGAGTAACCAAAGATGTGCAGAAAGAAAAAGGGAAGGAGGACTGGGAAATGGTCGTCTCCCCATTGCTTTCTGTGTTGCTAGCGACTTGCAAGTTGCCCACTGCTCTCAGCTACTGTTCTGTTTCCTTAATCACCTCTCTTACCATTCCCCCTTAGATTTATAAGGTTCAAACAGTAACATCCATTTATCTTCACAGATTTCTTATTCAAATTCACTGAAGCATAATTTATCCTTACCACATCTCCAAGCTGTAGGGAGGAACAAGTTTTTATTATGTGGGGCACACAGAGGTTAACTGGCTCATCCAAGGTTACATGATGAGGCAGAAGGATAAAATGCCACCAAGAAATGCCAAGTCGATGGTATGTGAGTCCCCGAGAAATCCTCCTGGTCTTAATGCTCAGAGAGAACCCACCAAACTGAGGGCAGGCAGCCAGCTCCAGGTGTGTGTTGAAGGAAGAATTAACTGGATATCAAGGACTGAAAGATTGGTAGTGAATTTTTTTTTCACTTTTTAACATTTTATTTCTTTTGAGCTTTGAGCTCTCAGATTTGATTTTTGAGATCCGTTATTTTAATCAACTAAGATTTTTTTTCCTGCAAATGCATCATGAGTATATACAATGGACACATGTGTGGGCACAAGATGGGACAAAATTAGGTCTACGATTTCTGAAGCTGACAAAACTGACCATTTTTCATCTGTGAAAATTACATCTTTCAAAGTATTTAGTTTCTTGCTCTCTTGGGACACAGGTAGATTACTTTGCAGGGCCTATCAAAATATTCATATATTCTCCCCAATGTCAAAAACAAAAAATTCAAATACATGATCTAAGAATTAAACTCAATCCCAGTCTGATGATCTGGGTTCAAATCACCATCCTGTCATAATTCCCTAAGTAAACTTACAGCAAATGAATTTCTTTGGGCTTCAGTTTTACGCCCATAAAATGAATAAAGATGTCCAACAATCTACCTTCTAATTTCAAAGTCTCCAATTCAAGGTTTTCACTGAACAGCTGACAATATATTATCACTCTGAATCTAAACAATTTAAAGTCTCATTTCAATTTTTTACAATAATCACCTAATTAGGATATAATGAGATCACTTCTGGCCATGTGAGAGCTTTATGAGCTGAAGCAAATACCTAAGGGTTAATTAGCTACATATTTCCAGCCTTTGGCCAAATCCTGGTCCAAGGCTGAGAGTGGACAAAAGACAACCACCACAAGACACTTGCATGCTCTGTGTATTGAAATAAGTGATTTTAAGGGAAGTTATTTAATTCCGATGTGTGCAACATACCAAGTGCCTTACATATGAGATCGTATGAAACCCTGACAGCCATGTTCCCATATCACAGTACCTCTCACATGAACATAGGCACAGTCCTATTTACATATTTAATCCCTTCAGTATCTTAAGCTTGTGAAACAAGTGATCCTGTCTGTTTGATGAGGTTTTGTGGTTCTCTCCCTATTATCCATTTCTTTTCCACTTTACCAGTCTCCTGATTTTTAATAGGCTACACACATGCAGCACTATGTCAAAGCAGTCGTCAAATTTGACCTTGGACTTAAGCTCTTGAGTCAGTAACTTACACTTACTATTATTTAGTCTTTCTTGAGTTAGGTTTCCACCACCTGCAATTGAATTTATCATTAGCATCTACCACAGTACCCAGTACATAACTATTTATGGATCACATTCTTTGATCACCTACAATGTGAACAACTATTTATTAAGTACCTACTGTATATCTGGCATGAATCTAGGTGCTGGTATATGCACTACTGAAAACTGATTAAAAAAAAATTGCCCTCTAGAAGGAGTTTCCATTCTAGAGGGAGAACTAGATCACAAATAAGGTTATTAAGTAAAATAGACTGCATGGTGAATGCTGATATATTCTTAGGATGAGAAGGGAAAAAGGACTTGGGGGGAAATTTTACACAAGAAAGCCTCACTGAGAAGGAGACCTTTGTTAGGTGGAAGTGAGGGATCCAGCCTAGAAGATATCAAGGGGATACAGTTGCATGTCCTGGAATCAAGATGGTGCTGAACTGATGGTCCTCTTGGGTCACAAAACTCATTAGCAAAGGTAACTAGGAGAACACATGAAAAAGTACGAAATCATTGCTTTATAAAGAAGGTCCATTCTCCTACAAGAAGATAGTATTTTAGAGGCAGAGGTAGGATGGAGTGGTTCAGTCCTGATTCTATTCATGCCGCCTATGCATCACCCAGCAGATGTCACTCACAGAGACACCAGGAGAAGCGCAAGTCTTCAGTATTTCCCACTTCTATTCCTCTTACAAAAGTATGCCAATGAGACATTACCTGAATTCATCAACATTGGTTGACTTAATTGAAAGGATCAAGTATTTGCTAGAACACAATGATTTTCAGCCTGAGAGCCCTAGTAACCCAAGAAGCTGGACACAGACCACACAAGGAGAACTTGTGGTGCTGACACATTACAGAGGAAAGTCTGTTCCTCCACTGCCAAGCTTTCAAACAGAAATGACAGCACCTTCCTAATTATTATTCAGAACCTTGACTTTATTGTTGTTTGAATGCGATTGTAAAAGTTGCTAAGCACTCATCAATAAACCACACCTACTCACAGTTGGATCTGTAATTTCATATGCTGACATCTCAAACCCAGCATGCCCCAAGAAGCATTCATGCCTCATTTTATTTTAAATAATTTCCTGGCAAAGTAGGGGGCAAATTTTTGTTTTCAGGAGAAAATTTCACAACAGGCTCCATATCTGAAACAACATTTAGGTCAAAACAAACCATATATTCACTTTTCATTTTCTTGCTGATGTGTCTCTGGGTGATAGATGGTCTGCCTCTGCTTTGCCCTGGCAGAGAAAGCATAATCTCTTTACAAATGCACAGGCTACAGCCATGGAAATGAACATGAGGTAATAAATATATCATTATGAAAGCCATCATGTCTAGTAGGTGGGTAATGACAGCACTTCACATTTAGAAGCTTTTTGGTGATTTATAAAACATTAACGTAGTAATCCCCCTAATGCCCTAGGGAGGAAAAGGGCAGTTTTATACCAGTTTTGCAGATGGGGAGACTGAGAGAGCAATTACGAGATTTCCCCAAGAGCACTGAAGGAATAAGAATTAAATGCCATTCATGCAGAGCTTTCAGTCCCAGAGTTAGTTGCTACACAAAATCATCAGGTTCTCCCCATTTTTGGAGAGCAAGACACCTTTTCGAAACAAAGAGCTGAGAGTGTGAGAGAGGAATAAACTGTTTACTACATTTCAAAGGTCCCTCCAGGGGAAACAAACCTTACCTTTCTATTTACATGAAGGGGAACTGGTTTTCATGGTGTCTATAGAAAAGAAGATAGATATGTATGTTGCAGAAAACAGAAAAAGGAAAGATGGAATCAGTGTATTGCCAGTCATGGCTCACTCCAAACGTTTTCACCTCAGAACCCTCTTCCGGCTTCTGCCCCCAACCTTTCCTTCTAGCCTAATTAACAGGTGCCATCTTCATTCCCAAAATCAGCTCCTTCACTGATACCCAAAGTCTGCCCATGAAGAGGTCTTCCTCTTATGCATCTGCAATCTACTTCTCCCAAGGAGTCTTCAAATATTCTTCTATGTTTGTTGGCTGTTTACTTGTTATTTGTTTAAGGTAACATTGGTTTGTGTCACTGCATATGATGCAGATGACTAGGTTCACACCTCCTCAAAATTGGTTGGAAGTTGACAAAATCTATATTCCTTGCCCTTGCTCTTCCCTTCAGGTTTTTCTTCAAGTCTTTCCAGCTGCTTGACTGCCAAGCTCCCCAAATTGTCCAAATTTCTGTCAAAATGTATCTCTTTAAATCCTGTTATTAGAGGTAGCAATATGTTTGCTCTTTGCAATATTGCCAATGACTCTTCTTGTCAAATAAAAAGGAATTTTCTAGGTGTTCACCCTCCTGCCTCTGTATAATCCTCAAACAAGACTATGGGCCACCAACTCTTTCTTCCTTTTACTTCTGTTTTATAATCTCTTAATTACATTGCCATTTTCACTGCCATTTCTCCCTCCACCCAAGGTCTCCCATATGGCATTCCCTTCCAGAACACTGGAAGGGAATTTAAGCACCTTCTTCTATATAGTTTCTTAGAAAAGAATTCACATACCTGCATCAGGATTACACACTTCTCCATCTCAAATATCTAAAGCTATTTCTATCCACAAATAAGGTAAATCCTCACCTTATAAGGGAGATGTCTTCTGCCTTATTTGCCAAATCCTTCATTTCTCTTCTTCTTTTTTTAAAGATTTATTTATGCATACAAGAACTGGGGTACAGGCCAGAGGTGTGGGAGTTGAGAGGATTCACCAGAGACAGAGTAGGGAACAAAACAGGCAGACTGACTGAAATACACTGCTGAGGGAGCAGCAGCTGAGACAAGAGGTCTACTGCACCATGTGGACCACCTCCCTGTCTGGGAACTGAACTTGTTCTGCAGTGGCTGTGGATAGCTTCATAGTGCTGCGACTTCTTAACCCCTCATGCCACCAGGAAGGTGCCTCCTCTTCACGAGTAGGAGATACCAATCAAACTATCATACTTGAAGGCAGTAACTGGCCATATTAGTTGAGGTAGACTTAACTCATGGAAAGAGAGGCCAAGTCAATTTGTTGTTTTCTCTTTGCTTCTTTACTGGTGAACAGTGCATATTTTTGTCCAAAAAGGAGAATGGATAATACAATTTGAACTTGACTGAAGAAATAGTTCTATTTAAATTTGGGATCAAAATACTGTATACTGTTTTTGCATAGCAGCTTTGTACTAGACAAAATGGACATTAATGATGACAATGATGATTAGCTATTGTCATCATCAAATTTGAAATTTTATATGTCACTCTCAAATCCTCTGGTTAAATATTTAATACTATTATGCTTTACTAAAACCCACTAACTAGATATGACTGAATAAATGTCCTATTACCATTACAACTATGACCCATACTATTCTATTCCAAAGTGACTAATTTATTTCCAGTAGTGCTATTTCCATTCATGGAAAAACATCTTTCTACTCTTACAAACTACAGACATTGGGAAAATATTTTTCTATATTTCTCTCTATTCTAACCAATCTGTCACCAACCCACCAGCTTAATCCAGACTTTGATGAGCAAGTTTAATATACAATCCACACATTAGCCTGAACATTTAATCCTTCCTCCAAACATATTCCTGCCAGATGAATCATCTTAATGCCTAGCTAAGGAGTTACAATGGCTCCTGATGACCTATTCTTGTCTGACCCACTCCAGAAGACTTCTCTACTTCTATATCTTGTTCCTCAAAATTTTCCAGATATTCTTTATAACTTGCCCCAAACTACAAGGTCCTCTTCTTTATTTTGTCCTTAAATATTTACTACAGTTTTAGCACTGTTGTATATTTATCCCATGTGTGAAAGTTATCTCCAAACTCCTATATTATATTAAGTTACTCATAGTCAGAGATGTTGCCCATACAACCTCTCTGACATTCCCACACCTCAGAATCCCTTCCCCATCCCTAACAATGTACTGTAAATATAGAAAATGCCACATAAATGCATACTGACTAACCACAGAGTACAACCACGGACAACACTGACTATCCCATCATTGCCATAGTTGGATAAACTACCAAAGTTTTCCCATAACACTTACAATTAAATCTACACTCCTTACATATATCCACATGGCCTTCCATGATCTGATCTCTCCTTATTGATCTAACATTACTAGCTTCCTCTCTCAAGTGAAGCAGGAAATCCCCTTCTTTTGTTCAGACACATCCAAGCTCAATAATCCTGTTTCAGGAATTTAGACCTCAGTATCCCTTCTGACAAGAATTTTGAATGACTTACACTGTCCCCTAATTCAGTTGTTGATTGAGATCAATGACTAATTCAACATTCCCCTACAATCCTTTCTAAAATAGCCCTCTGATCACACCAATCATTTCCTAATCCCTTATAGAAAGCCCTTGCTTAATGATGTAAGTTCTTGCAAACTGCCACTTTAAATTAAATGACATATAACAAACCCATATCCTCATATGCCATCATTTAGTTGAACATGGGTCAGAACTGGCTTCTTATCAATGTTATAAATGAAATGTCACTGAAGGAAATGATGGTATTTGGCAACCCAGTTTATGTCCCTTTTTCTTCATAGAACTTACAGCTGAAACAAAGTCTGTTTTGTTTTGTTTAATTTTCTTTTTTAATCAATGTTTCCATGTCCAGAATATAAGCTCTTAGGGATGGCAGGAGTTTTGTCTGTCATATGGATCTTGGTGGGGGAGGATGACTAGCTGCAGCTCACATGAGTTGTGGAGCTAATATGTAAATTCACATATTTTGGTTCCAAGCCTGGGGTCAGCTCCATACCATATTCCCTACAGTTAGTTAGTAAATCTGGCCCTATCAATACATGCTTCTGGATTGACTTTCCTCTGCTTTCTTAATATCTCATCTGTAGCAGATATTAGTTGGGTCCTTTGCTAGTTAATGCACATAGGACCTGTCTAGCCATTTCCCAAAAATGCAATTACCATCATATCTAACAAAAGATAAATTGTTTTCTTTCCTTCCTACCACTCAATTAATATACAAAGAGATTATCTTTATAAGAGCTACAAAGAGTTTATTTATTTGATTCACATATTCCTAATGTAGCCAAGGTGCTCACTGAGTTTCACTGACAACAATAAAGATGACAGTGTGCTTTTACCCATTTTTAGCAGGTACTGTGATGACATGTTAAATACTAAGTGGAAAACAAAATAATTGAAATCACCATAGTAACAACAAAAGTAACAGTTAATGTACTGAGCATATATCATATACTATGCATTAGGTAGAATGATTGCACTCAATGTTTTTTTTTTACTTATTCCTCAATAACACCACCCTTTTAAACTAAAATTTTGTACATTATATATAAAGATGAGAAACCAAACTTAAGGGATGTTAAGAAATTTACACAGGTTCATTTAGGGACTAAAGCTACTTCTGATACTTTAAAGCACTAAACACCCATCCCTCCAATAATCAGGTAACTGGACTTTGTATTCCAACACATGCATTCTCAAATAGGTTATCATTTTCTTCTATTAATAGCACATAAGATTTACTAGTGGAATGGAGGGGATTATGCTAAGTGAAGTAAGTCAAAAGGAGAAAGACATATACCAGATGATTTCATTCAGAGAAGCAAAACAAAGGAACTGACAAGACCAAGCAAAACAAATCATAGAAATATGATTACAGAATCTAAGCTGCTTAAGGGAGAGGGAGAAGGGCAGAAACAAAGAGAGGTGGTCCAATGACCTAGGGTAAGGGACTATGGGTGCTTCATGGTGGGTAAGGTGCGGCGACATGCACCTGAGGAAGTATGAAATCATTCCACTAAAGCATGTACAGGGTTGTGAACTAGTTTTATGCCAACAAAAATAAGTTGAGTTATTGATCGAATGCAACTCTTAGGTGAGGCTAACTAAATGGTAGATATTAAAAACATATGAGATGATTGATTTAGACAAGGAAGGGCTAACACTCATATCTTGATATTATAAAATGTTCCCTTTTTTTCTTTGCTGGGACAATATTTCTGTGTCTCTGTGGCAGGGAAGAAACTCAAGGCCCTGGGAGACAATCTCAGGGTCACAGCAGCCCTCAGGCTGGTTTAGAGCTCAAAGATCCTGACCCACGATTGCAAACTAGCTGCAAAGAGTAGCTCCAGGCTTTTGAGTGGCAGATATTGTTGCAAGATTACTGCTGAGGCAGTCATTTTTTTTTTTTTTAGACTGACATGTTTATTACTATTTCGTAAAACAAAACAACCTTTGTTTTGTTTCCTAGTAGCTCTGAGCCTCATATCACCTTCACAGATGAGAATTTCTCAGAGGCTCTAGAAGGGCTATCCTCTTGACTATTCTTTCCATTTTTCACGTAGTGAGGTTTTATACAGACATAAATGTTGTGGTTGAATTATTTTGCTTCTCTTAGGAAATTCATTCTTCCATAACATTTGAATTGACCGTTGTACTCACTAGGGACTTGGTGTGACATACTCAATGTTTCTACCAAGAACAGACTTACTATCAACAGGCTGGAAGTTGAAAGAGGTGCATCGGTCAAAATGAAACCCATGTCACAGATCTGAAGTTCAGGAACTTAAGCTTCTCTACCAAGTTTTCATCTCCACATTTTTGCTTCCATTTCATTGTCTACACTCAAATATTTGAACTTTGTTATCTGGTTCACCTGCCCCTTTCCCATCATCGATGTTTTGCATTTTTGCTAGTGATTACATCCACTTGGATCATGTCCAGTGAGTCAAGAAAAGCACTGGCCAAATGCCCTGTCCACAAATTGTAATATTCCCCAGCACCATCAGATACTTACATGACTTGAGTTCATATATATTCTTTAACCAAAACAAGACAATAGAGGCTCAAATTTAAGGCTTCAGCCATAATATCCAGATCTCATATACTTTGAGAATATCTGCTTTCTATTGGAAAGGAATAGTGTATCGACCACTATGGGAGGATGCAGAATATAAATCTCAAGGTTGGCTTAGCTGAGGAACTGGAAGATGCCAACAAAGAGAAGTTTGCGCTGAAACTTCCTGGGGAAAGTGGTGTCATTTTTCAGGATCCCAAATATGAACATATATAGTGACATACAAGGGCGCTGCTCTTGGGAGATGGGGCTCCCCATACTCCAACCTTCTCCTTAGATCAGATCAGAGCATGACCCTTGGAAAGTCATCAAAAAATAAAGGAAGAAAAAATAAGAGAAGACTCAAGTTCAATGGTCCTAGGAGCAAGACAGAACCTGAAAAGAAAGTTGGCATCCAGAACCATGAGCAAGAACCAGAGAAGGACAGGGCAGTAAGTGCCAGGGGGCAGCGCCATTAAATGAAATCTAAAACTGTCCTAAAACGCTTCCTCTGCTCGTGCCAGTACCACAGAATGGATGCCCTAAGTAAACACCAGGGTAGCTAATGTGTCTAAGGAATATCTTGAATGAGATCAGGGACTCTTCCATCACTTTATCCTGAACACATAAAGGTGAACCTCAAACACAGGTAACACTAAATATTTGCTATGAATGGGGGTGATAATTAAATTTTCAAAACCATGTATATAAAAACAAAGGAGCACAAAGGCTTTTATGTAAGAGGCTCCCATCCTCTCCAGAGCTCTCATAGCCAGTGAAATGAGAACATTCTCCCCTGTGTACGCAAGTGCTCGGTCTCTCTCCCTCCGTGCTTTGACTCCTGACAGTCCTTTCCCTGGCAAAGTTTCTCCTGACCATCCTAATAGCAATAAATACCTCTGTTTCACAGCTCCAAAGCTACTAACTCAAAGAAACTTTGGTGGTTCATCTCAGCCTGAAGGACTGCTTTACCTGTGGCCCTCTTAGTCACTTACATTTACAAACAGAATTTTCAGACATTAAAACAGAAACTACTCCTCTCCTTTAATCAAAGAGGAGGAAAACTTGATAAAGCATTTTTCCAAAGCCACAATGTAGTAACAGTCAAAGCTGAGACTTGAATGCTTCTGATATTTACTTCCTACCCTTTTCAAAATCTCCCAAAAGCTCTCTCACCCCTCCTGTACTCCAATACAGGCCAGCCCAGGAGGAAAGACACAGTGGTCAATATGACCCTCAAGCACTTGTGTCTTGTGTCGCTGCTTTGGCTCTCTGGGCACCAGTTTAAACAAAGACTAGAGTGAGTGTTAGGGGATGAGGGTTTGGGGTGGGGGGGGTGACATGTGCCAACAAGTGTTCACAAGCAACTACAAAACTCAGCACAAAAAAGGACTTCAAAGGGCAGCCCAGCTGTCCATCCTCAACCTATGCCTCTAGTTCTCCTTCAGAGAAATCTCCTGATGTGCAAAGGAAGGCTCTTTGATCACGTGTATGATAATTCCAAGTCACAAGTCAATAGTAGTTAATAAAACATCATCATGGTCTGTGTCAATGTGCAAAAGTTACATGAAATATTCAGTGTAACAAACATGACCAAAGAAAGGGGATGTCAAAATGATGTTCACACATTCTTTAGAAATATCAGTTTAAAAGTTTTAAATATAAAACTAAAAGGAAACTTTAAGAAGAAAATGTCTACAGAACAAACAAAATTGCAAGCAATTGCAATGCTCCAAATGATTATAGATAAGCATTTAAGCAAAGAACAAAGTGGCTCTCTGTGGCACTTACTCCTGATAAAGAGATAAAAGGCCATGGTTCTTGACTTCAAAGAGGTAAGAACTTAATGGGAACTCAGAGAGTCAATTTATAATCTAATATTCTCCTGTTAGAGATGATGAATCCAAGACCCTAGGAGGTGAAAAAACTTCCCCATGGCATGTACTGTGTTAGTCTGGATTAAAACAAATCTCTCTAAGAACCAATAACGAATTTTTACCTCTCTAGCCTGTTCCCTTTAGCAAATTATCAGCATTCGTTGTTGACCCAAGTTATCTGATAATCATATGCATAGTAACACTGTTTCTAAATACGGATAAGTCAATTATATTTACAACTTATAGAAACAAGTTTCTAAATTGATGAATATATGTGTGTGAGCAAAATGTGGCATCAATCATTACTATCATCCTGAAAATAACAAACTCATTTTCAGAGGTGGATGAGGAGTCATTATGGTTGGGTAAGATGTATGTTGAAGTTGCAGGAGGAAAAGATCCTGACATGAGACATCCCAACATCCTCCTCCGGTGCCAGCAGGAACTAGATTCTCAACGCTTGTGGGGTTCTGTGGCCCATGTCCACTTGAGTCTCAAAACAATTGCCTGACGTCATTAGATGTTCTCAGATAATCTTTCCTTCTAAGAAACAGCACAGCTAACCAATGCCCAATGTTTTATCCTTTACCTTCTGCTGAGCAGCACAATTAGGGACCTTGACAACACAACAATGTTAGTTGTGTGCATTTCCTACAAATAGTCCTCACCTTTCTTCCAGCTACATGAACAAAGCCAACTGAATGCACAGCCCTGAAGAACATATTGCCAAGCAAAAAATACAAAATACTGACCTTTGTGCAAAAGACTGCGTGTGTTTGGGGACCAACTGCATAATGTATTTGTCCTCTGCATTAAAAAGTCGGGGCTCTTAACAATCTTTTTTTTTTCCTGAATTATTTATCAGCAGCAGGGAAAAATGGAAAAACCCACAGATGTAAAAGTAAAGAAAAAAGGCCAGGTTCTTTCAGCTTCATGGTTGCTTAGAGATATTTTCTGGCCCTGAGTCTAGAGTTGCCACATTTACACTGCAGAATT
Source organism: Galemys pyrenaicus (assembly GCA_019455555.1). Taxonomy (NCBI): domain Eukaryota; kingdom Metazoa; phylum Chordata; class Mammalia; order Eulipotyphla; family Talpidae; genus Galemys; species Galemys pyrenaicus. The sequence goes on from JAGFMF010011630.1 coordinate 1,197,137, forward strand.
AAATGTGGAGGCCTTGTTAGCAATAATGGGACATGAACAGTGAATTCTACCATGCTGTGTTTAAAGTGCCCTTGCAGGGCTCTGTTCTTTTCCTAAAAGGGGTATTGTCTAGTAATGACTGGGGCTCGCTTTCCATTTATAGGAATAATATAGTAACGCCCCATTTATCCAGTGACCTGACTCTGTCATCTTCAATCTTTAAGAAGGCACTATGATCTAGAATCTGTGAAAGGACTCTCTGAGGCATGTAACAGCCATAAGAGCTGTGTACTTCATTCCACTAGGGAAAGGACAGAATAAAGAAGGGATGATTGGTATTTACTAATTTAACAAACCTTATCTAAACCTGCATCATCAAAGACACAGCTATTTTTCCCATCAGCTACTCCCACAACTTGGAACATTGTTATTCCATAGATCAATACAGCTTTCTCCCTCACTTATCTCATGCCTTTACTTATATGTATCTGATCAGTGAGAAATTTTCAGGACACCTTAAAACCTGTAACAATGACCACCCAGCACATCCACCTGCCATCCCTCAATTTATTTCTCTCCATAGTCCTCATCATCACCCAGCGAGACTACATACAACTAGAACATAAGTTCCACTGACAGTATATTTTCATGTTTAGTCACTGATATAGTCCTAATATCTAGAATAATACCATACTTAGATTTTTCAGTTGACATTTGTTTAATGAATGAGTAAATAAAATAAATGAGCTGAAAAAAAAGTTGATGCCCAATATGTATTAAAGAGAACCAGGGTAAACATTAGCTCTAGAGTTGGCTTAGTAAAAAGAGATTGATCTTTACAGCATTTTCTCCAATTTTCAGAAATTGTCAAGTACACATAATATGAAATTTATCATCTAATAATACTGTCAATGGTTCATCCACACGGGTACATGTATCAGAATTTCCTTCATTTTTAAGGCTGACAAATACACTATTTTCTCTCTTCATCATATTTTCCTTATCTATTTATCAGTCAAGGGACGCTAGGTTGTTTCTACACTGTAGATATTGTGAATAATGTTGCTAGGAACACAGGCACAGAAGTATCTCTTTGAGATCCTGATTCCAATTATTTGGGGAACATATATACATAGGAGGAATTGCTGGATCATATAACATTAAAAACATTATTAGTATTGTTAAGGAAACGCCTATCTGGTTTCCAAAGTAGCTAAACCACTTTCCATTCCACTGACAGTAAATAAGAGATCCAGATTTCTCCATATTCCTGCCAACTTATTAATTTTTGTTGTGTGCCATTTTTGATTCTCCATCTCTCATTTACATCATTTATTCAGGGTCAGCCATAAATAACATATATTAACAAAGAAAATATAAAAAGAAGAGTAAAGTAATAAAATACATCTAAAAAAAGAGACTCAAAAGGAAAAAAGAAATAGGAAAGAGATGAAATAAAATAAATGATGTCCAAATAGTACAGGCATAAATTCTAAACTCCAGCAGCTCTGAGAGGTGAGCATGGCAACATGAGAGTCCTATTTTGTGACTTTTTGATTGTCTAAATCCTAAAAATAGATAGAGGGCACTGCTCTGTGGAGTCCCTCTGGGCTTTACTCCACAACTGTGAGCGGTTCCAGCCTGTCCTACAAAACTCAGCGGTTTGCTTGAGGCCATGAAAAGCACTGCAAAGTATGTCTTCACTAATTCCCTCCCTGGCACTGTAAGCTGTTTGACCTGGGTTGCTGTGATATAACAGTCATTGAAGTCACACACACATACACACACACACACAGAGGCTGAAACAGTCATTGTTCCTTCACTCACCTCTTACACTGATAGGCAGGAATAGTGTCTGCCTTTGATCAATACAATATTTTTAATAAAACCAAGTTAAGTGGACCTCTGAAGGAGGGGAAAAGTTTTCCTAATAAGAAACTATCTAGTCAACCTAGAAAATCCTCTTTGAAATTTAAAGGACAGGGAATTCAATAAGAAAATATAAATATGGGAAACTGACCTCACGAGAATGTCCAGGATTCACTGGAACACCATTGCCTGGTCACAAAATAGTCCCAAGGAAATTAATTTACGGGGGCTTCCTGCAGCACCAAGCTAGGTGTGCAGATCACAAGTTCTTTGTAGTTCTTAGAAACCTGACTATAGAACTGGGGCTACCAGAAGGAGGAGAGCATGGTAGGGGGCAAGAAGACAGGACAGGGGAGTCAATGCATTGCAGGGGAGGATTATGAGTGCTTTGATGGTGGGGGTAATAACGTAACTGGTGAGGTGTGAGCCAATATTTATAAATCATATATAGTAAACTGTTATCTCAATTTTAAAAAGTAGAGCATTTTTTTTTTATTCACATAGCTCTTGAGGATACAGCATCTCCCTGTGATGCTCCTTAATCAATAATACCAGAGAAACTGGCCTTCCTCTCTGTGAACCCCTAAACAAGTGCATTTCCTGTTCGGAGCTGGCTTGAGTTCTGTGACTCATGCTTCATCCAAACTGAGGCAAAAACAATGATCACCATCTGTCCTAAGAGAGCAGGAATAAACATGCATATGATGAAGACAGAGACAACTGGCTGTTAATACTTCTATAATGCACTAAAAGCTATAATAATGCTTCCATAGCAGAGAATATTTTGAAGTCATAAAACAGTTTTATTTTTTAAGTAACTTTACTAATTTGGGCAATGCTCATGAAGTCAGTTAAATAGGGGGGAAATGAAACATTAAGTAGTAATAGAAGACAGATTTAGACACACAAAAAAACTGAGTAGAAAGAAATACTTCAAAATGTTAATGGAAGTTGTCTTTACAGGGGTTAAATTATGTATAGCTTTTATTCTCTTGAGTTTTTTAATGATACTACAATATGCATATATTCCCTTTATAATTTGAGAGAGTCCTTTTTCACATATTTTAACTTGCTGTTTTCTTTACACATATCTCTGGGTGCTGCAAAATCCCTCTAAGGACATTTCTCTGGGGAAGCAAAATAGGCCACTTCAAAATATGCCACTTTGGCAAAGTGGTTATTTAAATTAAAGTTATTTAATAATTAGAATGAAAAGGACACTTTGACCACCTTTTGTGACATGGGAAGGAGATAAATTCCTCTTTGAAAGGCTTCCTTCCCTGTAATGGACTCATAGAAGGCATCTTTATCACCAGAGTTAGGGAATTTAGGGCTGGGAAGGCTATATAGACAAAGAGACCAGAAACAAGTATTGGTTAAGGTATGGAGAAAAAGAAGAACTTGTACACAATTGATGGGAATGCAGACTGGTCCAGTGCCAAGGCAAAACAGTAAGGAGGTTTCTCAAAATATTAAAGTTAGATCTACCATACAGGGATCCAGCAAGTCCATTCATAGGTATCGACCCCAAGAGTGTAAAAACACCAATTCAAAGGGATATATCCACTCCTATCTTCATTGTAGCACTATTTGCAATTACCAAGTTATGAAAGCAACCTAATTACCCAAAGACAGAGAAGTATATTGAGATGGGGGATATATACACAATGGAATTTTTTGCTGCTACATAAAAAAGATGAAATCTTTCCATTTGTAACAACACAGATAAAAGTGGAGGGGGTTATGCTAAGCATAAAAAGTGAGAAGGTAAAAGACAAATCCCAATGGTTTCACACAAATGTCAGACAAAACCAAAGCAAACCCTAGAAATATGATTTCAAATTTGAGGCAATCAAAAGGGGAGAGCAGTGGAGAGCAAAGTATGGAGTGGGCCAAGGGACTGGGGAGAGGACAACGGGCGTGTTGGTAGTGGGTATGATGTGGTAACAGACACCTGAATAGTTGTGATCCTATAACTCCCAAGTATGTAAATCAATGTTACATCAGTTAAAAAAATAAAATTGAGATAATAATGGCAATAATTGTTGACCATTTCATCAGTGCTTAACCCTTATCCTTACAAATGTTACCTCATTTACTCCTGCAAGACTCTAGAAAGAAAGTGATTCAAGCTGGCATTGCTAAGAGATACCCTGAGTTGGGACAGGATAAGGCCTATCTAACTCAGGGTCGCATTTTATCACATATACACTCACCAGTTCCTGGTCACATCACAGGTCAATGCACACAAAGACAGATCTATTTCTCAAGCTCTAGGTACCATGTTACTTTTCTTTAAGTCATCTTCCATTCAACATTAAATTAAAATTTCAAAATTTCTTCACACACCCTCTTTGGGAAGCACACTCCCTATATCATCCAATAATTAATATTCTTCTTCCCCCTGACACTATCCCAAGCATTCATGGCCCGTACCTCACAATTTAGCACTCAGTTATATGTCCTATAAAATAATTCTCCTTAAATGTAAATTTTATGTCCCCCAAAGAAACATTATCTCTTAGAGGTCAGGAGCCATATCTTACAGAATCAGAGTTAGAAAAGTAGTCATTTGCAACATTACCTTTTTATTTTCTTAATAAGCTGAACACTTTTCAAGACATATTTGGAAACTCAGTTCCTCTGACTAAAAACCATTGAATTCAACATTAATTTTACAAGGTCCAAGGGAAAATGTTAGGTTGGTAGCACTTGTTCATGACCTGGTGGCCAGGGCAGGCCTAGAATCTTTGCTTCATGATTTTTATCCAGTGTTCACTTTGCTGTGGGAACCCTGAGTCTTTTCTGACACCTCAGCATCCCTCTGTGTCCTGGACACAGTACAGACAAATCTGGACCAACTGCCTTGAATCTAGAACCTTAGCAGAAAAACTTTAAAGATAAGACCAGTAGGCTCAGCTATAAAATCACCATCTAAGATCCCACTGAGGAACAAAATGGCATGAGAATTGCAAATAACCTTCCATATCTATTTTGGTCAAATTCTCCAGGAACAAGATGAAGCAACACCACTGTTTTTAAACTCTTTAGTTCAGACCCATAACCTATGTCACTAAGAGTGAAAGGCGTTAGCACTATCTAGTCTTAAACACAAAGCTTTTAAACTGAGCAGGATGACACTCTGGAGACTTTAAAGGAATTAACTCAGTGCTCCCTTTGCCAAGCATTTTCTGTTTCCTTATATTTTAGTAACGCTTTATGATAAAACAATGTCAACTCATTGCATTGTATTCCATTCAAATAAAATTTGGAAATCCCATAATGTAGAAAAAATGGGTATCACGTATAGTCATCTATGCACAGATTCTCTGTCACTTGCTTATTTGATGAAATCTGGATGCCTATGGTTCTATGTATCTGTGTGTGCCTATACATACTTTTTAGTTGTTATTTTTAAGTATAAGATAGCTTGCATGCTGGTTTGAATCTCATACTCTATGGTTATAATTTTCTATTGTCACTTACTTTCTGAGCTTTTTAACATGTACCCTACTGCATGGACATGCTATCATTTATTTAATCAAACTTCCATTGGTTCATATTTAGGTTACTTCCCATGTCTTTCCTTATAAATAACAAATGAAACAAATAACCACACTGAAAATCTTTTTCCATAAATAAAATGTAACTTAGAATAAGCTTTCTTTGAATAAGTTCCTAAAAATAATTTCTATGCCTTTTGATAGTGTCAAATTACCCGGAAGAAAGGTTATGTGGATTTACATGCCGATCAGCAATGTGTGAAGGGGTCTGTTTCATAAAGCACCTCCAGAAATGGGTGACTGACATATATGTAAATCTATAATATCCATCTGTATAGCTATACACAGAAAGTCACACACATAAATTTAGTATAATCAGTACCTAATTGCACTCACTTTAATTACTTCTAAGATTGGAAGCTTGAGAAAATGTTCTCAAAGTTTTGACTATATTCTAACAGATGCTGTCAGTTGCTTATATAATTGTAGATCTAAACACACAAACAAGGCCTCCCTGGTGGTGCAGTGGGTTAAGCAACGCACTATGAAACAGACTGCAGTCACTGCAACATAAGTTCGATCCCTGCTGCCGGCCAAGGAAGTGATCCACATGGCACAGCAGACCTCTCCTGCCTTGCCCGCTGCTGCCCTCGGCAGTGTATTTCTGTTGATCTGCCTATTCTGTTCCCACTGTCTCTGGTGAATCCTCTCACCGCCCCCCCCCCCCACCTCTGGCCTGTAACCCAGTTCTTGTATGCATAAATAAATAAATCTTTAAAAAAATAAAGACACAGATACTTACACATACCTTTTCATTCCTTGATAATGGAATTCAAATTTTGTCCAGATCTAAGCTAGTTAAATACTATAAAGGAAGCAAGGTCTTGCCCAGCCTTGAAATAAATCTCGATCCAAGGTAATTGTATTTTTCTGTCTAAAATAAATTTTATGAAGAGGAATGTTAAATAGTTTTGACACATGAAACCAAAACTGGGGGTGGGGAATGAATTTCTGATAATGTTAGCCTTGGTATTTTAATGAAAGGAAGATAATCCCATTTTCCCTTCTGACACTGAACAGAGACAGGGTTAAATCAGGAACTGCTGCTTGGAGTTGTTTTAGCTACCCTGACACCTTGATGGGAAGGAAGTCAGGTTCCAGACTATTATGCTGAAAACAACAAAGTAAAAGTTTGGAAACCAACAGTAATGATATCATAGAGCATCTGAATTAATGAACTCTGAAAATCAGAGTGCATTCAATAATTAGAAATTAGAATTTTGAGTCTATTTGAATTTGAAATTAGAATATATGCAAAACTTTAGATGTCTTTTTATGTGAGAATAATTACTTAAGTCAGTCAAGTCAGATATGTTTTGCTAAGTGAGAATCTATTATTTAAGGCAGTTGAGTCAGATTTTTTAAATTCTGTTAAAATTATCTAAACTCATATACCTACATTGTCTTATTTTGTCCTTCAACAAATTGGTGAAGATGTATATAGGCTATGGATGAAAAAACAACTTAAAAATGGTTTTATAATTCAAAAATTAAGTAACTGGTAAACAGTAAACAGTAAAATTCATACAATAATGCATTTTAACCAAGAGAATTTAGAATTTTCATACTGGCTCAAGAATATGTAATGTAATATTCTCAGTTATCTTAGAGACAGAAAATATAACCCAATGACACCAATCTATCCCTGAGGAAAGTGTAGAAATAGCCATGCACATGCACTAATTGAGGCCTCCAGTTGGAAAGCTAGCTTGCCAGAAGTGTCCACTCATTGTGTTGACCCAAATATGGATATAAGTATCCTATAAGACCAGCCTTTCAGTGTTGCAAGTGGTAAAACACGCTTAATCAAATGCCTTTGTATGAAAGCTTAATGCTGATTCTGAATACACCACTCCAACAATGGTGAGTACAGAAATATTAACAAACCTATTATGATGAATTTGGGTCAAGGGCAATACAGTATTTAATAAGTATGTGCCCAAACATCCTGGGAGTTAACTCCATTATTTATCCTGACTGTTCTGCAGCAGCCAGTGGATCAGATCCTTTACAATATATGCTGGAACAAAAAAGAACTCACAAAGAAGACAAACACTAGACAATCCTTCACACTTATGTTCATCACAAAATCTTGAGACATGACCTTTATATTGACCCTTAGACAAATTTTAATAAACCTTAACATTATTTTAACACTGCTATAATGATTACAATAATATTTGCTCTTTGGCTCATCCATTACTATGTACAAAAAACAAAAATTTTCCTAGAAAACCAAACCTCCTATGAATTTTCACTCTACAATCCATACTTACAGGCACCTCTTAATTTTTTCTGTTTTCTCCTTTTGTTGACTGCTTATTTCATTCCATGGATAGAAAGCCCAGTCATAAACATGTACGTATCAAGTACTATAGCTTTCCATAATTTCTTCAATTCAGTTAAGAGATTCTGAGTTTCTGTTCTTCTGGGCTACTGGGGTAACAGAGAAGTTGGTGGAAGCAAACAACATCTTTGCAGAGAAAAGTATATTACACAAGGTGGCCAGGGAAAGGTCATACAGGCCCCTCACTCAGGCTCCTCATCCAGGCCCCCAGCAGTTCTGAGAGGCCAGCAGTAACCAAGATAAGATGGCGACAGCAAGTCGCTCTTGATGTAGAACAGGATGACATGTGACTCAATCCCAGTGAATGCGGCCTGGGAACCTTAATGCAACCTGGGGGGCTTCGATATGGATCGCCACCACCGGAAACTTCTTCCTGCCAGAAGGAACTTCAAAATTTTCCACTCCAAAGTACCACACCTATAAAAACCCAGCAGCCTATAACCTGGGCGCAACTTCCCCGACCTCCACTCTGGAGATCAGAGAACCTTGCCCGGGAGTGCAATAAAAGTTCCTGCTGGTCAGAAATGTGGCCTGGCTCTTTCTTTTTATCTCCCTCTATCTCTCTCTCTCCCTTGCTCTCCTGTCCAACCTCAATGAAACCTTTCAGCCACCAAGGGAGTTAGAAATCTGATTAGCACCCTAACAAAGCTGGCTCCCTAAATGGCAGTAATGCTTTGATTACATAAAGGATGGAAAAAATGTGAGGTCAGAGGAAGTACAGGGCAGTATAAGTAACGTGAGTCAAGGTGTTTGATTTTTCCATCAGGGTGTTTTCTCAGCAATCAGCAGATTTCTGTTTCTGATGCCACAATCAACCTCAGAGGGAAACAGAATTTTTACTAGGAGTGTAAAGATGACTGGTTTCCAAGTCCTCTGGAATGCAGTTGGAGCAAGCTAGTTAATGATTAATTACAAGGAGGAGGTAGGGAAAAGAGAGACAAAGGATGAATAGAGTTTAATTCTACTTATTCATAATTTTTCAGTCTAGCACAGGTTTCTTTATTGCAAAGTGGAGGGAACTCAGCTACATTTCCTCAGTCATTGGAGGGTATCCATCATGGTGTGTCATGGCCTGGAGTCACCTATTGATAAATGACCAATAATTTGGCAGAGAAAGAAGGTTGGTCCTTGGCCCACCGAACAGAAGGATTATCATGGAAATATCCCATTAATCTTTTGGTCTCTTAGAGGCATCACAACACTCATGTCGCAGCTGATTCCAGAAGTGTCCACAAAGCATACTTGCAGAGATGCTCCACAGTTTTTCTTTCTCTGGAGTTTTGTCATGTTACTCCTATGTGTGGAAACATCACGTCCCTTTACACATCCCAGAGTGCAGTCTCAGAGGCAGGCCCATCACCCAGGAACTATTCAAATATCTGCTGCTATTACTTCCTGCTGTCACGAATCCCATCACCAATTCAAGGGAGCCATTTTCTTTTCTACAGTAGAGAAGGCAATTCTCCCATCTGACTCCCCTCTGACTCTCTCTGTTTGGGAGAGCAGTGGCTCTCAACATTTCCCACACCCTGGAATCATCAGGATGTTTAAACAAAAGCACTGAAACTAAGTCACAACCCAAAATCTACAAGGGATAGGCCTCAGGTAACAATTTTTTAATGCCCTAAGTGACTCCACTGAGGTGAGGGTTAAGAAAGTCTGACCTAAGGAATCATCCTGCTTTTGGCACAATAACATCCTTCTCCAGAGAAGGGATGTTAACAACATCAATTAACTATTTAAATAAAGGGAATAAAATAAGGGACATACCAGGCAACTAAATCAAAACCAAAGGCAAATGTCTTATAAAGACTAAGAGCTTTGAAGTTGGGTTTTAAATATCCACAGGTAACAAGCCTTTTTTTTTTAATTTCTTATTCAATACATAAAGGTCTTCTGGATCTGTAATATAGTTTTGCATATGAGATCTTGTGATTTATAATAAATAGATGTTTGGTATATCCTTTCTCTAGCATATAACACCCAAAGTGGAATTTTCAAAGCAATCAGAAAATAAAGCTGTCTTTTGTCATGTTAATGACATGATGCTTTTGTTTTGTTAATGGAGTGATATTTGGCTCTCATGTATGGATGGGGCTAGTTGCTAGGAGAACCAGCCTTGTAACTACAAGATTGGGCCTTTCAGACCCACAGGAATGTTGAGAGAAGTGAAAGGAGCTGAAGACTGAGCTAATTCACCAGTGGCCAGCTGTTTATCAGTCATGCCTATGTACTGAAACCACCTTGAAAAATCTCAAAGGACAGGATCTGCAGAGCCTCCAAGTGGGTGAACACTAGAGATACAAGGAGAGTGGCACACAGGAAGGTGTGTGGAAACATCACATCCCTTCCCCAAGCATCCCTTCATCTGAATTTTCATCGGTATCCTTTATCACATCTATTTATAATAAACTAGTACTCCAAAGACGTTTCTCTGGGTTTTCTAAGTCACTCTAGAGGATCAACAGAACATAAGGAGATGAATGTTAGGACCTCTACTCTATAGCTGGTTGGAGAAAACCCTGCTCTTGCAACTAGCATCTGAAATGAGGAGTGGGAGACAATCTTGAACTGAACAATCAACCCATGAAATTGATACTATTTTTGGTAGATAGTGTCAGAAGTGGTTCAACTGCAGGGATACCTCATTGGTATGCAGAGTACTGTTTGATGGTACAAAGAAAACAACACCTCTACCCAATGGAATTGGTTACCAGAGCCCAAGAAGGCATTTAATACAGCAGATTTCACTGAAGTGAAATTCTATAGGCCCTTGAGTGGAATTCCATTCTCTTTGCTTTATCACCTCTTTTGAAACTAAGAGCTAAGGAACTAGTGACTTGTTCCTTTAATGCTACCAGAAAGTCAAAAGCAAACAAGAACAAGCATGTCCAAAGCAAGCACTTGCTATGTACTGGAAAGAGACCAACAACCACTGGAAAATTAACTACTGTGCTCTATCAAGTTGCACTATGTTCTATTTTGACTCCATTTCACAGGGCATTGCTCAAAGGGAAAACATCAAGTTTCTTATATTTGAAAATTGTCTATGTTTCACCACCCTTAGAGAGCATTTTCCAGAGAACTAGTCTAAAATTTCTAACAGTTAACTTTTTACTCCTAAGTCTTTTAAACTGTTGCCAAATCTCTTTTCATTATAGGGTACTTAATTTAAACCATTAAATTAATAGACTATTATATCAAACTTTAAATAAGCTTACTTGAAGCATTTCAAACATACACTTCCTTCAAGTCTTCCTTCCATGGCTTTATCAAGAAAATAAAAATCCTTTTAGCAAGATAATGGAAATCACATGGGATATTTGTTATCTCACTTGTTCCCTTTATTTCTTACCTTCATAGGAAGTTTTTGGCATAAAAATGAATGCTTACCCATTACTGTCAAGTACCTATCTTATTGCTGCATGCTTTTCTCATACATCACGAGTATTCTCCTTTAAAGCTGCCTGAGTATCTAATGATAGCATCTTATCAAACAGATTAAATACAGGGAATTTAACTGGGGATAAATGAAAGTCAGATACCAATAAATCAAGCAGGTTGACCGTTCCAAAAATCAAAGCATAGGGGTAGGAAAAAAGGATCCCCCCCATAATTTTGGGGACTCCCCCTGTTTCAAAATCTGTAAAAGAACAAGGGTAACTCAGAGATCTCTTATGGGAGAAAAACTGATGTACACTGACATACAAATGCCAAGGACAAAAACTCCCCAAGTGTCAAAGGTCAAATGTTTCAGATTTTAACCTTCCAAGACCAAAGAAAAGTTTCTTAGCAAAATATAAAGTCTTATATATATTAATTGTTCATAGCAGAGAATGCCCAGCCTCCAGGGAAATGACTAAGTTATAGTGCATTTTTAAGCTCTACAAAACTATTCCCACTATTGGATCATCAGAATCCCATAAGATTGTTTTTGTACATTTTCAATGTTTTGCCTTTCTCCACCAATATCAAACTCTTCATCTATCTCAGGGAAAAGTTTCCTGAAAGGATGATTGTTAGCAGCAAAGAATTAGAAAAGGCTATTTTGAGATTCCTTCTTTAGAGCTCTACAAAAACTAACAACTACAGGGGATTAAGCACCCAATATTCATCTAACCCCAGCTAAAGAGGGGTTGACATGAAAAACATTAGAACATTTAAGATGATGAAAGAGTATCCAAGCTTTCTCATTTGAAGAAGTTGCCTCACTACCCGGACACAGGTGACAAAGAGGTCATCTGTCAGTAACTTCAGTTATTTTCTAATAACTTAAGACTGCATGTCCTAATGCTTATGACAGACACTTACACCGGATACATGAATGAAATAATAAATAAGTAACTGGATGAATCACTCAAATCAATGTATCACTAAAGCTAATACAGCACTCTTTAGCTCGTGGTTCACTAATTTGGTTAAGTGGAATTTTTTCAATATGACTTGACTTCTAAAATATTAGTGTCACAAAAACCAAAAATAAGGAGACAAGGACAGACTGGGGACACTTGGTGGGGAGGGGAGAGGGAGGGTCGAGGGAAGATGGGAGCACGTGGGACTGAGGTGATGGTGTACTGGTGAGATGGTGATGGGGAATACATGGGGATTACAATTGATGGCAAGTATATGTAAATTTAAAAAAATATATTTTATATTAAAAAAAACTCAAAAAAATAAATAAATAAAATATTAGTGTCAGATTAAAGGCATAGAAAATAAGAGAGAAAAATGACCTCAACTTTCCTGGAAAATCAACTGAATGATGACAGCAGGTGCTAAATGTTTTGGGACAGACTAGAATGTTCTTTAGAAATAAGGACTGTCAACCAGAAATGCTGTGTCAGGAATTCAGGACAGACAAAGGATGCCTTCAGGCTCATCAATTTTTGCCAACAAAATGTCTACTGAAAATAAAACATCTGAAACGATACCCTACAGGGTAGACATCAATTATAGCCCTCATTTGTTACAAAGGCAAATAACCACTTGAGGACAGAAGCTTTCTTTGACAATAGAGAAATGATAGATGAGAAGTGGGGATGTACTCTCTCAGGGTGAGTAAAGAGCACATTTGGAGTAACGGGTTTATTTTCAGGAGACCAAGGTACATGTCAGAGATACAACCTACTTATGAAATTGTCTAATGGAGGTCCTTGCATATGGTCTAAAGGAGGACTGACTACCAGGGAAATGCTCATCTCTTAGCAATCTTCAGTCCCATTCATATTGCCCTGTGCATAATGCTAATGTAATCTCCTCACTACAGGCTAACATGTCTCAATATAATCTACAAAGCTCCCCTGGGCTTGCAGAAGTCATCCCAAACACTCCATCCTGACAGTCAAGAACTTCTCATTGCATTGTTTCTACTTCCACAATAGCACTAAGCACAACAAGCTTTATATTGTAATTGTTATTTGAGACTACTTTCCTCATCACAGTCTGAACTACTGTTGGAAAAATAAATTTTAATCAATAGCTCTTCATGTCAAAGGAAACTAAATTTTCTATGAAATATACTGTCAACTAGATACCCTATTAAGTGGCTGTCATTCTGATATTCATTGGTAGCATTGACTAAATAGTTCTGGTCCTCTAGATTTCTCACCACATGGTATGGTCACATTTTCCTATCCCTATTAGCTACTGGTGACGAGTTCTATTTAGAGTCATAGGAGGGAGAATGAAGTACCATTCCCTAGTTACAACAACTAATGGTTGATGCAAGACCCACCAGACTCTCTTCTCCCCATCTTGATGACTAGTAATGTTCATATCAGCTTGTATTCAAAGTCATAATGATATGAGAGGATCCTCTCCTGTTCAGTATTGATAGATATATTACATGAGCAAAAAATGAAATCTTGTAATTTTAAGTTGTTTGTATTTGGGGTTATTTGTTATCACAGAATAGCCTATTCTGACTGATACAAGTGCCCAAATGAACATTTTCACAAATATTTTTTGCTGCCTACAATAACACCTAAGTATTTCAGACATAAGCAATTTTATAAATTGCTCAAGAAATAAACAATTACCCGAAAGTTAAGTCATTTTATTCACTCCTTCATTTAATAAGTATTACTACTCTATGCTAGGTTATGTTCTAAGTAGCCAAGATGGAACAGTGAACAAAAAATGTCCTTTCTCTCAGTGCTTGCATTCTAATAGGCAGTATTTCCAAAATCACTTATGAATAATAAAAATCCCAGATAGTGACATTCAAAGGATTAAAATTAGGTGACAGGACATAAGAAAAATGGGTGAATAATAATATTAGAACCTCTCTGAGCTTTCTATGACTATGAGATAGAAATTGAAAGAGTCAGTGATGCAAACAGCAAGAGGAAAAGACTTCTAAGGGGGAGCAGCAGGTCATGCAAAGATCCTATGACATAATACACTTGTTGAAAGGAACAAAGATCAGACTTGGAGTGGTTACTGCCTAGTGGACAAGAATGGAAATATTACAAAATAAAGTCAAAGAGGCAGAATGGAGAAAAACCATATAGGGTTAATATGAAAATGAGTACAGATTTGATGGTCTCATGGTGGGATACTAAATGAGAGTTTGCAGGTGGTCTGTAAGACTGTGGTTTTTTTAAAGTTTGTTCTAGAATGAGTTAAGATGGCACTTAACTAGAGCAGAAAATCCAGCATGGTGATCATCACAGAAATCCAGAGAAATGGAAGCAAAGAATATGGTACAAAGCTTTTAGGGTTTTCCAAGTATATTATCATATCATCTGCAAATAATGATAGTCTTACTTCCTCTTTCCCTGTTTGGATTCCTTGTATGTCATTTTCCTGTCTTATTGCTCTGGCTAAGACTTCCAGTATTATATTGAATATCAGTGGAGAGAGTGGGCATCCTTGTCTTGCTCCTGATCTTAAGGGACACGTATATAAAAACCAACAACAACATATGTTGGTGAGGATGTGGAGAAAAAGGAATTCTACTACACTGCTGGTGGGAATGCAGGCTGGTCCAACCACTATGGAAGGCTGTATGGAGGTTTCTCAATCTACTGAAAATAGAATTACCAACAATTCCCTAGATCCCTAGGGATCTACCCAAAGGACACAAAAAAACAATGCAAAAGAATATCTATACCCCCATGTTTATTGCAGCACTATTTATAATTGGTAAGACCTGGAAACAACCCAAATGCCCAAAAGTAGATGACTGGATCAAGATGTGGTGCATATACACGATGGAATACTATTCAGCAATCAAAAATGATAAACTAGAATCATTTATAGAAATATGAATGGAGCTAGAAGGAATTATACTCAGTGAAACAAGACAGAAGGCAAGAGAAAAATATTGGATGGCTTCACTTTAGGAAGAATGTAAAGGAAAATCAATACAAAAAATAATAATAAGAGAGAGCTCTAGGAAATGAGCACTTACAGTCAAAAACAAACAAGCAAACAGACAAACAAACCGAAACCACAACAAGAACAAAAGGTCAAAGATAAACCAAAGGGATCATTGGGGGAAGGGTGGGGAAGTGACGGGGAGGAGGGCAGAAAGAGCACAAGGGACTGAGGTGATGGTGCACGGGTGAAATGGTGGTGGGAATGCCCTGGGGACTACAAATAATGTCAAATATAATTAAATAAATCTAAAATATATATTTACCTTCAATACAAAAAAAAAAAAAAAAAGAATATGGAACAAAGCAGGCAGATTTAGGACAGAGTATGGAGTCCATAAGACTGGCATACAGACTGAAAGAGCCAAAAAAGAAATCAAATATAACTTCTATAATTTTTTTAAATTGACAAAACCAGATAGATGATGCTTTCCTTTAATGAGATGGGGCAAAAAATGAAAGAGGCAGTTATGGGGGGGGGGGAATCAAGAGTTCTGTCTTGTAATGTTAATATAAGGTGCATTACCTATCTACTACGTAAAAATATAAAGATGATTGTACAATTCAGAAGCTTAGGACAAAGATGAAACTGAATAAAAATTTACAGATTATTGACATAGAGAAGCTATTAAGTCATTTGATTGAGAGAAGGGATCTAGAAAGAATATATAGTTAAAGAGGATGAAAGTAAGCAAGCGCCTCCTAATCTTAGGGTTAAAATAAGCGAGACCTGGATTTACCACCAAGAAGAGAGCTATAGTCTTCTACAACATCACTGATTTTTAGACTGTGTTTGTTTACAAGTCCAAAAGTTTTCTCCACTTAAAATATTTACAACTCATCATGCCATGTTTGTAGCAACTCTTTTTTTCTCTAGAAATTTTAGTTATAACATATGTAAGATAGAGAAATTAGATTTGGTCTTCTGTGAAAATCAGAAACCTGCATCAATAAGGTATGACCAGCCCCTTAATTGAAGAATGGTAACCTATAACTATACAACAATCAATGGCAAAGGTATTTGGACATGCAAAATGTTTCTTAAATTTTGCCACTTTTTGCAGTTCTGAAAAGGTCATTCAGAATAAAATACATGAAAAGTAGCAATCTGTTCTGAGTAAAGATTCAGTTTTTATATATCAGTATCATTAGGACAAAGAGAAAGATAGAGTCAGGGGGAAAGGTAAAACATGACAGTTGTTTTGTTCAAAGAGCTTCTTTTTCACAGATTCCAGATCGATCATTTAAAGACATCTGACCCTAGAGAAGACAGACTCAGAATCTTCTACAACCTTTAACCAATTGTTTTTCATGTTTCCACTTACGTGACTGGAGATAAAACGGAACCCCAAACCAAATGTCCTCAAAGCAGCACCACTCACATTGGGGTACTAACCACAGTCCCTGGGGTTCCAGTCTAGCGCTGAGATCCCAGTGAAACAGGGAGAAGAGGAGGGGAAGTGACAACAAAATGTACATCAATTCAAAGTTGCCACTGGCTCCTATAAGCCCAGTCCCTGCCAGTCAGGTACTTCAGCTCCCTCCTTGGAATTTAATCCACATCTTTCCCAATGGGAACGAAATAGAAATATAGATCCTCCCAACCTATGATAAAGTTGAGGAATAAACCCACCAGGAGTCAAAAATACCACAAGAAGAATATTTTATATAACTTACTGAACATTATAGCTTAGCCTAACTGTCCTGAAACACTCAGAACACGTCCATAGTCTATATTGGGCAAACTCAACTACCATAAAGGCTATTTTATAATGAAGCATTGCCTACTTCGTGAAGCTTATTGAATACTGAGCTGAAAGTAAAAAGCTTTCCGTAGACTCTGTCGCTTTCCCTCATGATCATGTGGCATCAGCTCACTACTGCTACCCAGGGTCATGAGAGTTATCAGAACATGTATCACTAGCCTTGGAATAGATCAAAATTCAAAGTACAGTTTCTACTGAATAAGTATGACTTTCACACCACTGTAAAGTTAAATGTCATAATTCAAGATACTGTAAGCCAGGAACCATCTGTACGTTTCCTTATATAAAAAAAGCATGCTCTCGTGATGGGAGGAAAATAGTTTAAAATTTTTCTATTTTTGGAACGGATGTCTCTAAGTACATTGGTGTTACTATAGGCAACTAAAGCTTCAGTTTTAAGTGATATGCCCATGGATGCAGACACAAAAACTCAGAGAAACTGGGAATGGAAATAAAACATGCAGATAAAATGTTTTTATGATTACTTTTTCCTCGCAAGGTTGGGGTAAAATAATGCAAAGAAAAGATTTGGTAGGTGAAAAGACATTTAGGCACTTGAAGCTAAAGGTAACAATACAGATATGGTGCAGAGAAATGTTGACTGTTGAAAGCTCACCTGTGCAAGAGAAATCATCCACGCGGATGTACCCTGGGACACAGTCACAGCGATAGACCCCAGGCAGGTTGACACACACAGTATTGGCATGACAGTAGTGCATCTTAGCGGCACACTCGTCGATATCTGAAGGAGAACAAAAAGCAATTATCAGGGTTAACCAAATGATTAAATGCAAACATGTCAAAAAAATTTTAAAAGACAAATGTCTATTGATGCCAAGAAGGGAAAAAAAAAGCAAGATGCATTAAACTTCAGAGCAAATTCAGCTGGGGCATCAGATATCTTGAGTTGAAAGTATGTCTAGAAGGATCATGGTAAGACACAATGGTTAAAGATCCAAGGACTAAGAAGATTGAACATGCTATTTATTTCTTAACAAGGAAGAGGCTTGATTTAAATGTCCCAAATCAAGGAGTTATGTGTCCAGTGCACTGATATCAATTAATATTTATCAGATGTTCATGGTACATGGTGTAGTTTTTATCAGCAAGATCAAGGGAATACAGACCCACTCTGCTTATGTGTGTCTTTCTAATATATGCCTTAATCCATCTGTTACAAAATGATGGTGTAGCCAATTTCTGCTGTCTTGTACTATGAATACAGACAGCAGCTCTAGTCTGATGCAAATTAATTCCTTTCATCCCTTGACCTGTAGATCCATCCCATGTGATAGAAGAGTGAGCTGATTCAACAAAAAGATCTTATTCTCTTTGGAATGGAGGTCAGAGCACCAACTGCTGTCTCAAAAAAAGATCATGACAAGAATTAAAATAACCTGCAAACTTAAGCACAGAGTTTGGTCTTTTTCTGGAGTTTATGTTTTTGTTCATTTTTCTGAGACTTCACATGTAACAAAGAAGGAAAGGGAGGGATATAAGCACAGCCTGGGGGTCCAAGATAGAAAATGTGAGCTCTAGTACTGGTGCCGCTAGTGATTAGCCTATGACTTGCATTTAACCACTCTGATCCAGAACTTTCATTACTTTGCATCAGAGCCAATTTTGAACCTACCACTTTCTATCTTTAAGTGCATTATCTAATTCAATCCACATAAAATTATACAAGTGCAGTGAATCACTAACCTCATTTTAAAGTCTAGAAAATTGAAACTTATCAAAGTTAAATATCTGGCACAAACTCACCCAGTTAGAATATACTACACTCAACATTGTAATTCAGAGATCAATCTCTTACTTACTAGGATTTCCTTCATGAAGGAATCTTCAAATTGATAATTAAATATTGAAAATATATGAAGATAATCACTAAATTCCTACTATCCTTCATATATAGAAATAACAGCTATATTGAGCTGCTAGAAAACTCACTTATCTCTTTAAATATAAAAGTAGATTGGATTTATTTCTTACTAAACAACTCTGAAATAGCATCAGAATTCTCTCACTGATAAAAATCTGTCACTCTATAAATAAAAGTTATTGTGGAGTAATTGAGGTCTTAAAAGGAGACTACTCATTACTAAAACTCCTAATAGGAGAACAAAAACACCAGAAACTAGTGTAATAACTAAACAAGCAATAGGATGTTCACCTGCAAATATCATATACTTCCAAAAATGATCCAAGACACTACATAATAAAAACAAATGGGCAATAGGAACATAAAAACTACGTAAGATCACATCCAGTGAGGCCATAGAGGTAATTCATTAAGGAATATGAGATACAATAGTAGCTGCACATAAATATTAGATGAAGTTCAGATCTTTCTGGCAATCAGAACATTACACTATTTAACCCATTGATTACTGGCATCCTTTAATCATTTTGCTTTCACAGAAGCATGGACATCTTGAAAGTCAAGAAGACTAGAGTTTCAGGAAAGGGGCAATGATTAGTGCTGTCACATGCTGCTGAGTTTATGCAGATAAAAAAAGACAAAATCCTGGAATTGTCAAGCAGCTCATTGCTGACCTTCACTCATTAACTATAATTTCAGGAAAATGATGGGGCAAAACCTGAGCTAAGTTAATTTTAAAAGTAATGGCTGGTGAAAGAGTAGAGACGAAAACATCCAAACCTTTTGAGATATTTTGCCATAAAGAGAAGAAAAAGGCAGTAGTCGCTCCAGGGAGACTTGGAGTCATGAGAAAGTTATAAAACACTGCAATATATGTATGCTGTTGAGAAGAACTCATTATGAGTGAAGACTCATAGGTAACAGAAGAGAGCGGCTCATTGTAGGAGCAAAGTCCCATAGAGACAACAGAATTTGAGTCCCACAGCAAGAATGGAGTCATCTTTACAAGAAGAATGAAGTCAGCTTTGCAAGCTAAGAGATTAAGGAAGAAGTGGAGAAGGGTTGGCATATTTGGTGGTGGGACGATCAAGTAGTTTTCCTTTACTTGTTTTTTTCTTTGTCAGTGAATAAGAGGGAAGAATGATAATTCAAAATTAGATGAGAAAAGAGGTACAGGACATTTAAGGAGAAGTAGAAGGCATTCAATGGTCATTTTGGGAAAAGGGAGAGAATTTAGTAGGAAGAGTTTCAGGGTGGCTGAGGAGTCACTTGATAGAGAAGTCAAAAAGATTTCTGTTATTCTCATTTCATTCAGATATTTGGGGAAGATACAGAGTAATGAAAGTTAGGTAAAAGCAGAGATGACTTTCAGGCAAGTGTGGGTTAAAATGACAGGGAAATTAAAAGTATGAGGAGAGAGGCGATGTGATGCCAAGGAATGTTAGTTATTAGGGAGAGAAGGAAGAGAGAAGAAGATGGTCAAAATGGACTGGACATTTGGTAGACACTGCCTGCACTGCCCAATATCTCTTAAACACTAAAAAATTTAATCCCCCAATTGTTAACAATATTCAGTATTACTTGCTAACAATGTTCAGCTGTTCACCTTTTTGGTTTTTTGGGGGGGGTTTTGAAACTTTTATTTTTTGCATAGAACTGGGGTATGCGCCAGAAGTGCAAGGGGTAAGAGGATTCACCAGAGACAGTGGGGAACGGAACAGTCAGATCTACTGAAATACACTGCTGAGAGGAGCAGTGGGCGAGACAGGAGAGGTCTGCTGCACCAAATGGGTCTCATTCCTGGCAGGGGATCACACTCAGAACCTAGTTGTGATAGGGCTGAGACTTAACCCCTAAGCCACCAGAAAGGCCCTCAGCTGTTCACCTCTTAAAAAACTTGTCCTTATCTTAAAGCACTGTCTCAACCACAGTCACATGCTCAGGGCACCTGCAATGAAGACTGGTTCTCCTTTACCTCAGCTTGGGATAATCCAAAAGATTCTACCAGTTCAGAAAGCTCAATGTGAGTGAGCTAGCTCTTCCCTCTGTTCAATCCTGCTTCCTTCCCTTCCCCAAAGGAGCTCATCCCATTGGAGTCCCTAATATATTTCCGACATACCAGTCTCCATCTCCTGAGGAATCCAAACACCAGCAGAAATCTTAATGGAGGCAAAAGCAATTACTACTGTGAGGACCGTAGAGTGCTGGGCTGGGACACTAAAAGATAGATTCTCAGAATGGTGTGCTTGACATTAAAATTTTGAACATTTATTTATTGTTGATTACAAGGTCCTTCACGTGACTATAGGAAGGTAGAAGAATGGATCATAGCAGGCGGGAGGTTGAGAACCCCAAGAAAAGTCAAGTATTGAGAGACTTTCTTGGTATTGTTTATTAAATATTACCAGGTTTCCACCTTCTGGGCACATGATAAAATTGTACTTCCTCATTCTGTTCAAAGTTAACATGGCAACACTCAAAGCATGAACATCAGTTAACATTCACCCAAGACCTGAGGGGGAGTTACGAGCAATATGCCATCATGATCCTGATATCTACCCAGACATAGAGGGACACTTATATGTCCCAGCAAGAAGGAGACCTATTAACATGAAAGGATTGGAGAACAATTATCTGTAGACATGATGCTCCATCTGAGACCTGAAATTGTAGTGAAAAAGGTAAAGCAGAGAGGAATAACATACCAGACAGAGAAGCATGCTTGAGAAGAATTAATTAAGGGAAGAATTTTGCCCAACTGAAGCAAAACTGGAAAGATAAATGAGGCCAGATGCCACTGGGCCTTGTAGGTCAGGGGAAGGAGTCTGGGCTTATTGAAGGCAGCGACACAATCCAATTTCTGATTTTAAAATATCATTCTCGTGTAGTGATGAGAAGAGAGAGAGCAGGACAAGCTGAGGGCCAGCTCACGTTGGTGTTTTATTCACAGAGATCTCGCCACATTGAGTTCCATCTCATTCTGCTGGGATGCCCCGTCATTCTTTAAGATGAGAAACTAGTCAGGACTTGCCTTAGAGGCAATTCAATCTTTAGCCCACAGGTCACAGCTGCCAACCAGTCTACTGACTACAATGAATGTCTCCCTGGTGTGGACCCTTGTCACCTCTACCTAGAAAGAAACTCCTGAATCATTTCTCATAGGCCACTGTATAATGACTGAGAAAACTCTGCCTCACTTAGATTGGAAGGAATTAGTTGGCTTAACAAGTTTATTTTGATTCAAACAGTCAATTCATTTACTTTTTTCTTAGGAATCTAAGGAGCTGAATATTTTCCAAAACTGGGCAAGGGCATTAAAAAAAAAAAAAAAGCCAGTGAGAAAGAGAATTTATCCTCAGTCTCATGACCCAGGACCTCATGGCCATCCACCCCAATATTCTGCTTATACACCTCTGAGGTTTTGTTTTCTGTTCACAACACTGGTAATTCAGCTACAGTCTGTCTAACAATTTCCTGAAACCAGTCCAGGAAGACACTACACCAAATAAAGTTGAAAAGTTGATAACTGTAACCAGAAAATTAAACTTTCACAAACTTATCTTTGTTGCTTATCTTCTACCTTGCAACTACCAGATATAAAAAAGTACTACCTGGAATAAATAATGGGGAGGAAGGAAAGTAAGTGAAATGTTTGGAGACATCCAGCGGAGTCCCTTGAGACAAGATGATCAGAGAAAGGAAGGACTTCATAGCTTCGTGGTTTTAGGGCAGGTTTGAAGAATGGAGTGACAACACATTTGCCAAAAGAAAGATTAACTCTCCTTCCTCAGGGAAAGGCAAACCCCTACCAACAGTATCAGTAGGACTCAAAGCCCTTCAGAAGGAAATTTGGTCACAGAGAATCAAAACAGTATCTGCAGAGAACTGAAATATATTGGGAAATAGCAAATAACTGATTATTTTCTGAGTCTAGGACAAATGTTGCCTTTTGTTCACAAGATGTTCTGAAAAGTAATGAATCATTACTAACCAAACATGAAAACTCAAACAGAATGCTAATAAAAGGAGGAATTGGTGCTCAGAAATAGCCATTAAGGAGAATTCTAACCGCAGCCTAAAATGCCTTCTGACCTTTGCCCAGGTAGTGACAGGTTCTACCTGAGGAAACTCTCTCCTAAGCAAGATTCCTCCCTGAATGATATTCACCCAAAGGCTCTGAGGCCAGAGGCATCCCAGTCAGCGTGTGGCTCATCCTCATGGAAGAACATATGCAAGCCAAACTCCAGCTAAAGCTGTACATCATTCTAGAGAGCTTCTCTTAAAAACCACCTCTAGGGCCTCCCCGGTGGCACAAGGGATTGAGCGCTGCACTGTGGGGCTTCCGCAGCTACTGCAGCACAAGGTTGATTCCCGGCCAGAGAGGGGATCCACATGGCACAGCAGACCTCTCCTACCTTGCCCGCTGTGCCCCTCAGCAGTGTATTTCAGTTGATCTGCCTGTTCTGCTCCCCACTCTCTCTGGTAAATCCTCTCAACCCCCCCCCCCACACACACATACCTCTTGCCTGTACCCCAGCTCTTATATGTGTAAATAAATAAAAAATAAATCATTAAAAAAAACCTCTAACCTGACACCTATAGCCAGAATAAATGGCTAAACACTACATCAGTGGGCACAGGGCATTACCCAGATGAATGAGAGACAATAGGATAGAACCACATAGGGTTAAAATGGTAATAGCTCCTGACACCTAGTTAGTCCTCAAAGATCTGTCATTTGGGGCCTCCCTGGTGGCGCAGTGGATTAAGCAACGCACTATGAAGCAAACCGCAGTCACTGCAGCACGAGTTCGATCCCTGCTGCCTGCCAGGAGGGGACCCACATGGCGCGGCAGACTCTCCTGCTGTGCCCACTGCTCCCCTCAGCAGTGTACTTCAGTTGATCTGCCTGTTCTGCTCCCTGCTCTCTGTGGTGAATCCTCTCACCCCCCACAACTCTGGCTTGTACCCCAGTGCTTGTATGCATCAATAAATCAATCTTTAAAAAAAAAAAAAAGATCTGTCATTTGTACATATCAGACCCCCTGCTAAGGTGTTACACAGGTAGTAGTCCCTCATAACTATTTATTTCTCTTGATTGCTCTAGAAAGTATAGCATCCCCACTTGACGATGAAGTCACTGACACTTAGAGATTATTCAGTTACTTAGCCCCATGCGTAGACAAAAAGCCTATATTTTAATGTGCTATCTTGAAAGTTGGCATAGTTTTCACTGTACCATTTCAACCCTATCACTACATTAGATACACCTTATGCTGCTACATGTGCTGGAAATGGTACAGGGCAGGGAGAGGGGGCACCCCGGAACCCACAAACCTGCCTGTTCTAAATAGGTTTTTCCATATGCTGCTTCAAGACAAAACATATTCTTTTTTTTTATTATTATTAGTTATATTTGACATCATTTTTAGTCCCCAGGGGGTACCCACCACCATTTCACCCATGCACCATCACCTCAGTCCCTTGTGCACCCTCTAGCCTCTTCCCCATCTTTGCCCTCCCCCCTTCCCTACCCCTCCCCCATGGTCCCTTTGGTTTATCCCGGCTTTTTGGTCTTATTAAGTTTTTTGTTGTTGTTGTTGTTTACTTTTGGTTATAATTGCCCAATTCC
>JAGFMF010011630.1:1222349-1246108 GCA_019455555.1 Galemys pyrenaicus
TGATCCGAAAGAGCACCTGTACTCCTATGTTTATCGCAGCACTATTTGTAATTGCTAAGACCTGGAAACAACCCAAAAGCCTAAAAGTAGAGGACTGGAACAAAACATATTCTAATGTATCAGACCTTTAGTGAAAAGGCACTTTAATACAATTAGTGTGCAACAAAGACAAAAGAATATAGCTTCAAAATCAAACACCTTAAGTTACCCACCCTCACATGGGTAAACGCCCAGTCAAACAGGGCTGGCCGAAAGTAGGACGGCTGAAGCTGCAAAGCCTGCCACAAGTATAAGACATCTCCTAGTGGGGACCCATGGGAAATGGCAGAAAGGGCCCAGCACATCTGGAACAGAAAGCACAAAATCAAGATAAAAGCTTCCCAGTGTTAATCTCCCCATGGGTTTTTCATGCACATCTGTTTCAACCAGTCCAAGACCAAGAAGCAAGTGTAGCTTCTTGACATGTCTCTCTGCTCCATGTGCCTCCTCCAGGTTTCCTCCTGGCTCTCCATCCTGCTTCCTTCTTTCTCCAGTCTCCTCTCCAGCTACTCTCCTCCCTGTTCAGCTTCACCATTTCTTAGATGGCACAAGGGGCCCGGAATGTGCCTTTCCTCTGGGGACCACATTGTTATAGAAACAAACAGACTTTCCAAGTCTATGTCTTTGTCCAAAGTTCTCCAGTATATTTGTTCTGGAATAATGTTCTCTGTGAAAATAGCAAAGCTTCATGAAGCATCACAGCCTCTTGGCTCTCTTAAATCAAAGCCTAGCACTTTCACACATCAAGCTCTAGTGGCACAGGGCCCCAAAACAAGTGGCATCATTCTGTTCTCAGCTGGACCAGCCTGTGACAGTTTCTGTTCAAGTTGTTTAAGACTACCAAGTGTTTCCTATAGGATTAGAAGTTAGTGACAAACATGCCTGGCTTTTTTATTATTAAATATTG
Organism: Galemys pyrenaicus; assembly: GCA_019455555.1. Lineage (NCBI taxonomy): Eukaryota > Metazoa > Chordata > Mammalia > Eulipotyphla > Talpidae > Galemys > Galemys pyrenaicus. The sequence continues at coordinate 1,223,296 of JAGFMF010011630.1, forward strand.
TTAGAGATACATCTATAAACTCCACTGCAGTATCTATCAGTTCAAGCATAATGGGGCTTAAATTGTGATTCATTCATATAGATTGCTTGTCACCTTTGAAATATTAGAGCTCATCTTCTGGTGGTCTTTTGAGGTAATAAAAATACATGATTTATATCCCTCCCTAGGATGGTGAAGTAGTTTGTTTTTGTTTTAAAAAGGTATACTTATGGATTTTAAAATGAAACTTGATGTGGCATGATGATTTTTCACATATCACTAGCCTCCATCTGCATGAGAGTTCAGAGCAAATACAGACACAGAGTTGAGAACATCATCATTAAAATAGAAGGCAGGATCTCACAGCAAAGATGGAAGCAAATCCAAAATTATAGTAATAAAATGGTGTGATCCACTTGTATTTGTTACATAAGAATTTCCTAGAAAAAAAACAACCTGACAAAAATTGACCCCTGGGGAAGGCAGGTAAGGGACATTATACCCTACTCCTTGTGTACATTTAAAAAGGAAAAAAAAAAAGTAAGGAGAGAAAGCCAGTATTTATTGAGATGGTGATGTGTCAAGAACCGCGTGTATTTCATCTCATCACTTCCAACCGTCAAAGGGACTGGCATCACAAACCACACTTCGAGCACCTCGAGTTTCAAGCCAGTTCTCTGTGACTCCAAGAAGCATACTTATTCCACACTGAATTTTGGGCCAAGGACAGGCAATCAAGAGTCAAGTTCTGTTCTAGATTTCTCTATTAGCTGTAGCACAAAGCAGGATTTGACTTTGCTTGAACTCAGTTTTCCCATCTATAAAATGAGGCACCTGGACCAGATTGCATCTAGACACCAGCCTGGTTTGAAAATTTGGGGCACATTCACGTATATCTGTCTGCTCACCATAAAAGTCTACTTCTGAAGCAGTTTCTCTTGTAGTACCCCTTTCCCCCAGTTTCAAAGAGCTTGCAGGAATTCCAGAAACCTTTCTCAAGACACAAGTCTGGAAAATATTACTGAGATAACCTGAGTCTCCACATCCTTCCTTGATTCTTGTGTCAACTGCCTTGGCCTCTTCCTTGAAAATGAAGAGCAACTAGGACTAGCAAACAGATATTCACAGAAAGCATGACTCTGGGCAAGTCTTCCATGGGCTAGCAAGATAAATGACAGAGTAACTCTAGCAGACTTTAATCTCCTAACTCAGCAGCAATCATGATTTATAAAAACACAGTGACACCGCTGTCAGTTGTTGCATTAGCGCTATCGGTGCTTTCACCTGTGTCATCCTGGGTATATTTTAAAAGTGAGATCCTACATAATCTCTGATTTGCAGTTAAAAAAAATCCAGTGAAGCTGATAAGATGTTGGCTATTATTATGACCTTTCTCAGGTGAGAAAATAGACATCCACAGAAAACAGTAATAGAGGCCCAATGTCACACAGAAAAGCACTGGGTTGCTAACAAAATTTAGGAACTTTAACTCTGGAATGAGTGTTTTATCCAGTGTTACATAGTTCTCTGTACATTTTTTTTTTCCAAAGCAAGGGGACAAAAATTAAATACCTACACATCAAGGGATATAAACCAAATAACTACAGGAGCCAGGCAGAAGATATATATATACAAGATATGTCTCTTCCACAGCAAAATTAAGTGTCTACATTTTTCTTAAAACATAAATCTCTCAATCTTTATCTTTCATGCTCTCAGTCTCATTTTCCTACTTCCAAGAACAACCAAAAATATGGTTCCCTTTTTAAGAGAAAAAATACAGTAGCAGGCCAATGAGTCTCACAGTTGGAAGACAACTGGAGGAGTTTGGACGACGGAGCTTCAGTCAAATGATACCATAAAGGGTAACAAGAGTAATCACGAAGCCATACGTGTTCAGCATGGTTTTAAGGGCTTTACGTTTATTAATTTACTACATGAGGTAAAAATGGAATCATCTTCACTTCACAGTTGAGAAATAGGAGTCATAGAAATGTACAAAAATCATCTAAGGCCACACAGCTCACAGGTGTGCCTACTCTGCCAGCATCTGAATTCAGGCAGCCTGGCTCCAGAGTCAGGGCCACTCTTTCCTCTACAGAATTCCCTCTCAGGGACTGTGAACTGGATCTCTGATTTGAATCACACATCTCTAATTTGTGTAACTTAGTATCAACTTAATAATTTAATATAAGCACCGTATTTTTTTCAAGCATTATGAACCAAGAAAAACATAACTATCAGATTCAGTCCATGAACATCTCTGCTATAAAGCGTAGCCATCCTTGCTATATAACAAGGTGCTTGAGGAGAGAGGGAGAAAGGGGAAAATAGATGGGGCAGTTGCGAGAGAAGCTGGAAGGGATGGAAGGAGGAAAGGAACAGGAGGGATTGGGAAGGGAAAGGAATTGACCAGAAAGGAAGAGAACAAAAGGGGAGGGGAAGAAGATGGTAAGAACAAACCAGAGAAGAGGCTAAGTGACTTGTATGAACTGAATTTTGTCCCTGAAAATGTCATGGTAAAGCTCTAACCTTCAATATGATGGCATCTGGAGGTGGGATCTTTGGGGAGCAACTATGTTTAGAATGAGAATGAGAATGGCGACACCATGATGAGAGGGCCGGTCTTATGAGACACCGGAGAACTAACTCTTGCTTCGTCTACCATGTGAGGACACAGGCAGAAGACAGCCATCTGCAAGCCAGGAAACAAGACTTCATCAGCCACCAGCCAGGTTTCAGACTTTCAGCTTCCAGCACTGAGTAAATTTGTGTTGTTTAAGCCATTGAGTCTATTAGTTGACTAATACAATGACCCCTTATGTTTGTCAGTTACCTGGTGAAATGGATTTTTACATCATCTTCTAAGATATATGTCAAATAAACATGTTGTCCGCCAGATCAAATATTTGCAGATTAAAAATTTAAATAAACTTTTAGTCATCCCACGCATAGCAAAGACGTTTTATTTGAGTTAAATACAACATAAGATAAAAGCTACATTGTTAAGTTTCTATCATCTTAAAAGCATTTTCCCTATGTAGCTATGTCAGATATTTTGAAATTCATGTAAAGGTTTTTTTTCCCCCTACTGAGCTCAATTTTAAAATCAAACACTATCATAAACTTACACTTCTCTTTGTGCCAATAGAAATCACAGCATACCAATTTCTAGCTGACTTTGGGAAGACTTCATAAGATGCCACCATATGTCTTTTCTCCAGCCTGGCATTTTTTACCTTCAAGAATGTCCATAAATTGATACTGACTGTCTATAAGAATAAAAGGTGATTAATTCACTTTTCATCTCAAGCTATGGCCCAGGTCCTTTGACTATAAATGTCTTCAGCTAGCAGTGTAACAGCAACAGCAGTGAGTGCTTCCAAAATAGTCCAAGTTTGGGCCTCCCTGGTGGTGCAGAGGTTAAGTGTCAGTACTATCAAGCTATTGCCAACCACTGCAGCACTGGTATAAGTTTCATCCCCAACCAGTTACCTAACACAAGTGGCACAGCCGACCTCTCCTGTCTCACCTGCTGCTCCCCTCAGCAGTGTATCTCAGTAAATCCACCTTTTCTGCTCCCCACTCCGTCTCTGGTGAATCCTGTCATCCCCTCCACCTGCCCCTGCAGCTCTGGCCTATACCCCAGTTCATGTATTCATAAATAAATAAAAATAAATCTTTAAAAAATTACTCCAAGGTTTATTCATGAATTGTGAGTTTTATTCATAAGTTACGAGTTGAACTAATCAAAGAACACACTGGAAATGTACAAACTATAATGCTCTCTTGTCTTCTATGTAACTGAAATAGGAAATTAAAGATTTAAGAGGTATTGAGAGACTGCTAAATTCCAGATAGCAGTTTCCAAAGATCAGTGGAAGTTTATTTCCTACCTTTAGTTTTTGCAGCATGTGAAATAAGTCAGATAATACAGATGATATCCTAATTCACCAGAGACTGCTGCATGAAACTGTAACCTGTCAGTACAAGCCAAGCTACTAGAAAAATAAGGAGTCACCATTTCAACAAAGGGTATGGGGAAGGATTTAGCCAGATCAATGTTTTGAGACTTGAGAAGGCAAGATGCTGCCTTCATAAAATGTTGATGGTCTTCCTGTAACAGGGTGGTCCCCAGGAAAGGGGGAAGTTCCAGAATCCTGGTTCCACCCTAAGTGGGTGGAGCTAAGCAGGGATAAGATGTTGGATAGAGGAGAGAAGAGGACAGAAGGAAGGGAGGAAGAAAGAAGCAGGATGGAGAGCAGCAAGGGGACCTGGAGGAGGCACGTGGAGCAGAGGGACATGTGAAGAAACTGAGCTTGCTTTTTGGTCTTGGATTGGTTGGAACGGATGTGGGTGAGAGACCCGTGGGGAGCTTAATAATAGCAGCTTTTATCTTAATTTTAATTTTGCTCTTTTCCTCCCAGATTTGTCTAACTCTTTCTGACCCTCTTCTATGGGTCTCTACTGAAAGGTGCTTTAGATTTGTAGCAGGCTTTTAGGCCTTGCTTTGGGCCAATCCTGTTCAACTAAACTTTTACCCTCAAGAAGATGAGTAACTCTAGATGCTTAACTTACTAACTTTATTCTTTGTCCTTTCTGTATTGTACCCTAATTATATTAAAACTCCTTTCCATTAAAAGCCTTATATATTTATCTTAATGTGGCAAATAGAAAAACCCATTAAAAAAAAAAACAAGTTTAAAAGTTCTAAAATGCCCCTCTCCCTGCCCCATAACATTCCCATTATCACGTTAATGAAACTGGGCAGATATTCTTCCCCTCCCCCACTGTGGATTATTGAGATAAAATGAACATATTACATTGTTTAGGGTATACAGTGTCAATTTGACACACTTGTTACATACTGCAAAATGATTTCCACCATGTCCTTAGTGAAGATCTTCTTTATGTCAGAGAATCACCCTTTAGTGATGAGATTTTAGATCAACTTTCTTAGTAACTTTCCAAAACACGTAATACCATGTTAGTAACTATAATCACTATGCTGTACATAGATTTACAGAACTTACTCATCTTATATCTGGAAATGTGTAATCTTTCACCAACAGCACATGAATGGATAAGGAAGCTGTAGTACATACAGATTTTCCTTGACCTAAAATGTTATGACTTTCTAATTATAAAGCCTAATAATTGAAAACTTCTTAAACAAAAAAAAATGCTACCTGGAAGATGCAGTTCACTGCTGCGCCACACGAGGAGAGAGTATCATACCAGAGAATGCTCACTGCTCTCACATCATCATCAAGTCAAAAAATCTTACATCAAAATTAGAAGTTCACATCCTTCTGTCTATACAAAGCAATGCTATTCAGCCATGAGAAAGGAGGAAATCCAGCCATTTGTGATTACAGAGATGACCCCTGAGGGCATTATGCTAAGAGAAATAAATCAGACAAAGAACAACACAACCCACATACATGTGGAATCTTACAAAGACAAGCTCACAGTAACAGACAAGAATATTGGTTACCAGTGGCTGGGGGCAGAGGAAATGAGATGTTAGGCAGCTGTACTTTTGTTTTAAAAAGATAAAGGAATATCAGCCCAGAGTGAATGAGATAGAATACACGACCAGCGGCAAAACGACCTCTGTCCTCTTTATCTCACATGGCAAGATTCGTTATAATAATAGGTAATATTTATTGATCACAACTTGGTGTCAAGCATAGTTTCATGCACTTTGCATGCATGAATTCATTTCATTTTCAAAAGTACCATGCAGGTAGATACATGCTGACGTTTTCATTTTATGGAGGCATAAGAGGATTACCAGTTAGAAGGTGACCTCAGGGAATTTAAACCAGTGGCATCTATTCCATTCTGCTTCTCTACAACATCACCTTAGCTTCTCCCTTCTCAATAAGAATATCTACCTTCTCTGGTTAATTAAATAGCAATGTCCTATAGCCACTTGGTCAAATTATTCATGCACCACTTTCCCCACACAGTCAAAATAAAGTAAACAAACTTTTGTCTTTTAAAAATAAATGATGTAGTGCCAGAGGTTCAGATTTGATTCACTGCAGCATCAAATTAACCACTGATTAAATATCAGACTCTGAATTATACAAACAAACAGGGGTTTATGGATCTATGAGCAGGTAGTTAATGAGCACAACCTAGGTTCAATAAAAGCAGATCCTGCCTTCCACCATCCGTACAACGAATGGCAATCAGTTGACTGTACTAAGGAAAACAAGCTACTTCTTTATGTGCTTCCCTTGTAGAGAGATTTCAAAGATGAAATAATTCTGTTGAACTGAAATGAACATTGTTCCCAACTCTAAATTCTTGCAGATCTAATTGGATCTACATACTCTAATAAGATAATCAAATCATTAAGCTGGTCCTTAAAAAAGTCCAGGCTCCTATGCACTATGATTATTAAGAAATACAAAAATAAATGGGGGAAAATTTTAAAAACAGAGAAATGACTCCTACCCATTTACTGCTAAAAATACCCATCCAAAAGATGAGAAATGGAAGAAAGCCTGTATTCCATACAGTCTATGAGGCTTCAAACTAATTTTTAATGGAAAAACCCTTTTAAAAATATTAACACTTGTGTGGCACTTTGTAAGCACCATATATTAATTCACTTAATCCTTATAATTACCCTTAGAAATTGGTATTAATTTTTTTAGTACCCCAAGTCTACAATTGGAAAAAAAAGAGACACAGAGAGACTAAATAACTTGCCCCAAGGTCTCACAAACAAGGAGCACAGACAGAGTAAGTCCAAGTAGATCTAGTCCCCAAGACAATACTTTAATCTCTATACCATGTGCTCTCAACTAGAATGAGATCACCTGCACGTGACTCATGAGGGAGCAAAACAATCTTAGATATTAAAACAGTTTATGGTTCTCCAAAGAGCCACAGTACATGAGCAGATATTTAATGTATCTGTGGTATTAAAATTTCATGGGAGAGTGGTAAGGAAAAAAATTATCTAAAAGGCACCTTAGGGGGTGATAATGAAAAAAAGGTTAAACATTGCTCTGTATTAAATTGCCTCCATTTGGAATAACATCTAAGTTGGAAACCCAATATATAAAATAAAATTAAGCACTACATCAACTAAAAAGCTCCTGTACAGCAATGAAACTATCAACAAAATGAAAAGGCAACCTGGAGAATGGAAGAAAATAACTGCAAATCATGTAGCAGATAAAGATTAGTACCCAAAATACATAAATAACTTATAACACAACAGAAAAAAAAAAGATAATCTCATTTAAAACTGTGTTCTTGATATTTTTTTTTCCAAAAATGATACACAAATGGCCAACCAGTTCATGAAAACATGTTCATCATCATTAATCACTAGGGAAATGCAAAACCAAATAAGAGATATCATCTCATACATGTTAGAAAAACTATCATCAAAAAGACAAGAAATAAGACGAATTAGGCAAGGATGTGGAGAAAAAAAGAAGACTTTTCACACTGTTGATGGAAATATAAATTTGTATAGTCAGTGCAGAAAAAAAGTATGATGTTCCCTTAGAAAAATAGAACTTACATATGATCCAGCATTCCACTTCTCAATATTAAGCTAAAGCAAACAAAATCACTATCTCAAAAACACATCTACATCAAGATGTTCATTGCAGCACTATTTATAACAGTAATATGGGAACAATCTATAAGATCATTCATTGATAGATAAAAACAAATGTGAACTATATATAGATTTATTTATATTTGTAGCTACATATATATAGTGGAATATTATTTGGTCACAAAAATGAATGGGGTTCTCTGACTTCGAGCAATCTTTTCTACAGTGCAACAGAAGAAACTGTTCAGGAAGTACTTGAAAAGTCAATTTTATCAGAGCCCCAGAACCAAAATGGCAAATACAAAGGATATGTATTTATGGAATTTACTTCATTTGAAGATGCTAAAGAAGCTCTACATTCCTGAAATATAAGGGTGATTGAGGGCAGAGGAATCAGGTTTGAGTTTCAAGGACACAGAGGATCATGCAAGGCAAGAAGTCAGCCATTTCAAACACGTGATGAATGAGTATCTTCTCCCATTCAGCACTGGATATTCATAAAACCCTTTCACAAAAATGACCTTCTCTTTAAGTTTTTAATTTGTATATACAAAACTATTTGGTCTAATAAGTAGGTGTTTTTCATTTGTTTGTTTTTATTGCACTTAGAGGTATAAAAGTACAGCTAATATTTTTAAACTGCTTTGTAAATCGCTAATATTTTCTTTCACTGTGTAAAAGCTTTTTTAATTTGAGGTAGTCCCAATTGTTTATTTTTGGTTTTATTTCCCTTGCCTCAGGGGTCGAGTCTCCAAAGACATTTCTCTTATTGATGTCATGAAATGTGTTGCCAGTGCTTCCCTGTATTTTATCGTTGCAGTTCTTATATCTAAGTCTTTAAAGATTTGCTCTCTTAACAACGTTCATATGTATCATACAGCAGCCTGAACTATAGTCATCATGCCATACACTGCATCTCAGATGCTTATTTCTTAGCTTGTAGCTTGTACTTTTCAATCACCTGCCTACAGTTTCCCCTCACCTTCCACTACTGGCAACCACATGTTAAATCTCTTTTTATGATTCCTAATAAAAGCTTTAGATTCTACATGGAAACGAGATCATGTGGTATTTGTCTTTGTCTTATCTCACTCAGCAAAATGCTTTCAAGATCTGTTCATGTTATCACAAATCGCAGGATTTCCTCATCCTTGTATGAAGTGTTCAACCTCTTTATCCACTGACTGTAGGGGGACACTTAGGCTGCTTCCACATCTTAGCTGTGTGAATGGTGAATGGTGCAAGGTAGCCACTCTAGATAGATACTCCCCAACAAATGGGAGTGTCTCCTCATGTCAGTGCTTACCCTGACTCATCTGCTGAGCCAGTTCATGCCTACCGCAGCAGCAGGCCTGCCAGGAACTACTCAGGCAAATAGGCTTTACCTCTTCCTTTGTGAGACCAGCTGTGCGTCTTTCCACTACATGGTGACATGACAGTGCATCTGTTTGGGAGGAAGCGGGGTGTGCATGTGTGCTCTATAACATGAAAAGTTAAAATGCTTAAATTTAATAACTCAGAATGTATACCTTGCAAGCCCTCTGTAAGAGTGGCAAAATTAAAGAGAAGCTTACTCACTAAAACAAAGACTAGTAATAAAGATGAACTGGAATTTCTACCTTGGGTAATCTTAGAAAAACAAATTTAAAATACCTATTATAGGATAATGATAATAAAGTGTTTGTAATAATGATGATGATAATAACACTGCTCCTTTGAGCTTGAAAAAAATGCTAAGATCCTCTTTTTAGATATACAGTGACGTCTAATTCAGAGACATATCTGCAAATTGCCAACAAATTTTAAAATACATCCCCCACCTCTCCCACATGTATAAAGTGAGACAGAGAAAAGGAGGTGAAGACAGAATTGGGAAATATATTTATCAAATGTTTATCAAAAAAATTATTGCAAATAAACTGAAGGAGGAAAACAGGACCCAAGTTCAATCAAGGTCAGCTTCACCTTGAATGCCCCCAGATCATCTCATTCAAGGTGAAAAATCTTTTACCAAATGGAATCATTGGGGCTCTCTAAGAATTCTCAGGAGAATAACCACTGGTCTTCCAAAGATTGCTAGAATATTGGAGGCCAGCCAGCATGAGAAAGGTACCTTCATGGGGATCTCCAGAGGCAGAGTGTGCTTACCCGGGCCCACACCTGGCACTTGGATGACCCCTTAGCTCTTATGAGTTCAGCTGGTCAGAAGCTATACTGGGTGGTAGGGTGAGAGATAAGGCCAGTTTGACTATTACTTCCACACTGAATAAGGGGAGGCAGAGACATAAAGAACACTAGAACTCACTGGAGGACAAATTGGGAGGAAATAAGCATGGCACAGTCACAGGGACATCATAAGCAAGTCTCTCTAGCAGAAGGCATGACATGAGTTGTCATAAAAGACAAGATGTTCACAAGGTGGGCAAGGGAGAAGGTAAGGAATGAGAAGGAAAGGAACCTCAAAAAGAGACGATCATAGGAAAGTCCTAGGTAAGTCACAGGCCCATGTATGAATGGGATTCCAGAAAGTGAAAGGTAGTCAGAGACACTGGGCAGACTCAGGAAACACAGGGACACTGAGCACAGCACAGGTCACAGGGAGGTGGGCCTTGAACTCCCTGCTGAGACGTGGACTTCACTTTTGAGTTCAATGGGGAGATATGCATGACACAAAAATACAAGCTACTTGAGGGTAGCAATTTAAAGGAGGGAAGATAATTTTCAATAATTTCACCCTTCAAGGAAACATTAAAGAGCTGTATGCACCTGCTGATAACAGTTATTTGTCTATGAATGAATAAAATACAGAACTGCTGGAGTATATTAAGCTAGCACACGACACAATCATTGAATTTTTTAATGCATATGGAAGGGACTCAGACAGGACAGCACTGTTGAGCTCATTAAGAATAGCAGCTGTAGAATGAGTCTGGCTGCAGTAATTCTGGTATATAATTCTGGTAATTCTGGTATATCATGCAGATATGAAGCTGAAAGATTCTACCTAGAGGTGGGAGTTTATGATTTTAGGTGCAGAACAGCAAAGTGATGGCAAGGTCAGGAGCATAATGAAGTGTATGAGAGTGAACATAACTGTAGCAGTTCAAAATATAAAAATCTTCAAGGCTGGATTTTTGCCCAGAATGATGGCATAGCTTAGCATGAAGATGAGGCCTGAGTGGAGAAGAACCACAGACCTCACCTGTGAATGGGAATGGCCAGGAGATTTGTCACTGACAGCAACTAGAAAGGATAATAGGATTAGGAGTAGATGACTGAGGCTTCAAAAGAAAAAAAGATTCTGTATGTGCAGGAAAAAATTACTCTAGATGCAGCAAAGTCATCCTTGGAGAAGCCAACACCATCTCTGGACTCCAAGGTACATTAGATGTTAAGTAAATGCAGTCTCCAATCACAGAGCAAGAGGTGGGGTGGACCCTCAGCAGAATTCAACGGTGATGAGATGGGGGATAACGTGCAAAGAGTTGGAGATTATGGGGGCATTTCTTAATAAGGCAACCAAGGTTCCAGAGAAGACAGTACAGTTGAAGGAATAGGCCGAATCAGTTCAAAGCATACATGAGATAAGATTGGAAGGAGAATCTAGAAGATAAGCAAAAAGAAGGTTTGGCAGTTTGTTCAGGGGGAAAAGATGACAGATATGGGACTGTCTCAAGTATTGTCAGAGGCTAATGAAGCTGTTCAGTTGACAAGTCAGTCTTTGATAGGATACCAGATTGAATGCTAGAGCATTTTTTGACCAAGAGGAGGAAGAATAAGTGCTGGCTGTATCTTGAAAAGTACATAAATCTCTAAGAATATTCTGCCCAGGTGCCAGGTGGTGCAAGAAGGGATTTGTGGGATATAAGGACAACTACTACAGAATGCCATCTGGGGCACTACCTTCAGTGCTGTGCCACAGAAATTAAATGGACTCAGGAGAGTCACCTGTCTTCCCAAATCTAAAGTCAGTGACTTTACACTAGTGGCTTTGTGGGCGTACTTAACCCTTACTGAAATCAACACTACCAGTGATATCTCCTGCTCACCCAGTCTCTGAACCAATGATAAACATTGACTAACACACCACTGTGTGCTTTGCTTTGTTCTCAGAACTCAAGAAACAAGATTGATGTCTTTTAATCCAGGCGTTTCTTCTCTGTTCCAATCCTGCCAGACCAACTTGAAGATAACTGCCTGCCGCCTACGTATCTCACTGGATCTGCTCCTAGCTTCCCAACTTGCAGCTACTCTCGTTATAGTTTCCCCAGGTTCCAAATCTTCCGCTATGTTCTCCAGCTGTCAGTTCTGGACACCCATCTCTCTGACCAAATCCTCCTCCCACCATGTTCTCCAGCTGTCAGTTCTCTGTATGTTAAGCACTAATAGCAGATGAATAGACCTGAATACAGAGTGTCCTTCTTATGTATGTGGCCTCAGAATACATTTTGTCTTTCTCTCCTATAAAATGGTCACTGTGTAAAAATGCCCTCATTGTGCAGTTTTTGAGAGTTAATCGATAAAGTATGTAAAAGGCCTTGGTAAATTCAGAAGGGTCTTAATTTTTCTCATTCTCTGTAAAAGGGAGAAGATGATGATGGCGGTACTGATGACTAACACACAGTACTTCTAAGCTCTTTATATGTACGAACTATAGTTCTCACTAGAATTTTAAGCACTAGTGTATTTTATAGGTGGGGTAAATTAATACAGAATAAGTTGAGTGATTCGCTTAAGATTTTACAGCTTATCCTACTATCCAGTCAGCTTTTGGAGTGCTCACTCTTAACTACTGAATTCTCTTCTCAGAAATCCCTATTCCTTGATCTCCTCCCTCCTACTCACCATGGTTATTTCAAGTCTACCTAACTGGTCAATCCAACCCATGTCACTACTGACCAAAACCTTCAACTACTGAGTCCTCAGAAACAGGCTTGAACAAAGAGAATGATAAAGCTATTCAATAAACATTATGCCTACATAAACAAAAACAAAGATGAACTACATTACCTTGGAATATTCAATGTCACCTGTCCTGATGTTCCTTTGACCTGAGGCACCCTACTTTCTTTGTCATTTTAACAAGGATGATCTCATCATTCAGAGTCCATATTAAGTTTTACTGCAGCATAAGCCCAGCCTTCCTAGTCTCATTCCACTGGAGCTCCCATGGCCCTACACATACTCCTGACTTAGGACTACCTTGATAGAAGGACCACCCATCTCTCTGACTTTTAATAAAGTTAACGTGTTCAAATTTTATCATCACTTTTGTGCATTTGTACCTCCCATTTTTTTTTTCAAATGCAGGGAATATTTTAAATTTCTGTGTCTATAACAACCGTTATACATAGCACCCAATATCAAACAATGGCCAAGTAACTCTTGGAAGTCAATTATTGAAGAGGAATACCTGGATAGATGACTAGCCAGACTGATCTATAGTAAGCACAGTAATGGATACACATATGATACAAATCTTAGATTTTGAAATAAAATTCCAAATTAAAAGAGCTGGTCCTATAATAATCACTTTCTATTGCCTAGTTCCTTAATTGGAAACTCACAAAAATATTTAATATTTGCCCCCTAAAGTTGAAACTGAACCTCCATACATCATCATCCACTCCTATCTATGCTCCTGTGCATTTGCTATCAGCTTTAAAAATAACCTAATTTATTCACTAAGTCCAAATTTCACAATGTAATAGGTTTCTCAATTACTGGGTTATTTAAACTAGAGTTAGAAGAAGGTCAGTTTCTAACAAACTCAGATTTCTCTAAGTATATTTTATAAGGCTAAGCAAAGGATTTGATATCTTCATCTAAGCTATGTAAGTAGTGTTGTACAATCTGTTGAACAACAACCTTTATTTCCCAGCTTCGAAGAGTCTTCAGAGGGGTGCATTAATCAGTGAGAAGGTACTTAGCCAAAAATGAACCACCTAATACTGGCAGGGGTTAAAGACATGTCATATAAAAATGCTATTGTTTATCCAACACCTATTATGTGCTAGAAAATATGCATCTGCTTTCATCAGCTTTAATCTCCATGATTCTGCAAGATATTAATTTTTTATTTTATAAAATGGCAACTAAGGTTTAGAAAATTTAATTAGGTTTTCTAAAATTATATGATTAGCAAGAGCAGAACTAGGATTGAAATTCACATCTATTTTATGATATTGTACTTAATAATATGATAGCTGGTTGAGAGAGAACATTTCACACCAGCATTCTCCCTACCAAACCAATATATCCTATCTCTGGGTAAATCTGTCATTTGTCTCTTAAAGAGCTGGAGACTTAGCCTCACACCCAAATTCCATCTAATAAATCACCGATCAGACAAACTCATAAAGATGTTTAACTGTGTGATATTTAACTGTATGATCCAGAAATTCCACTCCTAAGTATCTAGTCAAAGGGTATAAAGACACTAATACGACAGAATATATGCACCCTTATGTTCACGGAAGCACTATTCACAATAGTTAAGATATGGGAACAACCTAAATGCCATTGACAATGGGTAGATAAAGAGGATGCAGTATTTACCCGAGAGAACACACGCACACAAACACACACACTTGGAGTCTTGCCATTTACTACAACTTGGATGGAATGGGAAAGAATTATGCTAAGCAAAGTAAGTCAGAAGGAGAAAGACAAATAGCAGATGATTTCACGCCTTTATAGAATATAAAGAAACTGAGCAAAGGATCAAACAAAACAAAACTTTGGATTCTGAAAACATAACTGTTATTTACTAGGATTGGGGGAATATAGGAGCACAGAGGGGTGTGAGAAATTGGTGAAGGGGATCCAATGGACTATGGTGAAGGGTTATTAGGACTGGTGGTAGCTGTGGTGTGTTGACATACTTTTTAGGAAGTGTGAGCCTGTACTCCTAAAACATATACAGTGTTGTAAACCCATGTTACTGTGATGTAAATAAGATTTAAAAAGGTTTATAGGAAATCAAATTCATTTCTTTTACAAGTTAATATGTAAAAAGGTGAAAGTTTAAGCACACTTTTCTGCCCTGAACTCATTCCTCCTAATTTATCCTAATCAAGGTATGAAGCCTGTCCATGAGTTCAAGGTCATACAGTTGAACACTTGAGAACCTAATCCAAATATCAAATACCAAGAAGCCAGGGTTCATTATCCAGAAATATGCCACATCACCATCAAGCCAAATACCTCTGAGAAGAAAAACATGGAGTAAGCAAAATGGAAGGAACCCAGTGCCTTTTTCCATTATTTTTGATCCACATCATGTCTATATTTTGCTTACCTAATTATGTTAATCTGAATTTTTCTGCTAACAACCCCACGATCAACCATACCAAGTGATTCTGTTCAGCTCTGGGGAAATGAACTAACATTTATAAACCCCGTGAGACCAAGTGTTTCTGGACCATTTACTACCTAGTCTTGGCCAATTCTTTCTTTGAGTACTTTTTATTTTCTGTATCATTGTGTATCTCAGTACAGAAAGTGGTAGAAGGAAATACTGAGCTCAATGAAATGAGGACAGTTGATTCAAAAATGCACCATGTACCATAGGAAGTCTAGCCTCCTTCCCTGTCCACAACCAGAGAAAAAGAAACACTGATAAATTTCTTGCCACAGCAATTCCCCACCCCATTTCAGTCCCTCACTTCTTGTAATTATGATCATATGACCTGAAAAATAGCACTTTCTCAGCCCACATTTGTTCTAGGAAATGGCCAGTCACAGACTGTCCTCCACCCCTGACACTGAACAATGCTTCATCTTTTTTAATTACCCCCTAAAGTTAACAGGATGGATGGATGGATGGATGGATGGATGGATGGATGGATGGATGGATGGATGGATGGATGGATGGATGGATGATATAAGAATGGCCAATGTTCTTAGACATTAAACTGTCTCTCCACTTCCAAAAACCTTGCCTTAATAGTATGCTTGCCAACCAGAGACTAAATCAGTCTTTCCAGCTTTTATTCTATAAAATTACATCCCCTTCCTAATAGCTTTGATATTTGTAGAAATAAAAGAAGGAAAATAAATTCCCAATAAAAGAAGGAAAATAAATCCCCTTACTGCAAGTTTACAAATCAGTTGTGTGTTAACTTTGTCTCAGACTTGGTTTTCTTCCTGGTGATTTTGAGCCATACCAATATGCATCCTCTAGAAAGTGTCTGATATATTATTTATAACCCACCTCTCTCCATTAGAAGTAGCATTAAGAGAGGGATCACATGGTCCAAAGGTGGGAAGATTTATCCACAATTCTTCCTCCTAGTCTAAGTGGTAATTCTAATGCTATTCAAATCTTTAGATAATTTTCAAGGGATTACCACTTTGGTTATTTTTATACATGCCTTTCACTCTCCTTGAATATGAGAATGAAAATGAAACACATTAATATAATTAAACCAATTTACATTTGTCTAATACATATTTTACTTTTATAATCCATTAGACATGATTTTCTATTGGTCAGGATGAACACGAGATTATCATCCTTAAAATGAACAATTCTTGTCATAGCACTGCTTTCCTCTGAACAATTATGTTAAAATAGTTGCCACTCTCAGCATTTTAATCAATTCCCCATCTACCATCCATTTGGGGATAGGGTTCATCTCTCTCTTTTTTATCTCTAATACTCTTACACTGGCTGTGTCCTATCTCTGTGCTGTGCTATTGACTAGCCTCTCTTTAAATTCACATAGATGCTATCTTCAAATGATAAATTGTAGCAGGCTAGCCATATAATTGATCTCAAATTCCCTGTGCCCCCAACAACCTTTAGCTGTGGCATTTTGAAGGACTTTGAACCTCTTTGAAAAATTAAATGCTGATGAGAATTCTGAAGGAGGAATGACTCTCTCCTGACTAAAATATGCTGTGAATCTCCAAAGTATGAACACTGACCTCTATAACCATTTTGAAAATATACTTTTAAAAATTAGACATGAGCTATGAATAGCAGTCTGTGGTAAGAAACTAATACATTCTCACTTTGTACTTGGAAAAAAATTGTATTTATTTGACCTATACATGCAGCATGACATAGTGTGAAGTTAAGGGAAAATGACTTGTTGCTATCTGGTTTCTATATACAGTTTGCCCAGGAAGAGGAAATGAAGTGGTAAAAAGACATGATTGAACTTTGGGATCAAATTCAGATTTAAGTCTAGGCTTATTAGTTCCTTTAAGCAAGTAACTTCTCTAGCTTCAATTTCCTCAGCTGAAACCCTAACTATTTTGCAGGGTAGTTGTGATGATTAATATGGAAAAAACTGTACAACACAGAACCTTATAAACAAAAGCACACTGTTAACAGTTTACTCCCATCAAGATTATTATTATGCCCATACCCACTGCTATATAGTCTTAAAGCCCTTACTCGGAGTCATGGCCTTTGGGAAGTGGCCATGATGATCTATAAACTCCTACAGCCAGATACATAAATTCTAGGAGATCTGATTGGAGATATAAAAGTTACTGAACACCACCCACCCACACAAACACACAAACACGCAGAGAGGCACAGGACTCACAGCAAACAAGTTGTCAGTCTAGACTGATAACTAAAAAATACATGAAAAGCAAACAAAGACTTTTTTAAGAGAAGTTTTAGGTTTGAAGTAAAATTGATTGAGGAGCAGTTACAGAGGTTTTTAATATTCCCCCTGACTCCAACAGGGACAGCCTCCCCCACTATCAATATTCCCCACCAGAATAACACCCTCCCTACAGTGGAAACATCACCACCCAAAGTTCACAGTTTATATTACAGTTCCCTCTTAGAGCAGCACATACTATAGGTTTGAACAAATGCATAATGACATGCAGCCATGATTTGGTATCACACACAATATTTTCACTCTCCTAATTCCTTTGTATTTCATCTAATCATCCTCCTACAACCATGACAACCAACCACTGTTCTTTTGAGTCTCTCCTTAATTTTATCTTTTCCAGAATGTGACACAGTTGGAATCATATGCATTGGTTCCTTTCACTTAGTTTTAGGCATCTAATGTTCTCCCATGTATTCATAGTATGATTACTTATTCCTTCTTAGTGCTGAATAATATTACAATGTTTGAATTTATCACAGTTCATCGACTCACATGTAGGTTACTTCCAAGTTTCAGCAATCACAAGTCAAATATTATAAACATTTCTCTGCAGCTTTTTATGTGGATATATATCTTCAATTCTTTGTAGTAAATACTAATTGGATTTTAGAATTAAATGAGGAAAATGGTAAAACTTGCATCTAAATTAGTTATTAGCAAACTTTTTCGATGAAGAGTCAGTAGCAAATAGCTTTTGTGAGTCACATCTCTTACAACTCCCCAACTCTGTTGCTATAGCTTTGAAACAGCCACATTTGCTTAAGCACGTATGCCTGTGTTCCAATAAAACTATTTACAAAACAAGCAGAAGGTCAGATTTAGCACAACAACCATAATTTTCAGACCCCTGATCTAAAGGAAAGTAGTATATACACAAATCAGTATCTTTTGTGCTCCTTCCTTCCTTCTATGTTCCAGCTAATGCTGGTATTTAAAGTAATAATACTTTCAAGTTGAAGCAGTTTCTCAGGACTTCAAATTTGGAACAATCATAAATAATATTAAGGCAAAACAGACAATTCTTATTGGTCTTAAAAGAATCATCTCTCACAGCATTTACCACTGTGACAATGACATAAAAAATGATATTTTCAATAAATTTTGGTAATCCGCTCTAATTTATAATGTTATTAACTATGCAATTCTTTTAATCATTTTTTTTCTTTCCAGATCACCAACACTACATTCTTTAGGCATAACCTGAGGTGACTCAAATAGAAAGACTATTTTTAAGTTCCCAGATACACACATAAAATTTTATCACCTTCCTTGTTCCATACTTGAAGCCTAGTGAAAAATTTCATTCTAATTGTTTTGCCTCTGGCTTTGAAATAAAACTAGCATTTTCATTTTTCTGCCTTCAATGTCAAAGCCAAGCTTTATCTTTAGTTAAAAACCAATCCATTAAGGCTCAATAGTCCACTGGTTACTCATTCCTTTTTTCCCTCCTATTCAAGATTTTTTCCATCTACCTTTAAAATTGGGCCTTTTCATCTGAAAGTCATGCTGAGTTTTATATGGATTTAGAACCTATTTTCGGGTAAAGGCTGATAAAGGATTAATGGATTATTATGAAAGTGAGTGAAAGCTTCAAGGATTGACAATGAAGAAGACCGCAGACACAATTGGGGACACCAGGCTCTCAGTTTAAGTTTACTCAAAAAATAGAAGTTTTGGATGGTGCTGTCCACTGTGAGTGAAAGTCAAGTTCTGAGATTTCTTCTACTAAGTGCAGCAGGGATGACTCAGGAAACCTCTCAATTCCCAACCTACTTCATAGTTAATGTGAAGGGGGAAATGCTAGCACTTTTGGAGAAGTACAGAAACAAAATCTCATTCTAAAATAGTCCAAGCACAAAGCAGAACTGTTTAATGTCTCAAAGTTCATTGCTTGAAAATCTAGAGGCTGAAAAAAGGGTAGAAAATATGCTATTCTGCCTTTCCGATCCTCTGGCACTATTGTGACCTCGGGACTCAAGGTCACTTTACAGTACTGAGAATTAAACAACTGGGTTGTTGTTTGGGGGTAGGACATAGCACAGCCCTAAAGAAGATGGCACTGCCTATAAATAGAACTTACAGGTTCCTGGTTCTTTCCATTTATTCCTTCTTCCAACATTTACTGAGTGAATATGGCATTTGAAATGTAGACACAGAAAGACAAACCAGCAGCCCATCAGGAGCTCATGGGTATGAAAATAAACTGTAGCCTCATGGGTGTTCCCATTTGAATTTTTGTCATTCCAAGTCTACTCCTCCCGGCGTCTCCCTGGTCATGGTGGCGCAATGGGTTAAGGCCAGCACTATGAAGCAAACTGCAGGGAGGTGACCCATCTGGCACAACAGACCTCTCCTGCCTCGCCCACTGCTCCCGTCAGCAGTGTGTTTCAGTTGATCTGCCTGTTCTGTTCCCCACTGTCTCTGGTGAATCCTCTCAACCCCCACACCTATGGCCTATACCCCAGTTCTTGTATGCATAAATAAATCTTTTAAAAATAAATAAAATCTACTCCTCCCAAAGTAGTCTTGTTAATTGTTTTAACAAATTAGATCATGATCAGAACCCTCTTACTTAAAACACTTTTGCTTTTCCCTTACATTTAGAATGAAATGCAGTTACTTTCCTATGGTCCTTACATAGTCTGACTCAGTCTTTCCTTCTACACTCCAATCAATTCTACTCTAGCACCACCACTTTTCTGTCTGTTCTTTGAATATAAGAAGCTCATTCCTACCTTGGGGCATTTCTTGTTCTTTCTGAATTAAATAATCTAGGTAGAACACCCTTTGCCCAAAGCTGGTCCTATTTCATCTTTCAAGTCTTGACTCAAGGGTCATCTCCTCAGACAGAACATCTCTGAAGACCAGAATAAACTAGGACCTTCTCTAGTCATTTACCAGCTGTCCATCATCCTGAAATACAGAACTCATTTCTTTTCTTGTTTGTTTCCTGTGTTCTCCAATAGTCTGAGAGTTCCATGAGAGTAGGAACTATCATTTTCACCATTCCGCCTCCAATATTCAGAAGAGTATCAAATATACAATAGGCACTTGAAAAATATTTTAATGAGTAATATATATAGGTACACATGTAAGAGTAACAGCTTACATGTACATGTATTCTTACATGCACACATGTACAAGTAACAGTGAACATTAAGTTTGGGTGCCAAACACTATGCTAAGCACATTGTATGAATAACCTCCATTAACCTCCACAAAGTGTATATCCACTGCATAAATTCTTTATACCCAATGTATAACTGAGGGACTGAGGTACTGCATGGTCAAGGTCACACAGTTAGTAAAGGACAACTCTAACATTTGATACTTGATAGTCTTACTCTGAGCATGTGCTCTTAGCAATTACCACATAGAAAAAACTCCTAGTGTGTTCTTAGCCTATCTGTGTCTGTGCAAATACTGGCATTAAATTTCCCAACAAGAATATTGTGAGGAAGTTCAGAAGAATGTGATCTAAATGTACTTGCTTGTGGCAAGACCGCAAGTGATGGACACACTCTGGTACTCATAAATCACTACAAAGAAATGGGACCTATATAAAAATGGCCATGGCCGCCACTACCACTTTATACCCAAATGGAGTTGTTCCAACAAACTACCATTCCATATTGGGCCAGAGTGATTGTTGATCCTGCTATAGAGAACCAGACCTTGATCTTTGGGCTATGCAGCCTTGAGTCAATTTTATTAGTCAATCAAGCAGTCAATACAACAACCAATGTTTAATAAGTCAAATACCATATTTATAATGTATTTAGTATCTTGCTTAATCCTAATAATCACATGCAATAGGTGCCACTCTAATCACTCCTCATTAGATGGAAAAATGTAGTTTTAGTGGCCTATTGGTCTAATTTTCATCAATGAAATAGCTATAAGGACTAGGAAATTGTGATTATCCTTGACTATAACCTTGACATACATATAGCCAGCACCTAGAGGTCAAAGGAAGCAAGAACATAGTTCTATTGCTGGTTGTACCCACAATCTATACAAAAAAAAGGGTGAAAAAAGTACCCCTTGTTCCAAACACTACAATTCCATTTACCTAAAAGTTGCCATAACAATGCAAATCTGTGTTCACTATGACAAAACAGTAGTTGTGCATAGAGTAGACTGCACTAACAGGAGGAATGTCACTGCTGAGCTGGTCCTACTTCTTAGAAGAAGGTATATTATTTTCTCTTTTTTTATTTTTCAGTTGCATTTTTTATTTATATATATTTGACATCAATTGTAATCCCCATGTATTCCCTATCACCATATCACCAGTGCACCATCACCTCAGTCCCCCGTGCTAGAAGAATGTGTTATTTTAAATGAAATTTCAAAGTAAGCTTATAAAAACTGTAATAATGTTTACCTTACACAAGCATGACACTTTTAATGTAACAGTGCATTTTCATTATGTCACTGCCATGATAATTACAAAAAAATTTAATGTATATTAATTCATTGTATACTATACGACTGTGAGGCCTGGTAATAAGAAAGACCCAAGTTTAATGAGACCTAATACCATAAAACTGCTAGCAAAAAAAAAAAAAAAAGGTAAAAAAGCAGATGTTAGGGAAGAAGCAGTATTAATTAGTCTTGTCAATGATTTTTTGGACATAAAGCCAAAACCATAAACAGCAAAAGCAAACAAAAAATCAACAAAAGAGACTACATGAAATGCAAAAGCTTCTCTACAGCAAAACCAACAATTAAAAGATGAAAACACAATTTATGTAATGATAGGAAAGTTTTTGAAAACATATCTAGTAAGGGAAAATATCCAAAATAGATGTAGAACTTATACAACTTAATAAGAAAAAAATTCCAATGAAGGGCAGAAGAATAGACATTTGTCCAAAGAAGAGATCAAAAATAGGCAACAGAGACAAGAAAAGATTCTAAACATTACTCATATCATCACAGAAATGCAAATCAAAACAACAATGAAAATGGCTATCATCAAAAAGACCAGGGATAACTGATGGTAGTGAGCATGCAGTGAACGGAAACCCTTACTCAGTATTGGTGAGAATCCATTTAGTTCAATCAATATGGAACAGCATATGGAGGTTCTTCAAAAATCTAAAAATATTTCAGGTATATTAACAAAAGAAATGAAAACAGAGGTCAACAAGATATATGCAAACACATGTTTCTCATAGCATTATTCACAAGAATCAAGATGTAGAAGATCCCAATGGCTTTCCATGAATGGATGGATTTTTAAAATGTGGCATGTAACCATTTTTTAAAATATGGAATATTATTTAGCCATGAGAAATGAACATATCCTGCTATACATGACACTGATGTACCTTAAGCACATTTTGCTAAGCAAGGTAAGGAGATGGAAAAAGTACATTTTGATATAATTTATATGAGGAAGCTACAAAATTAAACCTATTTTAAAAAAACAGTAAAATGGTCATTACCAAGATCTAAGGACTGAGATTAAAAGATTGGAGTTTAAGAGCACAAATTTGGGGCCTCCCCTGGTGGCGCAGTGGGTTAAGCAACGCACTATGAAGCAAACCGCAGCCACTGCAGCATGAGTTCGATCCCTGCTGCCGGCCAGGGA
>JAGFMF010011630.1:1246158-1258819 GCA_019455555.1 Galemys pyrenaicus
AAAAAAAAAAAAAAAAAAAAAAAAAAAAAAAAAAAAAAAAAAAAAAAAAAAAGAAAAAAAAAAGAAAAAAAAAAGAAAAAAAAAAGAGCACAAATTTGTAACAAGCAGCAA
This sequence comes from Galemys pyrenaicus, assembly GCA_019455555.1. NCBI lineage: Eukaryota > Metazoa > Chordata > Mammalia > Eulipotyphla > Talpidae > Galemys > Galemys pyrenaicus. Next base: position 1,246,270 of record JAGFMF010011630.1, read on the forward strand.
GTAAGTCATAGAAATCTAATGCATGTAAATGCACTGTATAACAAATACAGACAATGATGATTATAGACAATCACAACTTAAGAGCCAGCAACACATGGTCTGAGGAGTAGGGTGAATCCTGGTGACACTGGCACCATCAGGGATACAGCTAGCAATATGTACTGAAGAAAGTTAGCATTTGCTCCAAGTCACTTTTTCCTCCAAAAAGTTTTTTTGGAAATTTACCAGTAAAGTGTGATGGGAGGGATCCTTGCCTATCAAACCCCTCCAACAGCCTCTGACCTCAGGCCACCTGCTGCCTCACACACTAACACTCTCCATGCACCAGGTACCTGCTGTCATTTCAACTACATTCCTGACCAATTTCCTCTAACATCCCCATAGGTCTCCCCTGCCATTTTGACCTCCCCAATGGCTCCATAAAAACACTTACTGACCTCATTTCAACTATGAACTTGTTTCCTTTTCTATTTTACCTGAGAACAACTAGATGATTCAATGACCATCATTCTCCAAGCCCAAAAGCCAGATACCCAACCTCTCCTCCCTGCATCTGTTAACCCAAAAAAACCCCTAAATTTTCCCTCTACATCTCTTGCTTGCCATTTTTCCAAGTCCCTTTTCTACTAAAGGTGACATCATTAAAAAAAATTAAAAATAGTAGATAGCAACAATAATCTAACACTAACACTGTATCTTAAATAAGACATGCCATCTTTTCATACCATAAATAAGAATTTTAAAATGTAGACACTGGAGCATGAGAAGCATTTTAGGCTGAAAAGCTAAGTGAACAAGGAAAAAGAGTGAGAAAACATGAATTTGTTTAAGAAAAGCAATTAGTTCATTGTTGAAAGTATGATAAACATGAAGGGAACAGGTAAACCTAAGTCTGGGGAAAAACAGCATTGGAACTAGATCCTTGAGGATCTTGAATGACATAAGTCAATAGTTTCTGACTTTTGTCCACTCAATGGTAGGAAGTGGCTAAGGTTTAAACCATGAACTTACTGAATCTGGGCTTTATTTTACATGAATTTGGCAGCATGGTGAGGATGGAAAGGAGGGGAGAAACTAAGTACTTGTTTTTGTGCAGGCCTTCATGTGGAAATTGTCGTATAATGATAGCAGTTTGTCTCTGCCTCCTTGATTGCTATGATTAATGGATAACAGACCAGCAGGCACACTGCACTTGCAGAAGAGGAGTATGTAAATATGTTATTTCTATAGAATCACCTTGGTACTTTTCTAAATTAATCTGTACTTCCAGAGAAAAAAGGCTTTTTCCCCTGTGCTAAGTCCACATCAACAGCATTATAAAATAGTGCCAATAAAGCCCCACCCACCTGAATGTTGCTCCTGTGTTCAGGATGAAGTCCAGTAAGACTGCTCGAATTTAGTTACCTAAACCAAGACTCCCTTTGATGTTGTTAAAAAAAAAAAAAGACAAAAAATAATTACCATTGTAAAGAATTAGCTGTAATTTCTCAGGTCTCCAGAGGTGATACAGATGTGAAGTATTAAGCTATGAGAGTTCAAGTTGCTATTAGGAGGAAAATGGGACCTTTTTGTCAAAGAGCACTGTCTGGTGGTTGAGAGGCAAGCTCTAGACCCAAGCAGCCTGGATTGAAATCTCAGCTCCCTCACTGACTAGCCACGTGACCTTGAGTGAATTACTAACCTCTTCCAGCATAGAAGTAGTGCCAAGCTCATAAGGTCATTTGAAGAAGAGATAAATCATGCACATCACTTATGCAGATTAGAGGGTCTTCTAACTTATGTTTTGTTTGTTTTTTTTTAACACAGATCACTGCTACATGAAACCAGACTAGATGAACAGGAAGGGGGAATGAAGGAAACAGGGAGGTGCCTATTTCACTAGTCCTCAAAAGAGATCATGGCAGCTTTTACTAGGGGAGGAAGAGAGGATTTGCAACACAGTCACCCTTAATTTATAACAAACACAGCATCTGTGAAGCTTATTAAGGTAAAGCACAAGGAAGCAAGGCTGCCTGTAGTGTGAGTCAAAATAGCAGTTGGGTGGGCAACCGGACACAAGGTGTGTGCTCAGAGAAGACCTGAACTGAAAATACTGTGAATTTATAGGTGAAGTCTGGGAAATGTTATAATTTTTAGTTTAGAGAGAAGAGGCCTCTGCAATGATATCAAGAAAGAACTGGGAGGGGCAATAGAAGTATCCTAGAAAAACTGTTCCAAAGAGAGGGATATAACTAAGGGAAAGAAATATTACTGAGAGGTCAAATAAAATCACAAATGGGAGTCATGCCCTGGGTCAGACAACATGTAAATCAAAGCAGAGTGGTGGGGCTGGAAATGGGATTAGAACAGGTGACAGAGCGGATGTGAATAAAGAATAGGAAACAACCTATAGAGATATTTCTGAGAACCGTTCTTGACAAAAGCAGTGGCTATTAGAGTATAGGACAAAAAAGGGAAATTTTAATAGAAAGAAAGATAAGGGCAGAATATGATGGAAATAATTCAGGAGCGAGGGGGAAACTGATGATGCAGAAGAAACATTGAGAACCCTGGAAATTTGAGAGGGTATAGAATGCAGAGCCCATGGAAAGTCTGACTATTTATCAGCTAAGAGGCACTTTCTGCAGCCAGAAAGAGGGGCACTGGACACTAACATGGGTGGACCTGAGGGTTGGAAGAGGAGGTGGTTCTCTTCTGAAAATTTCTACCTCTCTTAGTGACGTATTGGGAAGATCAGAATCTAAGGGTGGGAGTAACTGCATACTGAGGACAACCTTCCAGTACGAGGACAATATAAAGCACCCAGACTTACTGGTAGAACTTAGATAATTTCTGAGTTATGTTGGCTAAGTGAAAGTCTGTGATCCTAAGTGTAAAATGCCATCCATCCACCTGGTTGCATTACTTCCCATGGTTGTGTTCAGGTACTTGGAGACAATGTTGAGATGTTGCATAATTGGTTTCATCTAAAGAAAAGTTAAATACAACATGAAAGAGAAGTACAAGGGGATTGAGGAATATGTTCAAGAAAGTGATTTTAATGGTGGATGTGTAACTTCCATCCAAGAAAGCAAAAAAAAGGCTAAGAGGAATTGAGAATTATGAAAAAGATGTGATAGCAATAGAAAAAATATTTCAATAAGGTTTTTTGTTTGTTGTGGTTTGTTTTTGCTACAGGAATTGTTGAACAAGGGAGGCAGACATTGGGATGTTCTGACCAAAGAATGAAATAATTTCAAATTCAAGAATTGTTGCCTTTTCTAATGACAATCCCTTGGGTATGACCCACCCCTTCTGATTATACCATGGTTTAGGCAAGAGAAGGGGTGGGTGAATGGCTACTGGTTGAGGAGAAGTAAATTTCATGAAACTGGAGTTATCACCATCCTGGATAGGGTCCTTCAAGTAGATATAGAAGTAACCAAGAATAAGGATGGCCACTGAGAAAAAGAGAAAGTGAATGAACAGTTCCATGGATGAGGGGCAGTGATATCAGACGGGAGCAATAAGAGCAGGGAAGGGTTGGGATGATCAGATGGTGTAGATTCTGAAGAGTACAATGATTTTGTTATATACTTTTCATAAGGCAACTTGGCAACATCTACCAAACTGTACATACCTTTGATACACTCTACACAGGAGATGTTTTCTATAGGAAATATAAGCATGTACCATGTGCACAAAAAGAAGTAAATTTGAGGCTACTCATTGAAACATTTTTCATAGAAATACACTTGTACACAATAGAAACAGATGAGTGGATCGGGAAGCTGTGGTACATATGCACAATGGAATACTACTCAGCAATAAAAAATGAAAAACTAGACGCATTCATGGGAACATGGATGGATCTGGAGGGGATTATGCTCAGCGAAGTAAGTCAGAAGGCAAAAGAAATGGTTCCTCCCCTAGGAGGAATATAAGGGAACCAAATAAAGATCAAGGAAAGGAATAAGAACAATAATAATAATAATAACAACAAGAAAGAAACAAAAACCAAAAATGAAAAGACAAACTGGGGACACTTGGTGGGGAGGGAAGAAGGGAAGGATGGAGGCAAGACAGGAGCACGGGGGACTGAGGTGATGGTGCACTGGTGATATGGTGATGGGGAATACATGGGGATTACAACTGATAGCAAGCATATGTAAATTTAAAAAATTATTTAAAAAAATAAGCAATCAACAATAAAAAATAAATGTTTTGCTTGGAGTTGAGATGAATAGTGAAACAATTTGAGACTCGATCTCCTGGATTTTCCTTATTTAAAGTACATAGGAATACTCTGGTAAGCCATCATTTCTACATTAAAAATTTTTTTTACTCATCTTTGAAAAAAAAAAAAGAAATAGTAATTAAGTAAAGCATGCCGGAGTTGCACAAAGGGACACAGTGCAGACCTATAAAAAGGAAGGTGATTCTATGTTACTAACATAGGACTATATGTAATATATAATAGAGTGAAAAAAGGAAGCACTACGTTTCCATTCTAATAAAAAAGTACATATGCACAAACGCATATTTACATATTTTCCTAAATATGCATTCTATATCACTGTAAGAACTCCCATGAAAAAGAAAAAGTAGTTACTTCCAAAGAACGCTGTTGAAGGTCTAAGAGAGGCAAGAGAAATCACAGTTCATTCAATAACTGCTTAAGAAGTTTGAATTTTAATATATTTTATTGCTTTAAAATAATACCATAACGTTTCATTTTAAAAAAGAAATAAGATTAAGACAGTTACCTGGTATTTAGTTATAGAGGCAGGATGAGGGTTAATATTTGTAAATCATTTCACACAGCGCCTAGAACATTCCCAGTTCAAGCTAAAAATATGTACTGCATTATTATCTTTATATTATGGAAATGAATCAGAAGTCAATGCAGTATGTCCAAACTGAGGTCATCAATTGACCCACCAATTATCTTTTGCCTCCTCACCAACACATCACTTTCAAAAGCTGCCATGCTCCCCACTGTTTAAGAATCTCTAACATCACCCTTCCCTAATGAGCATTGGGAGCTCTTCAAAAGTTGACAATGTCCCTTTCAGCTTTCCTCATCTTACTTCCCATGTCATATCTTTGCCGTAACCAGTCCCACTGGCTATCTTGCCTATTTTAATGAAAATATGATTTTTTTAAAATATAGATTTAGCCACATAGCAAAAAATTGGTATGCAGTGCTATATTTATGCAAACTAATTTAATATTCTGACATTTTAAAATAATTTGTTGCTGTATTCCAATCTTCTTAGAACAGACAGTAATTTATTTTTTTAACTTTTTTCTAATCATTTTGTTCCTTATATTTTTTATGAATATAATTTTTTTAATTTACATATATTTGCCATCAATTGTAATCCCCATGTATTCCCCATCACCATCACCTCAGTCCCCCGTGCTTCCATCTTCCCTCAACCTTCACCCTCCCCCTCCCACCAAGTGTCCCCAGTCTGTCCTTGTCTCCTCATTTTTGGTTTTTGTCTTTATTGCGAACAGACAGTAATTTAGAAGACTACTTTTACTACACATTTCTCAGTAGTTGAGGCTTTTACATGTTAAAGCTACTGTCATTTTTTTCCCAGAATTCTTCTGTGCCAAATATAAAAAAGTATAGTAATTTCTGGTTTAGAGACTATAGTGGTGTTTATCAGTGCCCTCACTGGTATTTTGTGAATATTTGAAAAACAGATACATTCTCTATAGGATACACTTTGAGATTATCTATTAATTCACTTTTATTAATTGTTCAATCATATGTTCATTTATTTTCTGTTTTTATCACAGAGTAGTATATTAAAATCTGCTACTATAATTATGTTTCTGTCAATTCCTCCATGCTTGACTAACAGATTTTGTTTCATGTGTTCTGATGTTTTATTAGTAAACAGATACATATCTACAATGTCTTTGTTATGGATTTTACCTTTCATCAATATGCAGTAACCATTCTCATTTATCTTAATACTTTTTGCCTTGAATTTTATGTTGATATTAATATTGACACCCCTGCATTCTTTCTGTTCAAATATGCTTGTTATACCTAGGCCCAATTCCAGAATTTCATCTTACTTAAAATCACAGCTCTAATAACCTGAACACAGTTTATTTTTTAAATACAAGTAAGGCTTTTGCCTTAACCATTTATGTTTAATTTATACCATGTGCTTCATCTTTGATTTTATGATTTATTTTGTATATCTTAGGTTCCCCAACCTCTTAAAATTTTGAAGTTTTTTGATGTGTGCATTTCTTCACTGTTTCGCAAATCAGTCATATATTCTGTACTACCTCTGATAATTGTCCTCCCAATTATAATTGTCCCCCCAATTATAATTGATATAGAACAATGTATACCTTTAAGGTACATAATTATGATTTGATACATGTATATATTCTCGATGATTACTAGAGAAAACTTGGTTAACATCTATCATCTCCCATGTGTCAATTATTTGTCTGTTTACTTGTTCATTTTATTATGAAATCTGTAATTGCTTTGCTTGTAACTTCTGGGGTAAAGACTGACCCCTCGTCTTTAATTGTGCTAGTACTACTTTTAAGATTTTTCCAAAGCAAAATATCTCTCTCCCTCTCAATCTCCACAAACACTAACACAAACAAACATGAGTCATATATGATGTATATGGCATATACTCACATATACACGTTGATATAAAGATATTTGGGTGTGTGTGTGTGTGGACACATCAGTGAAAAAGAGGAACTAACCAATCTGTTTATAGTTAAGAAATGAAATAAAAAATTTTAGTGTTCTTTCACCTCCACTTTCTATAGAACATTTTAAAGCTGAGGTTTTATATTTTCTTTTTGTTATTCCTTATATATTAATTTACATAAAATTGATTTACATTTCAATCCTAGAGCAATAGGTTATGATATTCATTTCTGGTTTTGTTTTATAAAATAATTACTCCAGTCTTGAGCTCTGTATTTTAAATTACATCCTAGTTATGTGAGTGCCTCTTCCAATTTTGAGTCCTTAGACTTTGTTGTCATCATATGTAAAAAACAATTTGGTTGGAGATGCATTTCACAGGTCACATAATTTTCTCCATCAAAACACAACATAATTTTCTTTTATCTTTTGATATCTTGTTGGCAGAATAAAAGTCTAGACTCGCCTGATTTTTGTTTCTTTGAAGCTATACTTTTTGTTTTTATTCCCTCTTCTTTGGGATCTTATAGAATTTTAAAATTATTTTTCTTTGAAAATCATTAGAACAAATTTAGGTATAGACAGCTTTTTGCTGTGGTTACCTGGAGTCTCTTGTTCTACATATGAATATATTTCAGTTTTTACTATATAAATTACTATTCCATGCTATTTCCATTGCGAAGTACTATTCTAGTTACATCCTATCTGCTACTCTCTGATGCACCTTTCCCCCCCCCCCTTGTTATTTTTTTGTCTGTTCTTTCCCTTTGCCTTCAAAGATAACTTCTGAGGTTTAAAATAATCTGCAACTGATTCTATTTTCTACTCTTTTATTTGTGCATTCATTTGTGGGACTTTTAATTGTGTTCTTAATATTTCAGTGTTCTTGCAGTGATTTGCCCTTATTCAGTATGTTTATCATCTCAAAATGTACTTCAGCTTACTGGACTTTATAGTATTCTGATAACTCCCTCTAATCAAATACCCTTTTCCTATCTTAATGAGATATCACCTAAAACTGATTTGTGTTACCTGTAGATCATCATTTGCAAAGGTAAGCATTTCTTCTGTACCTTTAGAGTAATACTGTCATGATAGTCTGGTGAATTTTTAAATATGTTCACTTACTTTCTTTTCCCTATAAGTTTAAGTGAATGGGAGAAAGGTAGAACTAGTGATTCCTGGGTGTGAATGACCCTTTCTCTCACCACTTTCATTTTCTTGGTACTTATTATCTGTCTTACTATTTAAAAGTTGGAAGACAGGTTGACATGGACTTATTCCAGCTTCTACTAACACTCACAAAGATCTCACTTGCCTTCTCTGCCAGGCTCCATGGTTCTGGAAAAAAAAGTTTTTCTCTAGCAAACTGAGATGGCCTGGAGTCCTCTCAAACAACATCATTTGTAGCACAAACACTATTTCCAGGCCATTTTCTACATGGGCTCTGCCCTCCGTAGTTTATGTAAAATAACCACAGATGCCAACAATGCCTGATACCTAACTTTCAATCTCTAGTGAAGGCAAGTGAGAAACCAGTGAAAGGCAGATGAGAAAGAAGACTGTTCCCTCCAGCTCAGGACAGGACATGTCTGCAATACACCATCAGTCCCACTCCTGACTGACACAGACTACAACCAGGCCGGACAGGGATACTGAGATGGGTTAAGCTGCTTCCAGTCCTTTCCTATTAGCTGTGCTGATCATATACAGAAGACCATTTCTGCAGCTGTGTTTCCCATCAACCCATAAGCATTACAGCCAGTAAAATTTCCTCCAGACTCTGGAAAACTCTTCAGTCATCTTTAAGTTTAAGAGTTTCGTTGTTTATGTGTTCGTAAAAATTCATCCAGAATCAGTAAGAACCCAAAAGAGACAGAGTCAAAGGTTCTAGCAAGTTTTAACCTGTCACAGGACCAGGTTTCTCTCCTAACCATTCATAATACGTTTCCTCTGAACTATGTACTGCATAATGCAGTTGAGAAAAATGGAAAGAGAGATAAGGCAAACACTGCAGGAAAGTTATACCCTTATGTGTTTAAGAGATGAGTTTATGGAAGGCAGCGTAGTTCTGAGATCTTGCCAAGAGTAACCTGCATCAACCACGCATGGGGGCTTCGAGTATTAAGCCTGCTCTTCTCAGTCAATCGAGTATGATGAAAAGAGGTATCATAAATGATAGTATTCAGGACAACACCTTCATCGGTTGTCCTAACTCACCTTTAGGGGAGGCAGAGGGAAGTACTTGTAAGAATTCACACAACAAACAACAGCTAGATCAAAAGGGGATTATCTGTAATTGCAGATTTAAAGGCACTAAGCTCATGTGTTCACAGACGTCTTGGGTATGGGACAACAGACTTCTTGGGTATGAACAATTATTGCTCCTGCAGAATTTTGGACACACTAATTTGAAGCTCAAAATTTGCCATACACCCCTAATTTCTACATCAAAGGAACCCTCTATAGAAGTGAGGTAAAGAAGTTCATAGGTAACACTGTCCATCTGTCCATCACATGAAATAACATAACCCTGGACTCCTGAATTACTCTCTACTCCACATAAATTATTAACTCCTGTTAAGTCTGCCTTCTGACATCACTGCCTCTTATACTGGCATCTTATGTGACATCTTCACTCAGGTGAGTGCCCAGATTTAAAATATTTTGGGATCTTCCATCTGGAAAGTATAATAATTTCCTGCTAGTTTTCATCCTGGAGTTCTCAAGTTTGGCACCACACCAGAATCATCTGGAAAGCTTTAAGAAAATTCTCATGTATGGATGAGCTAATGTCCAAAAAAAGCTACTACCGAAATATTCATACAAAAATTCTTCCTCGGAATAATTAAAATCACTATCTCTGGAAGGCTGGCTTTATCACTGGGACTTTTTAAAATGCCACAAATTATTCTAGTAAGCTGTCAGGAGGGGTAAGCATCACTGCTGTCATCTCAAACATCAGTTTCCAAACCTGGATTACCAGTATGTTTAGGGAGATTGAAACACAAACATCTATACATAAGCTCTACATTCTCCCCTCTTCCACTATTCTCAACCTGGATTCATTAGTCTGAGCTACTGCATAAAAAAAAAACACTGTCCAGTTGATTTTGATGGTTGTCAATGAGCACTGTAACAGGCAGCCCTCCTTGGAATGTTGCTGCGTCCCAAAGCAGTTCAGAGGTGAAGGTGCCCACAGATGTCCTGGAATCATTGTTAATGTACAGAATTCAATTAAGTAGTTCTGGAAGGTTCTGAAGATTCTGCATGTCTAATAAACTCCCAGTTATGCTGATATTTTCTGGTGCTAGACCACACATTGAGTAGAAAGATTCTGGATTCCTTAGTAATGACAGTTCCCATTTAAAACACCACCACCACCAACAACTACTACTACTACTCCCCTCAACTACTTAGGTTTTGAGACAGGCCATCCCAATCTTGCTCCAGTTCACTACTACTTAATTCCAGTCTTTGTTGCTTTGTTGTTGTTTTATAATTCCCTGATTATTTTATATACAACAACTATGGGAAGGCAATAGTGCTCCATTTTCCTCCATCTTTTTTGTTTTCCCTATAATTATATCCCCTCTCTTTTAACATTTCTCCACATATAAACAATTTACTTATTATCTATCACACTGAACTAATGGTTAAATGTAGCTACAGAAATGGGTTTTAGATATATATTATTAAAACAAAGTAATAAAGCGACTTTATGTTTTTACTTTATTTTCAATTTACTGCCTTCAAATCTCAACTTCAATGCTATTTCCTACAGGAAGGCTTCTTGATTGTGTGTCTGTGAACTGTTGTATTACCTTCAGAGCCCACCAGGTAACCCTTGATATCAAAGAGCTCTGATACCAAGCATGGACTTACTGTATCACGGTCTTACTCTGTGCACAAGACTTCCGATCTGAAGGATTACATCTCCTTTGGCTCAACACTGAACAATTACAGAAGGATTCAAATTTAAAATCATCAACTCATTCATTAGATAATTACAATTACTGACATCCAAGTATACCCAACCAAAATTGTCAGGCTGTTAGTGGCATAAAAATTGGTATATATCTATACTTTTCTCTCTTCCATTCAGGAAACACATCCAAGCCATCAAGGAAATTGCACCTCTGATTCTTTAAAATTTCTATACATTGAGAGTCCAGATCAATTCTACATAGTGATACAGCATTTATGACTACCAAAGATTATTTGCAAATTGTACCACTGATTAAGAATTGTCATCTACCTCCAAAACTGATGAGCCCAGATAGACATTCAAGATAATTTCCAGGTGTTAAGAAGCTCTGTTTCAAGTCATCTACCAAATTGGCAATGAGCAGCTTACAAAGAGAACAGCAAAGAAATAAAGGAGGGAGATTGCTTAGAAAGAGCATTGGTGATATAAACCATAGGGAAATGAAAGAAGAAAGAGCAAGCTAGATTAAAAGGTCAGGGACATATTTCTGGGTGTTGTGTGTTTGAGAGGGAAGCAGAACACATGGTAATGAAATGTGGTCCATAGCCAGATAGCTGACTCAAGACGTACGCATATGGCTAATGGCACATATTCTGAATAATCAACAGAAAAAGAAATGTTTTCCTACTTAGACAACAAAATTAGGGCATGTTATTCCTTACTGATATTGCCTGAGGCTGCCATGTCTCATTATAGCTTTGAACCATACGTTCTTCATTCCTTTTTCAGTTCCTCTTTACTGATTTCTCTGGCATGAACAGTAGTTCTGTTTCTCTGTATAAATCTTTGCCAAGTTTTATGTGCTGTGTTTTGTTACAACTTAACCACCTATCTTTAGTCTGTCATTTTTTATCTCTCCCAAGCCTGTAAAGAATTGTTACTGTGCTGTATTACTCATAGGAAATGCCAAGAACTTTCAGGGCCAAAGAATGCTCTTACACAGTGAACTATCTAGGTTTAACATGAAAATAGAATTTAAGTCAGAGTTCTGCAGCTGGGGGGGGGGAAAAAAAAACAGTTGAGAACTATAAATAAAATCCAGATATTGCCCTGTACAAGACAACAATACTGAGATAACTGTGATGTATGAGGTTTCAATATTTCAACTTGTATTGTTCTTTCCTTCAAATAACAATAGGGTAATTTACAAGCACTCGACACTTCTATTCCAGCCCACTGCATTTGTGTTTAATAATGCCCTCATTTACTGACTTGATTACTATACGCCATTTGGCTATTAGCCGTACCAGCTATACAGAAGGTCACCTGCCACATTAGAGACTAACGGCTTCCACTACAAAGCTAAACAAGTTAATAGACCAAGCCTTGATAAAGACAACTTTGTTGCTAGTTTAAATTCATTCTCCTCTGCACATATTGGTGACAATACAATCCCATTTCCCTGAAAAGGGGAACACTGGAGCTTCTGATTTTCTTTGCTTCTCATGGGCATCTGCTCTCCAATTGGTCAGAAGACAGTGCCTGGTCATTGTGTGATACCCACTGAGCCATCAGAGAGTAAAAAAGCCCTACATAGGCATGAAAGGTGCCAGGCCTAAAAGAGGGCTAAATACTTTCATTCAAATATACTCATTATTTAAGGAAGGGAATGGAAATGTTCTCTGGAGTGACTGTCTTATTAACTCACCTATTGAATAAAACCACTCAGCCCTTTCTGTCTTCCCGTCTTTCACAGACGAGCTCAGAACCCGATGTCTAAGTCCATAAGCCACCTTCAACAGCCTGAAAACACATGCTAATGCAAGATTAGAAGTTAGAAGTCCATGAACAAGGGATATCTTTCCATTTCTTTGTGTCCTCCTCTATTTCTTTTAACAGTGTTTTATAATTTTCTCTGTATAAGTCTTTTGTTTCTTTTG
>JAGFMF010011630.1:1261215-1294800 GCA_019455555.1 Galemys pyrenaicus
AAGCTCAAGGAATTGGGCAATTATAACCAAAAGTAAACAACAACAACAAAACTTAATAAGACCAAAAAGCCGGGATAAACCAAAGGGACCATGGGGGGGTGGGGAGGGGAAGGGGAGAGGGCAAAGACGGGGAAGAGGCCAGAGAGTGCACAAGGGACTGAGGTGATGGTGCACGGGTGAAATGGTGGTGGGTACTCCCTGGGGAGTACAAATGATGTCAAATATAACTAATAAAAAAAAAAAAGAAGTTAGAAGTCAAGTCATACTCAAAGTTCCTCCTGATGAAGTAACAGTTGGCCAAAGATATTCCAATGCCATGGTAATGACATGAAAAAGGCTCTGATCGACAGAAGGCTACTTTGGAGACACGATTTGAAAGGTATTCATTCTTTCTTCTAGTAATGAGATGTTTTGTAGTTTTTCTATTTAGGCAGCTGAAGTAACTGAATACTAATAACACTATTATTACTACTATGTCCTTACCATTTATTGAGAACACTCATACACACCAGATATATTGTTAAGAACTTGATTGACAAATGCATTAATTCCTTAAGTAATATTTATTATCTGCTATGAACACTGGGATTATAGAAATATTCAAACTGTTCTCAATCCTTCCCCAAAGGGAACACACATTCTGATTGATTAATCTTTACAACAATCTTCTACTAGGTTCTATTATTTATATTTACAAGTGGTGGAATTGAGATTCAAAATTTGCCTAAGATTACCAAGTGAATGAGTGATGGGGCCGGATTTAAAACCAAGTTACCCTGTTTGCAGATCCATGTTCTTAATCACTTAGCTGTGCTGATGTGAGATTCTGAGTCAAGTCTAGATGCCATAATATGGGAGGCATGAAAGCTAGGTTGGATCTTAGAACATTTGCTATCTTTACAACAGGAGTCCTGTTTGTTAGTTGTTAAGCAAGCCTGATATTTTCCACCTGCTAAATGGGACAGATGATTCAGCTAAAATATCTCCTTCTTGGGGATGCTGCTTAAGTCATCTTGAAGTTCAGATCTTAAACAATGATTCTCAGATTTTTTTCAGATGCAAATCTCGATGTCATGGGGCTCTTTGCAACTTATGAGGAACTATTGAGATGTTACATGCAAATAATATTGTGCTGAAGTGTGCACATCAGTTTATACCAGGCTCTGTATGAGACAAGAAATAACAGGTGACAAAGTTAAGAGAAAGTATGGGGGCAGCACCTTTCACATAAGCACATTCTGTGTGTTAATGTACATTTATGAAAATTAGGGGAAGAATATAATCGTTTAATTTTAGTAGAATCCTCAGGGATTCCAGGGCAAAATTAAAATAGACTCACTACTTTTCAAAGAGCCCCATTGTATGCTCTTCTAATTCTTCTTGGCTCTAACTTCAGCCTCTGAGAGCCCAACCTAGCAACACATTTGGAGAGAATACATAACTCTAATGTTCAGGATCCTCATACACCAAGCCTACCAATTCTCAAACCTTTCTTTGTTTACAGGGTCTTTCAACTCCCCAAATTTTCTGTATCTATAAGAGTCCCAATGGAGATAAGATGTGCATGGATAGTAGTGTATAGCCTGCTCCCTTTGAGTTTTCTTCTCATTTAATTTCGCACAATGCTCCACACTGTAATCACCAGCAGTGTACCTTTGGGATCAAGTGCCTTCAAAAATACAACCTTGGGGTGACCAGGTAAGGAAGCTACTTGGGGTATGAGAGGAACACTTAGGCCACTTAGAACAGGAAAACTAGTTTCCCCCTCCTATTTAACTGACCATGTAGACCTCAACAGCACCATAATTGTCTGAGTGTCTATTTGAAAAAGACCTACTGTGTGTTAGCCATAGTGCCTAAGCACTTCATCTTTTTGAAGCTTATGATGAACTGGAAAAAGCTCAGAGGTTAACTAACTTTCCCAAGCAGCATCACAGAGACAGTAAAGTCATCCAGTTGAGAAGAAAGCCTGACTTTCCATTTCTAGAGTCATTATTTTTCCATTTATTCTCTAGCTCTTATTCTTTCTCAGCCTGTAATATCACGATCCTTTCAAGAAAGATTCTAAAGCTCTCCAAAGAATGCTGCAAACATTAAAAAAAAACTAATTTTAAAATATTTAATAATAAATGTATGCCACACAACTCTGTTGGAAAAAATGACCTACTTAAATAATCTCTCAGGTTTCCCAACTTGACAAAGGTGGAACTAACTGGACTTAATGTACAGATTTTACTCTCCACTCCACTACATCCCCCCCATCCACCTCCTTCCCAGAGTAGCATCATTAAGTTGGAGACCAGAAGTATTATCCCCAAGACTACTCTTCCTGGCATCTTCAGTGTTGACAGCTTCCATGAGCCCTCGCCACAAACGGAAAGGTACAGTGTGTGATGACTATCCACGCAACAAGCCATTCAAAGGACTTGAAAAACAATACATCTGTTTCTAAATTCTAAAGCCTTCTTGGCAAGAATAAAGTTCTTGCCAAGTGGACAGAGACACTCTCTTATTTCCGTTCTAGACCATACCAGCCAATGGTACCTCCACAAACTTGTGAATGAGAGGCAGCGTCTGGCTCTGTTCTGTAAGGCTGAAGTCCCTTAGGACTCAAAGGAATGCATGTATGCCTGTACATACACATGTTCAGAGCTAATCCATTACTCTGCCACAGTCCTGGATCAGGAGCTCCCCAAGCCTCCAAAGCCTTATTTAATAAACAGTAAGTACTTTATGAGACCTTGGGAATTTTACTTCGAACGAATTGAAGGTATTCAAAAGGCAGTCCTGCATGTTCAATCCAGTTCCAAGATTGATTTATTCAATTCACCTCCAGCCAAAACTACACAGCAACTATAAGCACTTTGACTTCTGAATGTTTATCAATAGTAGAGTCTGTTTTGCCAACAAACTAGCCTTTTCCTTCTGCCCCCTCTTAAAATTCTTCAAAGAAGAGATACAGACTGTATTCTCAGCAGCCCCCCTACCATTGAATTCAACTATTTATCTCAGCTGATAAGTAATCAAAGCTGTGGAAAACATGTATGTTTGAAGGAATATATGTCCCTTTTCTGCATGTGTGTGGACATGCATGTGTAGTAAAAGATGAAGAGACAGATAATAAGTTCCATATAATTACTGTTCAACTTCAGTATTTATTCTAGGCCAGCCAGTTGATTCTCCTCCTTATGGAATTAGCCATTGCTTATCTAACAAAGTGGAAATGCATAGACTCTGAACTCAGATGGTCCTGCTCCAAATCCTGACTCTATCAAGTCTATGGCCTTGGGAAAGAAAATTAGTAAAGCTCTCTCCAACTAGAATGGGGAGAATATCCATTGAGGAGTAAGTGAAGTAATACACGCTAAAAAGGGGCCTCCCTGGTGGCCTAGGGGTTAAGTCAGCACTATCAATGACTATGGCATGAGTTCGATCCCCAGCCAGGGAGCTGACCCACATGGCGCAGAAGACCTCTCCTGCCTTGCCTGCTGTTCCCCTCAGCAGTCAGTTGATGTCAGTCAATCTGCCTGTTCTACTCCAACCCTGTCAGTAGTGAATCCTCTCACCACCAGCCCCCCAGGTCGTCTATGCAAAAATTTTAAAAAAAAACCATAATTACATGTAAAGGGCACAGAACAGGCAGTCCAGAAGGGGAAGTTACTGTTCTCATCATCGCTCTGCTCTCTAAGCAGGGCCCTTCCTACACAGAGGCTTGTATGCATCCTGGCGAAGGGCCTGGGAAACACCCAAGTCCACCCCCAAAATCAGAAAAAAACATTTCACTCTGCAGGAAGAGAACTTATTTAAAACAAGGAAAGCAACATATCTGTGAGGTAAAAATAATTATTATAAGGTTTTGGAAAGGTGTCTTATTCAGGGTATAAGCAAGTCAATGAATTTTACAGGGATTTTGCATTTGCCTCTTAAATCATCTCCATAGACTCCTTGGTTAATACAACTTTCCTCAATGGAGAAAAAACCTCCTCTCTGTACAGTTTTTTCGTCATGTTTCCCTTGGTCAAAGACAGTCCTGAAGACGTGAATGTAGTGATCCATCTTCCTCCCGGTATCTGGAAAGCCTCAGCAGAGCAAGCCTTCCTCCAATTAGAGAGTGTTTCATCTCAGACCAGGCCACGGCAAGTCTTCCTCCAATTAGAGAGTGTTTCATCCCAGAGCAGGCCTGGGAGACTGAACCCTACTTTAAAATGCAAGACTTTCAGAAAATACCATGTCTGCAAATTTAGAGTGCTTCTGCTCCCACAAGCAGTCAGAATCTAGGACATCTGGCTTAATGTGCTGTCCAGAAATCTCCCTATTTTATATGCTTTTCTTGTATTGGTTAGGGACTCTCAGGCTTAAAAAATAAAAAAAAATATAACTGCCACAAAATTCTGCTCTGGGATTTAGGGGGGAAAAAAGAACAAACAGATGGCCTCCTTGGTGGCCTAGGGATTAAGTCTCAGTTCTTCCACCAAGAAGGTCCATCACTACGGCCTGAATTCAATCCCTACCCAGGGATTTAACCCATGTGGTACAGCAGATCTCTCTCGTCTCACTGGTTGCTCCCCTCAGCACTGTATTTCAGTAGATCCACCTGTTCTGCTCCCCACTCTGTCTCTGGTGAATCCTCTCACTACCACCCCACACCTCTGGCCTGCACCCCAGTTCTTCTATGCAAAAATAAATAACATCTTAAAAACAGAAATGAAACAATTAAAAATACACTTTTATTATGCTCATTCTTTTTGTGAATGGAGGAAGGGTTAGAAAAATGACACTGTACTTAGGAACTAATATGTATCAGACGCCATAATGTCCTATCTCACTCAAGCCTTAATAAAAGTTTAATGTCCACAAAAGTAGGATTCTTTCATTAGTATTATGTACCAAGTGCCTAGGCACAGCCTGGCACATACAGTGAATGATAGAACTCTTCATTTTACAGCTCAGTAAGCTGATGAGCATACAGAGGAATAAATTAAGTTGTCCAAAGCACCTAGACCAAAAAGATACAGATAGAAAATTCTTAATCTATAGCTCATATTCTCCTACTATTTCTTGCTGCACATTTTTATGGTATATTAACCAAAAAAAAAAAAGTAAAAGACATCCCATTATGAAGTCAGTACAGTAAGAGAAGCAGATAAAACATTGGTCATGGACAGTTGCCCATGCAAACTGAGGCTGATCAGAGGATGAGCACAATTGCCCGTTAAGGTTATTGCTGTCCTAGCAATGAAAGGGGTCTTCTAAAAAAACTTGGAGACCTGATATCTTTATGAAGAGATTGGCAGCTAGAAGTGGGGGGAAGGAGGAAAGGTGTCATTGTTTGTCATTAAGATATCCAGCCTGAAAGTCGTTTGTTTCATGACCAGTAAGGACTCCAGAGCAAATGAGCATGAGAGATCAATTTTGAAGAACTATATGCATTTCAAAGTAGAACTGGGAATCACACTCAGAAAAAGGTTGCAAATCAGATAAACCATATTGTTCAAAACTGTAAATGAATTAAGGACACCTAGGGCAGACATGGTTAAGTTCCACTATAAAGGAATAAATGTTTTAAAATGGCCCTAGCCAGAGTATTCTGTACAATAAGAGGAACACACTTGATCTTTAAACATTGCTGGCTTGATTTTTTTTTCACTGATATTTTCTTTCTGTAGCACACAGAATATCAGAACATTTAATCACAGAAGCACTTATTCAGTTGAATGGGGAAAAAGCATTTCTTCCCAGACTCACTACAGAACCTTTTGCCCTGTTTTATAATAACTGAAAATGAATTCAGAGTTAAAATGAGCAATGTCCCCTTAGAATTATTTACTCCACAGTTAACATCTAACCCTACATAATAGAGCCAGGACTAAATTTCTCTGAATTCACTATATGCAACCCAATGCCTGATATCCAAGAAAAAGGAACCCAGAAAGGGTGGT
The DNA here is from genome assembly GCA_019455555.1 of Galemys pyrenaicus. NCBI lineage: Eukaryota > Metazoa > Chordata > Mammalia > Eulipotyphla > Talpidae > Galemys > Galemys pyrenaicus. Next base: position 1,267,155 of record JAGFMF010011630.1, read on the forward strand.
AAAAACAAAATCAATGTTTTATATGTTTCTTAAGTCTCTTAATTCTCTAGGTATCTTCCCTGAGTCGTGGTCAAAAATAATTCCACAGTGACATGAACAGACCCTATTATAGCAAAATGAGTAAAGGAGCAAAATCATCAACTCATCCTAGCAAATCCAAGATCATTGTGTCTAACAGACACAAGGTGACTTCTAAAAATGAAATATAGAAATAATATAACAAGAGCGAGGACACTATATATTCTTGGACTTCCCTAAAGTCCAGCTTCATGAAACCATGGGAACCAGATTCTCTTATAAGGAACCTCTGAGATGAAACAGCTTCCTAATGGCTCTGGTATCCAGGGTCATTTAATACTTTAGGATTATGAGCGCATAAGCTTTTTAAGAGCCTATAAAAAATCCTTGAGACCTATAAAAAAATTATGTGCTAAATAATACAAAAAGAAAACTCTACAATCAATATCACTATGTGTTCATCTGTCTTCAAAATGTACCACTGCATCCACTGCACAAATTAAAATCTACTTCTGCAAAAATACCTTCATCTGAAAACAATTTTAAGTTAGACTTTTCTTATCTTGAGTATACCTGATGACTGCTGAGAAATCAGTCACCCATTAATTAAGCCAGGTCAAGTAATTCCGAAAGCAAAATATTTAAAAGACTGTCACTTTTTCAGCAAAAATATAGAATGTGGGTTTGTTTTAATTTGCTTATAATAGAAAGGGGCTGGATGCTTTAATTTATGAGAACTTAATACCTACTAGGAATGTAAATGCCATGCCCTGTGCTCCCAACATCTTCTGCTCTTTTCCCTCTCCCACTTTTTCATCTCAGGCTCTCCAGAGCGACATTTGTACAACAATACACCCAGGGCTTTTCTGTGTTTACATTCTTGAGTAACTTTCCATAGCACCTAGGACAAAACTGATAAACCTCACCATGGCCTAGAAGACAGCCAAAGACTAGCTCCACCCTCAATCATTCAATCCCTCACTCTCCAACATCCAAGGATATCCTATAGCATCGACCTTCAAAACACATTCAGAATCTGACCATGCCTCATCTGTCTCCTCTGCTATCATCCTATCAAGCCACTAGCATCTTCCCCCTCGATCAAGACGATTACCTCCTAACAGGTCTCCCTTTTTCCATTCTTGCTTACTACAGTCTGAACAATTGTACTTCAAAAGTAGTTCGCTACCCCTCTGCTCAAAATTCTCTAATGGATTGGTTCACTCAGAATAAAACTCCAAAGCTGCACAACTGTTTGCAGAGCCCCATACAATCTGGCCTCCCGTGACCTCTTCTTTTTCTCCTCTCCTACCCTCCTCTCCCCTGTTCTCTCTCCTGTGTTCACAACTGGCTTTCTGGATGTTTCCTGATTGTGCCAGGAACATTTCTGCCTTCAGGTCTTTGAAACCAGTTCCCTGACCAGGAGTGTTCCAGAAGTCAGAGACCACTTTGTAAAAAATAGACCAACCAGCTACCACAAGTAGAAAAACTGGAGAATGGCTGGCCTCGGGGGCAGGTTTTGCTGAAGTGACTTCCTTCAAAGAGGAGCCTGAGGTTAGATGTTAGGGGGTGGTGAGGAGTGAAGGATCTGACCAGTTTAAAGAGAAGTTATTCTGACAGAATATACTGACCCTCTTTTAGTGAAACATGACCCAATGGCTGTTTAGGATCTGACCAGTCAAATTGAAAGGGTGATTAGGAAAGGGTCAGAAATCCTAGGATCTCTAAATCTCTGGAGGGGAGGTAAAAAGGAACTTTGCTTCTCTTGTCTATAACACAACTGGAAATAGAAAGGTCTCTTCATTTCTCTCATTGTAAAGCCTTCACAAATGTTAATGGCACATAATCTGCCTATAGCAAACAATTTAAGAAATACATTTTTTTTCTGCAAAGTAGACTAAAGTCAATATAGTAAGGTTGAGTATGTTGTCCAAGTTCAGTAAGAAGTAGATTTAGGTGCCAAATATTTTACTCCAAAGTCTAATTTCCCAACTGAAATTCTATAATTTAACATTTTTCTCTGTTCTTTTTAACTGAAATACTCTTGAGTACCTTTCAAGGTTGGACTGAAATATCACTTCCTCAGTGAAGCCTTCCCTGATCTCCTTACTAAAGCACTTCCTCCTCCCACTCCATCTGTTCTATTTCTCTGGTTGATTTTTTTAGTGTCTTATAATTTGAAATTTACACACACACACTCTTTACATATTTGCTTGCTTTATTGTCTCAACTCACATATAAGTTGCATGAGAGCAAAGATCTGGACTTCTGTTTACAGTTATATCTCCAGGGTTTAATTAAATCAGTGATACCTGCATATAGCTGAAAGAACTAACAACTGCACCAGCAGAGTCAGATGACTTATTAGTTTTTGCAATGCCCACGTCCCTTTAGGCATAAAATTGAAGGAGGGTCATAAACACAGCAGTGTTCAGTAGAAATAATGGAGAGGATTCTAGAAAATTCAAATTTTTTTCTTTTGTATTTTACTCATCCCTACATTCTGGTTCATAATTTGATACATAATTATTTGATATAGAACTCTGAAATCAATAATACATCATTTTACCAGATGTCTACAAGTATAACAAGAACTAGGTTGAAACATTATGCAAAAACACATACCCACACAAAATTCATCCCCCCTAAATAATGATGGCATGGTTAAACCATATATTCACAGAAAACCAAATGGCTTAATTTAGTATAACAATAATGGCTAATGTATATAAGTGCTTATAATTTCCAAGGTTTTAACATATCTGGTTTAATTTAATCCTTATAATATTCCTGTGAACTAGAAAATATCATTTCCATCACTCAGAATGTATGTTAATCATAATTCTCCAGGAAACAGACCAATAAGAGATATGAAGAGCTATATCTAAGAGGAGTTTTATTACAGAACTTACTCATGCTGTTGTGGGGACAAGAAGTACTTTCACTTGCTGTCCGTAACCTGAAAAAGCAGCAAAGTCAGTTGTGTAATTCAGTCTGAGTCCTGAATGTCTGAGAACCAGGGAACCCACAGTCTAATTTCTAGACTGAAATTCTGAGAAAATAGAGAGCCTCTGGTATAACTTCAAGAACCTTTGGACTGGAATCCAAACAGCAATGCCCAAAGCAGGAGAAAATAAACCCAGCTCAAAAAGAAACAGAATTTATGCATCCTCCAACATTTTGCTCTGTTCTTACTCTCAGTGAGTTGGGTGATATACCACTACATAGTGAAGGCAGTCTTCTTTACTAAGTCTATTGATTTAAACATCCTCAGACATACCCAAAAATAATGACCTATCTGGGCATCCCTTAGTCCAGTCCAGTTGACACACAGATTAGCCATCACAGAAAGGAAAGTTTAGGTAACTTTCTCAAAATCCTAAAATTAATAAGCAGAGTCAAGTTTCAAGTCCAGAGCTGTTTAAGTCCAGAGCCACAGAAGTGCAAGTGAGACTGGCATTATGGAAATTGCTCGAAGGAATTGATGGTAACAATATGACCTTCGCAGCAGAAGCAGGGAGTGATACCAAGCTCCTACTTACCTAGTTAATGTGACCAGCCCATGTGGTTCATTACCCTGAAACGTCCTTCACTGTGGTTGGTCTGCTGAACCCATGCAGATGGACTCTTGAAAAATATCATAAACTGAACTCATTTTTCAATTTAAGAAAACATCTGATCCAGCAACAGTCTACACCACTCAATTCCAGTGATAGCAGTATTAGAAGCACTAGTGGAGAGCAGACCTATTTATCCATCCTCTGCCCTATCATCCTCATAGTGCAAAGAACAGATGACAGATGTCCTTGACAGTTGGGAAGCCAGCCATATTATGTTCATCATTTTCAGACCCTGCTGTGTATCATAATCCAAGTCCTTAATTTCTCTACATTGGTAAGATAACAATTATTTTGCTTTGTGAAATAAGATAGAAGATTAATTAAGAATTTCTTATTGAGATGCCCTTTGTTATCATCAAGACTAACAGCCAGGAGAACAGGCAAGATTTCTCTTGGGGAGTGAAGAAAGTGAGAGAGGCATTTAAGAATGACTGTCTTGAACAGGTTCAGAATTCAAAAGCAGCTCTGAAATTAACAAGGCTCCATTCAACAGATGTAGCTACTATTCACTGAATATGCACTTTGAATGATGCACTGAAGATGAAAATGGGATTAAAACTTGGACTGCACATCAGAAAGCTCAGAAACTCAGAGAGATGTGGAAATGGAGAATAAAAAAAAAGTAACTAGGTAAGAAGAAAGTAAAAAGGAATATACTTAGAAATTTACCAGAACATAGATAAGGAGAATTTTCACTCTACCGTAGAGTAACAGCCCTGAACCCCAATGGATAAGCAGGGACTCAGTCATCATATTCTTCAGAAAGCATTAGGTGCTGGATTCAAAGGCTGACAGGACTCAACCAGAAGAGACCATGGAAATAGTGTGTTGGTCACTGCCCAACAAAGGTGACTCTGAATCCACATTCAATGCAGTTTAACTTTCTCCTTACAGAGAAATCATGAATCTCACTCAACAATAAAAAAATCTCAATCAACATAAAACCAAAGAAACAACATAACAGTAAAAGGGTTGGAAGAAAGAAATTAGGCCCTGCAAGTGGTTGCAAATTCCGTACGTTATAGTCCCACTAATCGTTCAAAACAAAAGCACTCACCCTCGACAAAACTAGATGTCACATTTCCATAAGCTGTTCTGTTCTGCAGCTTTTAAAGCCCTATTTATACAAATCCACTGCTGTATCTGAGTTAATTATCAACCCCAAACCAAGAGAAAATGCACTTGGCACTGTGGATAAAGAAAAGTAAAGTTCCTATCAGATCTGGGAGATCACCTTGCATTACTAGCACAGGAAAAGCACAATGGCACCACTGAGGTTTGAGCCTGTCACCATGGGAGCACAGAAAATTGCTAAAAAATCAACTATCTAGCTACCAAAACAAACCTCAATCCACAGTGCAGTGTAACAAGAAATGACAGTGTGCTTATAAATAAGAGCAAAAGAAAACAACAATTTAAGCTATTCCAAACATTTGCTTCACTTAAAGCTTGGAAAATGTCATTTCATTAAATCATGTTTTCATTTCAGAAGAAGACTATCAAACATATGTTATTTTATTATAATAGAAGACGGGAACATAGACAATAAGACATTTTTAGATTAGCTCAAAATATATTTGGATCCTTTGGAAAATCTTTAAAAGAAGTTATGAACTTCTCAGCATAACCAAATTTGCTTCAGTTGACATCCAAGGGCCCAAACAATGGCCCCTCTGCCCATGAATCAGTTACATATGGGAGCTATGCCCACTGGTGACTGTTTAAATCTTTACCTTAGAGAGGACATGCCTGATACACAATGGCATAATTTATAATCTGGGATCATCTGTAGACCAGATCTTGAGTTTATACTCAATCTACATTGGGTGGAAGGTGGCAAGCAAATGACATAAATGACATACTTTCTGCATATAAGAAAAGGTATAAGGAAATAGTAACAGTTTCGTTAAACCATTTAAAGGTGTCACTACTTCATTTATTCCTGATTGTGAAAATAATTTAGGGCCATTACATAAATAGGAATATACACAGATAAATTTTTAAAAATTTATAATCAGTAAGCAGTTTTTTAATTCAGATGTAAATTTCCAATTAATGACAATTTTTTAAAAGAGGTGTTTCATATAACACTCCTTTACAGATTGCTCTTTAAAAAAAAAAAAAAGATTTGATTTATTTTTGCAGAGAAGAACTGGGGTGTAGACCAGAAGTGCAGGTGGTGAAATCCTTCACCAGAGACAGTGGGGAGCAGAACAGGTGAATCTGCTGAAAGATACTGCTAAGGGAAGCAGCAGGCAAAACAGGAGAGTTGTGCTGCACCATGTGGGTCAGTTCTCTGGCCCGGGATCGAACTCAGGTGGTAGTGGTAGTAGCACTGAACTTAACCCCTAGGCCACCAAGAAGCCTCAGTTTGCTTTTTGTAAAAATAACAAAGCAACTGTTTATTTTTCTCTTTCATTGCATATTTTCTACATAATTTTAAAGACTGTATGTTTGTTAATTATATGAATGTACACTAGTGACATCTGACCAGTTTATGACTACTAGATGCTGTTTGTTTCAGTCTTTTTTGATTTTTAACAGGTAGATATTTATGCAAAATTATAACCATGTCCTAAAAATACATTCTAGGAGTTAGTTGTTGGCTCAGAAGAGATGCAAAATTTTTCTTTATGAGTATTCCTAAATTGCTATGCTGATAAAATTGTTTCCATCTATTTATCAAAAGGACAGTAGAAGGATGTTGTTTTTACCTTAATATTGACTTATTTAATACATGAAAACCCAGCACCAAACTGTTTTAATTTGCATGTATTTGAATACCAACGAAGTTTAATAGATTTTAATGGGCCATTTGTATTATTTTCCTTTTAGGAAATGTTTCCTCACATGTTTTGATTTACACCATTTTAAAACATTCTGTTTATTGATTTGAAGAAATTCTTATTAAGGATACTTTCAATTGTGTGAGTATGCATGTGCGCACGTGCATGTTTCAAATATGTTATTTGTCCTTTACTTTTAAGGTCTTGGAACTTTGAAACCAGTGAACCCCTTTTCTAAAACTTTTCTTAGAAGTTTCTTCAATTCTTTAGGCTTTTTCTACACAAATACTTTCAACCATGGAAATCGTTGATATAATATAGGTTGTATCTAGAAGTTCAATGAGGTTTTGAATCACATTTTTCTACCTAATCATTATATTATCACAGGAAATCATAAAGCATCTCTGAGCTTCAATTTCCTTATCTGTGATAGACAATTCTATCTGTGATAGCCTTTCTGGTTCTAAAATTCACTGATTCTATGAATTGGCAAATACTGGTTTTCATTGGTTATGCATTTATGTTTTAGAGGAGCATTGATTTTAAACTTTAATGAAAAATAAGATGGAATTTAGTGGAGAAAAACTAGCTAATGCAACTCAATTTATTAAAAGAATAAGCTTTTTGTTCGGCATGAAAATATTGTTGGTCTCAAATGAATTCCCATTTGAAAGGCAGGTCTTCAAGAAGGTTGTAATAGAATTACCGGTTGTTAAAGTTACTGAAAAGTTGCCTGTATCACACATAATCTATTCCAAGTTTTCAAATGATTCCATAAGGGGAGGGTTATTAATAAGTCATGCAGTATTTCCCTCTATTCTTTCTCTGTCTCACTGTTAGCAGAAGTCAGAAAAGATTAGTTAAATAACCAACAAGTACTTTTTACACAAGTTCTACTATGTGTTTATGGTGTACTCAGAATGATGCTGAGCTATACAATGAACAGAAGACAACAGAAAAGACCCACATCCAGGTGTGCCCTCTTGTGGGTGGCACCACTGACACAGTGATCTCATTTGGGTCATGCTTAATTAGGTAGCCTCAATATTTTCCTTCACTTGGTATGAAACCAATTTAAAAATTACAACCATCAATCAGTATGATTGTTAAATAGGACCAACAACCCTATTTAGAAAAATAGATTTAGAAACATTAACCAAGTTTCTATTTACAATAGTGAGCTTTATGCTTAAAAACACAGTAAGAGATTTATAAAGAACATACAAGATCTGTAAGAAAATTAATCCACATTATTATAGCATATGGGTGTTGACTTGCAAAAGAGATACCACTGTTGTAAAGATACCAACATGCTCAAAATTATTTGTAAATGTAATTCAAATTAAAATACATAGTTGAAATTTGATATAATTATCAGAAACAACTTCTGGAATAAATCATTAAGAAAAAGAGTCAAGTATTTTTTAAAGAACAAAGGAAAAAAGGGAAGCCTAAGTTGAGCTGTAAACTCACTAATATTAAAAACATAATGTAAAACTGCAACAACTAAAATACTGACAGGTGTAGGTAAAAGGTACTTTAAATCAGTAATAAAGTGAATAGGAAATAGTTCTGTTCTATTTGAGAAAGAATAAGCCTATATCCCTGCCTTACTTACAAAGGCACAATAAAACACAAATAAATGTTTAAAATGAAACTGTAATATAATGTAGAAATCAATTACTCAATCAGGGAGGAACACCTTTATAATCACAAAAGCAAAGAAACAATGATGACAAATATTTTAAAGATGGAAAGTAAATTTAAAAAAAAAACCTCTGTACACACAGTAACACCATAAACAAAATTAAAAGTAGAATGCACACACCAATTTTAAAAAAGGCAAAGGGCATGAATTTGCATGTCACAAAGGAAGAAAGAGGAATGCATTACATGCATATAAAATATTTAACATATTAATATCAATTAAATGTAAGTTAAAACAGTGAGCTGATAATTATTTACTTAATAAATTATGAAGGCTCAAAAACTAAAGTAGTTCTAACAATAACCAGATACAAAAGAACTGAAGTTTCTATTCAGAACAGGGAACCATATGCTTAAATACACATTAATAGACAACCCAGCTGGGGTTGAAGGACTAACACAATGGGGCAACAGTCAGATCCTTTTTTGAGAACAATTTAGGAATATTTCATAAGAATCTTAAAATGTCAGAATCTATGCACTTTACCACTCTATGTTCTGAGCAAAGAAATGGAGATATTAACAAAAATGTGTATAGAAGTTCATCCAACACTTGATTAAAAAGTATTTAATACTAGAGAATTACAGAAGACAGATAACCAGTAAAGCCACAATTCAAGAAGCCATTTCAATTATGGTCTTAAAAATTTAAGGTTGAGGAATTATTTTAAATGGAAAAGCATCTTGTCATGTAAGTACAATATGATACTAACTTTATACCAAAAGTGTTCACTTTGGAGAGGGAAAGAGAAAAAGAGAAAGTCCAAGAGTCCATAGCCAAATGTTAACTTTAACTCCTCATTGGGTGGCAACATTACAGAGGGTTTTACTTTTTCTTTGGCGATTTTTCTACATTCCAATTTTGGTACCATAAAAATGAACTGATTTTGAAATCAGGAAAAGCAATCCTAGTTTGAATGATATATAGGAAGATCCTAAAATAGCAAAAACACATCAAGTCTTTGTTGCCGTAGTGATTCCTACTGCATAGATTTCATACAAACAGGAATCGATTTGACCAAGAATCTGGCTTATCAGAGAGGGACAATCTCTCAAGTGAGGGCAGCCTGAAGGAGATCTATTATAAACAAAGACACGTATACAAAAAGAAGCTATTTCGCCAAACCATTCTATTTTAGGCAAAGTTTCCCAGGCCTGACAAATTCCCCAATCGCCTCTGCTTTTGACTGATGGACACTATGGCAGGAGGTTCTTGAAAGTAACAGAAACAACTGAGATGAAGGTTGATGGGGTTTTTTTCCCCCTTAGCAATGAGGGTAGGTTCTCCTGTACTTTCTTTGACTCAATTCCTTTGTAGTCCCAATTTCATGCAAAGTAAAAAGAAAAGTTCTTACAGTGATGTATAGGTCTTGGAGAAATCAGTCACCATTATCAGTCTGCATGACCTCCCATTCTCCCCTCTCAGCATTTTCCATCTTCTCCAAGGTGCTCCTTGTCCATTCCAAGAACATCCCCACTTTGCGGCACTTGCACTAGCTATCCCCAGACTGCACCTCTCTTCTCCAGAGACCCACTTGTCTCTCTCCCTCTCTTCAAGTGTGTTCAAGTGCCATTTTCTCCCTGAGGGTTATTCTTCACCTCACCCACCCCCAGCACTGCCCAATCAACTGAACACTGTATTCTTCTTCCCAACATTGACCATCTTCTGATTCATTGAGTTTATTTTCATCTCCTCTTGCTAAAATATAAACCCTGCAGAAGCAGGTGTCTGTTCACTGCCACCAAAGCCCTAGACAATGCCTGGTACATTACAGGTGCTCAAGAGCTATACTGACTGGAAGAATGAGTCCAAGAAGAGAGACTAGAACAGTCACTTTAGCACCATTTCTGTCTAACAAATAATGAATGTCACTTCCTTATGCCCTTGCCACTCCTTCCTGGAATCTATAAATAAAAAGTACTATGTCCCATAGGATGCCCATCGCTAAACCTATGCCAGAAAATGTAATCACTAGGTTTTAATGGGTACAGGCTGAGAAAGCAAGAGGGCTTCCTATGAGGCTCCTGTCATTGGAGTCTCTTTCATGTAACATAACTCAGACAGCAGCAGCTGTGACAACCTGTGAATCAACCAGGTAGTGAGCAACTGTTAAGTATAGTCCCCTGAACCCCAACTCTACAAAGAGACAGGCACTTGGCTATCTAGTAAAGATCTCAGATCACAGAATGTCAAAACTAGATGGACTCTTTGTGTTCCTAGTGTCCAAAGCCCTCACTTTACAGATGAGGAAACAAAGGTCCAGAGGGGTGAGATCATCCTGGTTATCGCTGCATCTCACTTAGAGAAGAAACAAACCTTAAAGCAGAAAACTTTTTAAAATAATTACCCCAGAGTCTCTTACTGACCCAACATGAGCCTGTAGGCTGATCCAGGACGTAGGTCTGAATATTTATGTGTAACAGCAAATTTAGAAATAATTCCACTTCTCTGAGTCAGATAACACTGCATATGTTAATTCTGCCAGTCGTTTCAAGTCTGTGCGATCTAAGATGCATGTGACATCTTATTAAATCGACTTCCTGTTTTTAAAAAAAAAAGCCAATTTAAAATAGACCATCTCAAAAATGACATTTATATCATTTGAGTTTTAAGTAATCTCTATTCAGATTGTCACTTTGAAGAATCTGATTAAAATTATTAGTTTACAGAAGACTGAAGCAAGCTTTAAAAGAATAAAAAAAAATCCTTGTAGTTTTTCTTTCAGTGTCCCCATCTACTGTGGATATTGCAATGCTAAATGAAACTATACATATCATCTTATCTGATGAGAGGGGTTGGTGCAAGCCAAATGACTAGCACTGCTGACAAAGACAGACAATTAGAACTTATTTTTATTCACCAACTCTGAAAGTGTTTAAAATACAGCCTAACCATTATCACAGTGACTGACATCTCCATCTGTATTTGCTTGTGGCATCAGTTGCCAAACATTTCACTTATATAGATATATATTACTAATATGTTAGTGAAACAGTATATATTGGTAAATAACACATATATTAGTGAAATATACATCACTAATATAAGATATAGGTCACTAATATATCACTAATAAAATATATATCAAATATAATAAAATATATATCAAATATAAATATATATATATTTTTTTCAATGTTAACTTCTCCAGTGTTGACTCCAGGCCTACAATGGAGAACTACCAAAAAACACTGAGCTGTGTGGATCTTCAGAAGAGTTAGTTTGTAGGTAGCCACATAAAACTGAGATCTTTGTTCAGGATGAAGCTATATGTTCTGGGACCCACCAAGGAGACCTGGAAGTGATATCTTAAATCTAGTCTTAAGTGACTTTCCCTCATTGCCCACAGCTTAATAAGAAAATGCTTAGGAAGTGTTTTATGAATGTCATGAAAATAATGCTCAGGAAGATTCAACAATTCACTTCAATGTGGAAGGAGGAAATACGAAGGAACTAGAGGACAAGACCCTTGTTATGCCACTGTATTCTGTGAATATGCTCTCTTTTCTTCCAGGTCATGTTTCTTCCTTCTTTCCCTATTTTCTATATATTCCCATTATCAAGACACTGACAGTTTAAATCAGTGGGATAACATATAAAGGTTATTTAAGACTAAGAGCCTTGAATTTCATTATACTAAAACAGTTGCTGCCCCCTATCAGTGATTCCCTCAGGTACTCACATCCCCATGCACTCACCTACTACACAACTTATATTTTCCTGGGTATTGCAGAATCAAAGAATATATTGGGTGGTTGGAAAAATCAGTATGCATTTTTCCATATTTTTCAAAGTAAAAAAAAAATCCTGACTTTTCTAACAGCCCAGTCGTTGAACTGAGATATAATGATAAAGAAACTATATCTAATATACAGAACATCCTCAAGCGCTGAGGAGTATGAAGGTAAACCATATAGCTTACCCTACTGACTTAAAGAGACAATATTGAAAGGGATTTGGGGCCATATAACTTGACTCCAGAAAAATGAAATTTGAGTCTTCAACCAAAGAATTCTGTCCCATTATCTGAGGATGTTACCTGTGGTATATTGTTGCAATAATGCTTAATAATCCCCCTCCTCATGCCTTCGTGTAGCCCTCCACCACACTAACTCTGTTAGCCTTGTGACTTGTTGTGGCTAATAAGCCAACAGCAACCATTACAAAAACAGATTAAAAATTTGAGTGCCACACTGTGAAGCATCCACTGCACTGCAGTGCAAGTTTGATCCCTGGCCGGGGAGAAGACCCACATGGCGAGGCAGACCTCTCCTGCCTCATCCACTGCTCCCCTCAGCAGTGTATTTCAGTCGATCTGCCTGTTCTGCTCCCCACTCTGGTGAATCCTGTCACCTCCCACGTCTCTGACTTGTACCCCTGCTCTTGTATGCATAAATAAATAAATCTTTTTTAAAAAAGTGCATATGTGTTGGGGGTTGCCCTCTTGCTGCTCTGGGGAACTCTGCAATCAGCAAGTCATCAAGTGCAAGCTAGCAAACTAGGGGAAGGCAGGTTTGCAGCACATTCACATCATGGCTCCATCTGCCATTAAGCCAACTTCCAGTCATGTAAGCAGAGCATTCCTAGACAATCCAGACCATTCTTAGGACCTCAAGAAACATAGGCATCACACCCACTTTTGTTAGATGACAGTCAATCTTAAGGTGATTTGTTGCTCAGCAAAAGTTACTGAAACAATACCTCACTTTACTACAGTAGAGATTTGAAAACTAGATCCTGTAACAGTAGACCTCATTTGCAAAGAAAGCATTTATGTACATTCCTAGAAATTTCTATCAAATGCTACCCAGCTCCAATCTTGGGAGAATACTTTATGTTCCTTGACCCATGGGCATTTCCAGTTGCCATGGTTTCCACTATCATCTAGAAGGTAAATCAACTAAAATCATTTGAAAGTGATATAATATGGGTAGAAAGATAAAATTTAAAAACATTTGAGGTAGGAGTGGCTAGCTGGTCAGAAGTTCCAACAATAAAAGCAAATGCTGAAAAGGACAACAGTGAGACTTCTTAAAGTAGCCATAGGGGCTAAGGTGCCAGCCCCCCTTGCAAGACTCAAGTACTTATTATTCTACCACATTCTAGGAGTGTTGGCAGCCAGTGGCTCCCAACTGAGTCTTTTTCTAGAAATTTCTTTGAGCTGAGGAGGACTGCCTCATCAAGGTCACGTCCCCTTGTTAGGGTCATATCCAATGGCTGGTGCCTGCAGAGTTGATGAAATCATTTTATTTCAAATCAGAATAACTCTGCCAAATCCTCTCCTCTCTAGAGCTTCCCCTGGGACAGGCTGAGGCTTTTATTGTAACTACATGACAGTTCAACTTCTTGCTTTCCCCAGTCTGGCTTCCTTCATTTCTTCACAGGTATTGATCCTGAGAGCAACCCCTGTATACTCAGTCTCCAAGTCAGACTATGCTTTCTGGGGAGTTAGAGCTTGTTCCCGAAGGCATCGTCTTGTCACAGCAATAATCAAGGGCAGCAGCCACAGAAGGAAGCCATCATACAACAGGATAATACCAAGAGAGAAAAACAAAAAGCTATCAGAAGCATGAAGATGATACATGTATAAAAAATAAGAGAGGAAAGCATCCATAGGGAACAAAAAAAAGCAGTCAGTAAATAGTGCTAAACAAGCTTATAACCATTAACCCATGTCTGGATAGCCCTGAGAAAGCAAGAATGGCATTTATTCACAAGGCCAAAAAGGCCAATCCTAAGTCAAATGAACTAAAAATTTAAACCAACCAAGTAGGTGAAAAACTCCTCTCATCGAACAGAGAGAAACAACAGGGAGGTCTCATGATCCAAGAGAAGCGGGAAGATGTCAGATTGAGGAAAAACACAGATCTTCATAGTTAGGAAGACAAATAAGAACCAAAGACTGAAGGTATGAAAAATATAGGAATATTTCAAGGTTTTTATTAAAAGATTATGAAAATTTTGAATAAATAGATCACTAGGAAACACATGACCAGTTTGATTCAGAAAAAGTATAACAATTTGACTAAATCAAAAAGCATGAGAACTGAAAAGACATTAAAAAATATTTTTTACAAAGTTTCTAGACCTATTTTCATCAGTGTTCCAACTTTAAAGTTCCAAATAACTTCATCACTGCTACACATTATTCTGTGTTACAATAAAAACGGGTGTCCCCTGAGAACCCACAGTCAGATTCCCTCAAGGATGATGCAATGGTGAGAACCTGAACACAGAAGTACCTAAGTCTGGTAGAGGAGCTGATGTGGCAAGGGACAGACACTTCAAAGTGAATATAAACTTTCCCATAGCGCTGACCTGCTCTCAACTGCAGGACCCATCTATACATAGGTTGTGTGGATCACTGAAATTTTGGCATGCTTACCTGGACAAGCAAGGAGGTACCTGGGAGCTGTAGTCATTAGCCTCCATCCCTAACTGTATCCTTGAGATTACATGTTAGCTGGTTCAGTAGCTAAATCAGACAAAAACAACTTTGAACCATTCTTAAATCTAAGCCGAACCAGTAACAAGTCAGCTAAGCTTTCTTCATCCATTTGGCTATTTCAGTAAACCTGGATGCCAAAACCCAACACAATAACACAAAGCAATCAAGAAAATAGTTCCAAGAAAAAAAGCCAAAGTCTTTAAGATAAAGATTGTGAAATAATGTTTTGAAAATTCTGGAAACTTTAGGGCTGATGTATTGAATTACTACTTAATAGAAGGTCCGTCCAGTAATGCAAGAATGACTTAATATTAGAAATTCTATTCACATACCACATGAAATCATAAATTTAATAAGAACCAACAGGATAAGCATATAAATGCCTAAAATGATGCAATTTTGCACAGATTATCATGAAACATTAATGAAATTTCCATTAAAATCATAAGCAAATAAACCAAAACAATGTCTACTACATTTTTAAAAAAATGTTTGCCATAAGAAACTGTTTGCCATAGCAGTAAACTAATATAGAGAGCAATGAATAAGGAAAAGGTAACTGGTAAATTTTGGAATAAAAAACCCACATATAAAATACATGAGTTGTTTTGACTTGCCAATAGCAACATTTCTCATATTTGGATTCATGGAACCCTAAAGTTTCATGGGCACATTCTCAGGACTCTTCTGAGTCAATAGTGATTTTATAGTCTAGTTTTATTTCTCTGATCATCTGAAAAGTACATAGTTTGTTCAAAATCTAAAGCAGATGAATGGACCAAGGTAGAGCTGACCTGCAGGTAAAAGGTGATGTAACTGTAAATGGCCACAGAATTGGCCACAGTTGTCACCTGCTGTTACCGTTTTCATTAGTGAGTGCTCATAGGAAAACCAAAACGTCAGACATGATCAAATTTTGCATTTTTATCAGGAGATGACAAGAATGAAGGCTTCATAGTGATGGGCATGTTGGGGGGGGGAGGAAAACCCAGAAAAGGTCTGAACCCTCCCAGGCTACACCATATTCAAAGCAAGCAAACCCAAGGGCTCTGCCAAAGCAATCAGCACACTGCCGCATCACAAGCACAGCTTCAAATTCAGCAAAAGAATGTAATTAACAGCATATAATGGATGTTGTTACTGCGACATCTAAGAGTTTTATGGTTTATAATTAAGGGCTATCAGAATAAGAAGTGTATTCTAATTATAGGTTTTTATATTTTAGGAATGTTATTCTACTTATCTTCAAAAATAATTTAACTCTTCACAACTTTTTCAAATTATTTTCTTTTTAACAGTCCATCTATGCCTTACTGAGACTTTGCGTTGCCTTGAAGATTCAATTAAAATGTCATTAACACTAATAAGAGTTCAGTAATAAAGGCAGATACAAAGTAAACACACAAAAATCAATAGCATCCCTAAACATCAGCAATAAAAAGGTATAAAATATAATGGAAAAAGAGCATCACCATATTGTAGCTCAACAAAAGATAAGCAGAAATAGCAGTAACAGGAAAACTTCAGAAAGGACATATGTTGGGGGCTAAGACTATAAAAATAAACCTAGAAACTCAAGAGAACTTGAATAAGTAGAAACACATTTATGATGAAATTAATGTTTAAAAGGCAATTATTCTAAAATTTAATTATACATTTAATTCAATTTCAATTAAAGTCCACACAGGATTATTACTGTAATGTGACCACATTGAACTGGATGAATAAAATGGAGAGACTAGTCAAGAAAGTCTAGCAAAAGGTAAGAAATGAGGATGTAGTTAGGAAAAAGTTCTAAATTAAAATTTCAATTAACAGATATCTTTCCAGCAGAATTTCCTGACGCCTAGTTTGTGCAAACACAAGCTGTGTGTGAGGAAGAGGAAGGTTGGAAAGGTATGCAGTATGTGCTGAGTACATACCAACAGGAAACTCCTTTATAAAACATAGCCTCCATACTCTTCTCCCCCCAAGACCCCATTCTCTTATATCGGGGGAACACCAATGTCACCACATCAGAGGCAAGAAATCCTATATTGTGAAAAAATAAAGTTTAAAAAATAAAAAAGAAGATTATGAGTAAATTCTACTAGAAGAATGGTAGACATTTTTTAAAGAGAAAATAAAACATATCTTCTAGACATTATGATATACAGTTTGAGAAATTCTCAAAATAATATAAATGAAAGAGTCTTCTTGAGCTCTGTTTCTTGACTTCCTCACCTTCACACTTTCCTCTCAATCTATGTCAGCCATTCACATCATCACCCAAACTCTGGACCTCACTCATCCTCATCAGATAAGGCACTACTGCCAACAATCTCATTTCCAGCCTCTTACACTCAAACTATTCTCTCCCATGCTTTCACTCGCTTGCACTGCCTCGCTTCCACTGCAATTCTTTCACCTCACAGAGGCTGCCAATCCATTAATGTACTATCTACTTTCTCACAGTTCAGCAGCCTTCTCCCTTGTCACTTAGCCCGTAGAATTTAGATTCCATGTCTGACTTTTTAATTATTCCCTTAACATAAATCCACTTGACCATCTGTTCCTCTACATTTATGGAGTAGCAAATGAACACACCTAATACATTCTTATTAATGTCTATTGCTGATCTCTGAGAATATGAGTCAAACCTTCTCCTCTTATCTCCAACTTCCCACCTATGGACACTCCCCAGCCCTCACCTGATGACCCCAACTCACATTCCATTGAAAAAAATAAACTTTGAACATACATATTTCCATCACCCACATTCCCCTTTCATTTCTTAAAAAAATGTCCATCCCTTAATCAGTGGACAATTTCCACACCTGTCTGTTGTCTAGATGCCACACCATTTGACCCAAAATGACCCCGTCTCTAACATCAGAAGTATCTAGTCCACTGGATATTTTCCACGTACATTTATATATGTTCTGCTATTTCCATCTTTTTTAAAAAAGATTTAATTATGCATAAAAAAACTGGGGTATAGGCCAGAGGTGTGAAGGTAAGAGGATTCACCAGAGACAGAGTAGGGATCAGAAGAGGAAGACAGACTGAAATACACTGCTGAGGGGAGCAGTGGGCAAAATAGGAGAGGTCTTCTGTGCCATGTGGGTCCCCTCCCTGGCCGGGGGTTGAACTCATGCTGCAGTGGCTGCATATTGCTTCATAGTACTGCAACTTAACCCTTTGTGCCACCAGGGAGGTACATATTTCCATATTTTAAAAAAAATGAGCATACCAAAAAGTACACAAAACCCAAGCACAACAAAAAACAAACTCTAGCTTGTCTCTTGACCTGCCCTCTGCTCCTGACATGTTTTTCTGGTACCCTTAGAAATTTATTGAATAAGTTGCCTACACATGCTTTCTCTATGACTTTGCCTCTAACTCTCTTCTCAGCCTGCTCTGATCTGGTAGCCCTCTGCTTGCACTCCACCCCTGGGATGTGCTCTTTATCAAAATCACCAACAACTAACTTCTTGTCTAATTGAAAAGATACCTTTCTGATCTCCTAATGTTTCTCAGCAGCATTTGATGGAATTAACTTCCCATCTTGAATTAACTTCTCCCAGGCATCTGCCTTTTCATCAAAGGTATCTTCTACCTCATTAGGCACAATTTATCACTCTGTTGTTGGCTTCTCCATTTCATCCAATCTTGAAGTTTCAAGAGCCCTGAGGATTTGGTCCAAGCCTATATTATTCTGGTGATTTCAACCATTTTTATGATTTCAAATATCACTTATATCCTGATAATTCCCAAATTTATATCTCTGAAGAGACATCTTTAAACTCTGGACTCAATTACCCTACCTCTTACTACTCATATGCACATAAATATTTCAGATAGCTAAAGTAGAACAGCCCCAGAGAGAATCCTCAAACTTCCCCTGTCAAAGTGATACCATAATCTACAGTTTCCCAAACTAGAACCTCTATAGTCATCTTCGATTCCTCCTTTACTTTTACTCCACTATATGTAATCCATCTCTGAATACTACCTATTTAAATACATCTCCAAAAAAACTCAAAAACATCCACTTTGCTGCCTACCCTCCAGTCACTGCTTCTTCTAGGGGAAGCCTCTCTGGAATCCTTTCCACTGTGACCTCCTCTGGCAATTCTTCCTAAAGGAGTATTGGATCATATGAAAATCTAAACCACATGTTCTGCCTCTGCTTAGCATCTTTTAGTTGTGAATCTTTACTTGTATGAAAAAACAAAATTCCCCAATCTAGCTACAAACCTTTCAAAATATGGACCTTGCCAGGCTCCTCGACTTCATGCACTGCCTCTTTCCCCTTTTTACTCTTAGCAAAACCTATTCTCCTAGAACATACTACGTTCTCTGCAAACTTAAGACCTTGACTTCTAAAACTCATTAAAATCTGTATTCACTTCATTTTTCCACTTAATACCCACTTTCTATACCATAATATCACTTTCACTAAGTCTTACAGAAATCTTTTCACTGTTGTATCTCCTGTGAACACAAATGCTTAGCCTTGCAGGTTCACAACATTTTAAGTTAGTGAATAAACAAAAGTATTCTCCTTGTTCCTTACACCAAAGCAGACTATCAAATATTCTTGCATCCATTTTAAATCACTTTGAAAAATATTTTTCCCAGCCATGCTCCCTTTCCACCATTGTGAGCTATTAATATCACTATAAGCAACTCACAGTGTGTTTATGACAATTTCAAAATCTGCTTCAATGCACATACCATTCCTCAATTACTATTTATTCTGGGTCTTTGAGTTACTGAAAGACAAGTTGATTTATTAAAAATGAAAAAAAAGGAGGGGTATTTCAATCATATGAAATCCCAAAAGATTATTCATCATGCAGCTGCTATCACAGTGATAAGCCAAAAACTCTACTGCAAAACTCCATTTCCAATGGCTATGGAGCAACGTGACTTGGAATCTGGGTCAGGAACAGTTCCGTGACAACTCATTCACCTCTCCTCAGATATTGTCAGCATCATTATCACCTGCAAGTCTCTAGGCCACTGGCAAAGGATTTGCTTTCCACCAACCAAGAGGTGGAAAGAGGACAGCTACAATGAGGAGCTGCTGTTACCAAAGCAGGTTTCTAATTCAGGAACCTGATGCAGAGACTTCAGACTCTGTGTGAACAACTGCTGTTAGCACAGGGTCTAGGTGCTGAACTATGGCCATTGTTGACCTTCTCTATGAATATTGCTCCATGGAATTTGAAGTTCAGTAAGACAGTGAATATATCTTTTCCTAACACTTGTTTCATTGCATCCCAGACCCTGTCTTCCCTGTGGGTTTATGAGCAGAGCAGTATGGATCAATGTGTTGCAAATGGGTCTAAGGGATACTAAAAAAACATGGATGTTTTCATGGGGTGTGAGTCCTATGTAATATTTTGAAAATCATCTTCACATATTCATGTAAGTGTATTTGTTATTATTTGGGTGAACTCTTCAGAACTGAGTATATCCATGCAATATTTGTTTCCATTTGTGTTTTTTATTTACATGGTGCTAAGCAGTTTAAGTACTACTAGCAAATGAGAAAAGGGATAGATTTGATTGGCAAAGGATGTGTTAAAGCCAAATGAAGGCCAGATGGTATTTATGGCATGCTTTTCAGTGATTCTATACCTCTAAACCATATAGTGAGTTGTAAACCAATGGTACTTCAATTAAAAAAAAATGTTTAAAGATGAGTAGAATTAAAAAAAAAAAGGATGATTTTTCAATGGCTCGAAAATGAAGGCAGAGACAAATGAGTCCTCACTGCAAGGCCTGTGGTGTACACCTGCCAAATCCCAGGAATCTGCACCTCAGGGTCTATGCTGCTTGTGTTGGCCTAATTTCAGCAAAACAGCATCTTTGTCATGAGGAATCAATGTCATTCATTTCAGTTTTATAGGGCTGAGTTTTGTTCACACTTAAGTAGCAATATGGTTTTCCTTTACTGTTGCATCAGAGTTTAAATGACAAGGAATATATACTTCATGTTATGTTTATATATACTGAAGGACTATTAGGGTAAGGATATCTAAATCAACTTCTATGGGTTTTATGGGCATCTTCCATGTGTGAACACTTATCAATAGCATAAAAAGCATCATGTTTAGAATAGGACCAACGTAAGCTCAAAGCTCAGCACTGCCAGCAACTAGTGCTATGCTCTGACAGAGCCATTTACATATCTCCTTTGAACCACAGTTCCAGAAGGGTTGTAAGCATTATGAAAGGTGACACATGCTAATTACCCAGTTTTCAGCCAATGAGAAATAAAGCTTGGATATCCTTTTTAAAGATTTATTTATTTATGCATACAAGCACTAGGGTACAGGCCAGAGGTGTGTGGGGGCGGGGGGGTGAGAGGATTCACCACAGAGAGCTGGGAGTAGAACAGGCAGATTAATGGAAGTACACTGCTGAGGGGAGCAGCGGGCACAGCAGGAGAGGTCTGCTGCACCATGTGGGTCCCCTCCCTGGCCGGCAGCAGGGATCGAACTCGTGCTGCAGTGGCTGCGGTTTGCTTCATAGTGCATTGCTTAACCCACTGCACCACCAGGGAGGCCCAAAGCTTGGATATCCTTAATAAACTCCCTGGCTTGCTGTTCTGTAAGACCAACTTAAAAATTGAATTCAATATCCACTGTGCTTATTATGCCCTTATGCAGGTCACGATATTACTTATTAACCCTTTATATTTTTCCAGTGCAATTTTCAACATATAACAATTATGAAAGATAAGTAATTCAAGAATTATTAGCCCAGTTTTGTTGATGTGGAAATTCAATTTTAAAGCAGTTAACAGACTTACTGGGAATCACGTGATAATAAATGGTCAAGAATTGAGTCTAAACTCGGGTCCTCCAAGTCTTTTTCCCTCAGGTGCTGTTCTTCACTGTACTATGTCATCAAAGGAAGCCTTCTCTAAGTTTGTTCAATGTAATATTATATTGTGGTTTACCAATAGGCACAAAAGGGGGCCTAATTATTTCATAAATAATGTATATATTAGGGCCTCCCTGGTAGTGCAGGGGTTAAAGTCTCAGCACTATCAAGCTATGGGCAGCCACTGTGGCACAAGTTCGATCCCCGGCCAGGGAGCTGACCCACATGGCACAGCAGACCTCTCCTGTCTTGCCTGCTGCTCCCCTCAGCAGTGTATTTCAGTAGATCTGCCTGTTTTTCTCCCTACTCTGTCTCTGGTGAAACCTCTCACCCCTCCCAGCACCTCTGGCCTACACTCTAGTTCTTGTATACATAAATAACTCTTTAAAAAAAGATATTTATAAAACAACAGAAATTTGCAAAGAAAAAGCTAAATATATGGGAAACTGGTTTTACTGATTACTGACCTTAACAGTTCTATTTTTTCCTCTCTCCTTTAAACCCCATGCTCATAATTGCACCCTTTTAGATTTTAAAGGCTATTACTAATTCATGCTACAAAGAGGTTGTGTAATAGCTTTAGAAATTATATTAAGCCAGAGAACAGTTATTTTTTTCTAATGACCCAAGATAATATGAGTGATAAGTGGCCTAAGCTTTCACTACAAAAATGTAGGCACCATTGAATTTTTGTTCAATTTGAGAGAACTACTCACTCTTATCTTTTATTCCAAGACAGACTACACAGGCCAAAAAAGTCAAGGACCAGCTTCTATTAACATAACAGTTCCTAGTTAGAGTATACCTGATCCTTCTCCATGCCCATCTTGGAAAGGAGGCAAGCCAGGAATACCAAATAAATCCATGGTTTGGGGAATATAAATGTACTCAAAGCAAGGAGAGAAGAGCTGGATAAAGATGAGAAGACTACAGGAGTTTGATACATGATGCCACATTTGCACAAACTCAGCTAAATAGTTTATAACAATATAATGGAAATATAATTCATCATCATAAAATCATAATATTAAATTATTATATTATAGTGAATAAGTACCATAACAACTTATGATTTAATCTGTTCAAAATGTACACCAAAAAATAAACTCAGAAGAAGTTCACCAATTCCTATATATATATAATGGAAAAAATGAAAACAATCTAAATGTCCAAAAATATGGATTATAAAATTTACTCTATCCTGTGACAGGAAAGTGTACAGCCTTTAAACTGAAGTTTGCTAAGAATTCTAAAGATATAAGAAATGCTTTTGACATGAAGCCTCATATTTTTAAAAAAGGTTTACGTGATCTCAACTATATAAAGTACATGGGTGCACAGAAAAAAAATAAGAAATACATGAAAAAATTGACAATTTTAGTTTGGCGACATTAGGAGGCAATCTTTTCATGTTTTACCTGTATTTTTCCATTATGCTTAAAGTCCACATGCTGCATTTGAATCAGTAAAACATTACTTGATACCATGTCTATAAAATTAATAACATGCATGGCAACAGGACTGGGCTCTCCTTAAAAGAGGACTTTCTGGCACCAGCAGCCCAAAAATGATGTGAGTCAGAGGAATGAGGGCACCAGGGATCAGTTTGCTCAGAGATGACCAAGACTCCCTTGGAAACCCTCCCCTCCCGGTCCCATGCATTGCAGAGGATTTTCATCTCCTTTAAACCACCACATGAAAACTGAGTAAGGTCAAACCTGCTATATTATTGAAACTTTTCGTTTACACATTGAAAACTCAACTAGTTGGCAGTGGTGATGATGGAGATTTTTAACAGAGATCTTGGTACAGATCTTCCCCAGAATACTGAATTTGACCCCTTCCAGAAAATGATTCAGCAGTGGTAATTTTGTATTTAGAGTCTTAAGCAAAACTTCTCTAAGGCAGAGTAAAAAAAAGAAATTATCTAAAACTCTTCTCCTTTCTCTTAAACAAGATACAATCCATTCTCCTCTGACTTGACATCTCCCACCGAGTCTTATTCTAATGTCTCTTTACTTCCTTGACCCTTCAACCTTTCCTCAGCCTTTAACCCAGTGTTCCACATAGTGGTCATTCTCGTACAAGAGCTCACAAGTTAAGGAGTTCACACAGGAATGTAAATCAGCACACTACTTTCTTGATAAAAGTCTTACCACCAAAAATGCAATACAAACATGGAGAGAAAAACTCATATAAAATAAGCAGTATATTTAGTATTGACTTCACTGAATTACATTCTGGAGTAATAGCCTAGTCATAGACTAGTATATCTGAGAGAAATCGGAAGCAGTTCTCCCCCAGTTGTTCCACCAGATAAGACTGCAGCTCAGCTGACACTTTGATTGCAACTATGTGAGACTCAGCAAAGAATCCAAACAATCTGTGTTGGACTCCTGACCCAGAAACTGTGAGACAATATATGTATGTTGTTTTAAGTCAATTCGTCTATAGTAATCAACTCTGCAGCAATCCATAAGTAATATATATACACACACAATAATAAAGCATGTGATAATAATTCTTACTGTAAACTCTATATAGCCAATTCTAAGTGTAAATAATTTTTTTTATTTTTTTGCTGATTTTTTGTATCCATAGTCAAGCTATGATTGCATATGATGAACAAGCAACATTCCAAAAAGAATACTGGTTGACTTTTTTTTTATTTATACCTATGAGTAAGATGAAAGTGAAAAAGAGACATATTTCAAAATGTTATTCATTTTTCAGTGCTGAGACTCCTTTGCTGAAAGGCAAAATAGTTTTTGAATCCTGGACAGCTACTGTTCAGTTTTCTTCTGCTTTTCTAATGTAACAAATGAGTTACAAACATGACAAGTTTTTAAGTTTACTCTATATTATTAATACCTGCTCAGTAACTTTATATAGTCTAGGCCAGGAGTCAATCAATTTTTCTATAAAAGCCAAATATTAAATATTTTAGGCTTTGCAAGCCTAGTGTCTGTGCCACATTCCTACTTTTTATAATTTTGTTGCTGGTTGTTACAATTTTTAAGAACGTAAAAAGGACACCTACCTTACTGGCCACACAGAAACAGACCTGGGTTTGTTCCTTAAACCATAATTAGTCAAAACCTGCTCTAGGCAATTAAAACGAGAAACCAAATAAACTCTGATTTGTAGCACCAGCCAATTTCCGTGATGCAAATACTTCCAATATGGTCAATTTTAATTCTCTGGCATAATGTCGCTAAATTTAAAGTTAGGAAGAAATGCTCAGTAGCATATAATTTATCTTAGTCTGCTCAGGCCTCCAAAACAAAATGTCATAGGTTTGGTGGTTTAAATAATGGAACTTAATTTTCTCAGGAGGCTGAGACACCTAAACTTAAGGTAACAGGTGATTTAGCTTTTGGTGAGCGCTATCTTCTTGACATGCAGACAGCTAATTCTCTCAGGGAAATCACAGAGCAGAGGGAGAGTCAGCTCTGGTGTCTCTTAATATAAGGACACTAATCCTACCCACTCAGGACCACACCCCAATAACCTCATTTAACCAAATTACCTCCTTACCTGTCTCCAAACACTGGTAGCTAGGGGTTCCACATAAATTTTAGGAGGACACAAGCTGGCTACCGAGACTTTTTGTAGCATTTCTACTGACTACAAAATTATAAATAGTAATAGAAAATGTGGGAAAATATTTACAAAGTGATTATTTACTCAAATTGTACATTTATATAATGTGTTAACAATTTGGCTTGCAAGATCACTGAGGACTTCATAATTGGTCTTCACAATAAGTAAAAATCAGTTCTAGTACATCACTGCTATAGCAAATTCATCGAGTTGGTACTAGAGCCCACTTATTTTAAATCTAGTGTTCTTTCTTTCTCCTTCAGCATAATACCAATGTAACATTGTTGTTAGTACATGCATTGACTATATCAAATGGAAATACAAGCAAACTCTAGTTTTGCGATGATTTTTTTCCCTTAGGCATGAAAACTAGATTTATTCCACAGCCTTGAAGTAAGTGGCTTGCTCATCAAATATATGATACATACACTAGTTTACTATGTTTTTTCTTGCAAGTCCAGAATTTTCATGATCAGATGTTACTTTTATAGACAGACAGATCCTCAAATATATATTATAAACCAGCATGTTCCCATCATGCACTGGCACCAACAAGGAAGCTTTATAGAATGCCTATGCATCAAACAAACTTAGTGAAACATCAGAACTTGGGAAAGAAAGGCCCACGGATCTACTTTTAGCAAGGGCTGATGGTAATCCCAGTGTAACAAGGCCAAATAAACATTTGAGAACTAGCATCACAAATGTAACAATAACTAAAGAAAAGTCATTCAGCAAGTCCAATATTTATTATTCCTTCATATATCTTTCTGAGGTCCTTTTCAATCTTATCTGTATTGATCATTATACTAATACTTTATTTCAGTCCTGTAGACATTATGAGCAAAATACAATTTCACTGTTTTTCTCATAAAAGTTAATATAACAAAATTACAAGCATGACACAACTCTCTTCACACACCCTTCTGTTTCTTTCTAGTCCCCAACTCCCAAATTCTTTATCCACCTTTATCAAATTTGCTCTCAGGAAGAAAACAGAATACAAAGTTGGATCATCAAGGAATTTCTCAGACTATGTTAAACCAGGCTCTAGTTTTAAAAGCCTACGACCCAAGCTGTCCATCTCTACCCAGATCTGGGAAGGTGTGGACATAAGACAGTTTCAGTTCAAAAATGGACACAGCTTGGGCAGGTTGGCAGTAAAACATGTAATAGGAGGAAGAACAAGAGGTGAGAGTCAGAAAATGGAAACAGACTTGATTAAAAAAAAGTTGCAGGGCAAGTACTGTGTCTCATTTTAATTGTGTACCTGCTTAGTACAAAAATTGTTAGAAATGGACTTGACTAGAAACTGATAGCAAAAATACTGTAACTGTTGTTTTGGTTTCCTATCAGGACTGAAACAAACTATATGAAATTTAGTGGCAACTGATGGGATACAGGGTGGGTTGGCCCAAGATGTGCTGTTATGTCATATGACTTATTTCAAGCAGAACTCAATCAAGGCTGAGAGTATCAGGAAGAGCTCATAACACTCCCCTCTACAGCCTAAAGAATTTTAATAGAAGACCTGTTCAGGAAGGAAGCTATCACCTTAGATAACTACAGTACAAACCAAGATAGGGGACGTAGACAAGGAGATACCTAACTGATACTGTTAATTAAAATCCCTCTGCCACATTGATTTCTTGCAGACCCAGCAAACATTTGTTTCCTAAACATGAACATTTTCATAGTCCAGTAAATTGCCTTCTTTCCCTTTCAAGTCCAAACCCCTACCCCCCTCTTTATCCAAAAATTGCATCTATGCCCCCATTACATATATGTAGCCCCTAATTCTTATATCTATGTAGATTCTCTCTATGTCAGTATTTTCTCTTGCCCAAAATAAAGTAGGATTCCCAAGTCATCTGAACATGACTATTCCAGGTTGGGGAATTGACTTAACACATAGGTGGAAGCTGGCACAGCAGTCAGGCAGCAGGACCTTCTTGGCCGTGACAGTATCATGATTCAATGAACATCCTCAAGGGATTGTGTTATTTAATATGGGTGTCTGAACCTCTGCCCAGCATGCTGGGGTGCCAAGGAGAGTCTGCAATACAGTCAAATATTCGAGGCTGAACACCAACCATAGAAATCACAGAAGCCGTCTGATAATTTAGAAAGCAATGCAAACAATCAGCAAATGGGTAGGAGTAAGCAACTCAGTCAGGCATTCCAGAAACCTGGTGTTAGGAAAACAAGATTAATGCCAAATCCCAGCTGTCTGCTGGTACACATGGACTGGTTTCTTGGGTTCAATGTCCCAGAAGAAACTGTTCTGAACCTACGAGCAGTTTCATGAAAAACAAGTACTAAGAAGACAGAACTGATGTTGGTTGAAAGTCCCAAGCTGTGCTATGTGACTTTCTTTTCCAAGTGATTTCCAGGAAATCCATCTAACCAAATAGATCCCATCTAATCTAAGTTTCCAGCACCCACTGTAGCAGACACTAGTTTAATAATCTCAATACCCATTCCCTACTACTCAGCAATCAGAAATGAAAAACTAGACTCATTCATGGGAACATGGATGGATCTGGAGGGGATTATGCTTAGCGAAGTAAGTCAGAAGGCAAAA
>JAGFMF010011630.1:1295599-1310479 GCA_019455555.1 Galemys pyrenaicus
CATTCATGGGAACATGGATGGATCTGGAGGGGATTATGCTTAGCGAAGTAAGTCAGAAGGCAAAAGAAAAATACCAGATGGTCCCTCCCTTAGGAGGAATATAAGGGAACCAAATAAGGATCAAGGACAGGAGTAAGAACAATAATAATAACAATGACAGCAATAAAGACACAAAAACCAGAAATGAAAAGACAAGGACATACTGGGGACACCTGGTGGGGAGAGAGGGAGGGTTGAGGGAAGATGGGAGCACGGGGGACTAAGGTGATGGTGCACTGGTGATATGGTGATGGGCAATACATGGGGATTACAATTAATGTCAAATATATATAAATTAAAGAGAAAAAATAGAATAAAAAAAATCTCAGCCATAGCAATTACCACTAAAAACAAGCAAACGAACTCAACAAGATCAAAAGTTTAAAGATAGACCAAAGGGAACATGAGGAGGTGGCGGAGGGAGGGCAGAACAAAGACGGGGATGAGGGCAGAAAAAGCACAAGGGACTGAGGTGATGGTGCACAGATGAAATGGTGGTGGGAACTCCCTGGGGACTACAAATGTTGTCAAATACAATTAAATAAATCTAATGAGAAAAAAAATCTCAGCCATAGCGAGTAATAATTATATTATTTTGATCAAGTTTCTTAGCCTCTCTGTGTTATGTCATCAACTGAACACAATATTATAATTGAACCTACCTTATATAACAGTCAAAAAGTTATAAAACAAAAAGATGATAAACTTTTACAATAATATTTGGACAGTGGGCAGTATTCAGGGAATATTGGCAATGACAATGATTGTGCTAATAGTAAAAAAATAATAAGATTCAGAAAAGAAGCCATCACTGCTAGTCCTTCTAGTTTTTATTAGCCAAATTATACTCCTACAGTTCTCTCTCTAGTAAAAACTACCCTGGGCCTTCTCTCTTAATGTTATATAGCTTTTCCTGCATTAGTATTTAATTCACAAATACATTTTGAAATGGAGGGGACTAGAAAATTGAGGGGATTACCTAGTAGCAATAGACTCGAACCAAGATCATCCTACAAAAAAGTTTAAAACAATAAAACAACAAAAAAAGCATTTATAAACTATTACCTCATTAAACTTACACTCATTTTCCAGGTTTTGTGTACAGCTTCGTAAGGTAATTTGACCTTCACAGCATGGACTTGTTGTTTACCTATCAATAATTCTATGTACTTTGATACAGCTGAAAAATAAGATGCTTGGAGATTGCTCATAAGCCAGGTATGTTACACCTTAGCTATAAATAAGTAAACAGTATTCAGTTACCAATACAAAGTACAATGTTTCGTCTATTTATTCATGAACTTAATGATCCAGGAAAAAGACCTATTTACATTCCTATTCTGTTACTTAACTATTAATGAACTGTTCTCTCTGTGCCCAGCAAGAAAGGCTTCTAATATCTGTCCATGATAAAGAATTCAGTCAAAAAGATTGGAGGCATTCTCATTTCTAGCAATAAGGCAGAATAAATGTGCTGATAACTGCTTATTTCACACTAGTAAGGCTGGATGAATATAAGAAACCCTTTTCCAATGACTATTTGGGTTTGGTCAACAATATGGATGGCATTAAAGGGGATAATGCTAAGTAAAATAAGTCAAGAGGAGAAAGGAAAATACAGGAGGGTTTCACTATGTGAAATACAGAAAAATGGAACAAAAGGTCAGTCAAAACCAAACCAATAATAAATTCTTAAAATTCTATTCATTATCATACCACTGTGCTCTTTTACCAGACTCACCCAGCCTCTTCCCTTATGATAGCCATAATTAGTATGATAGGCAAAAAGGTTTTTTTGTGTGTGTTTAGTTCATCTGTTTGCTTTTCTATACACATGAGTGAAATTATCTTTCTCTGGCTTATTTCACTAAGCATAATATCCTCTATTTACATCCATATTATTGAAAATGGCAGGATTTCAGTTTTTATAGCTGGATAATATTCTACTGTGTGTATATTACAACCTCCATTCCTCAATTGATGGGCACTACACTGTTGCCAGTTCTCAGCCATTATAAATAGTACTTCAGTAAACACAGGGGTACACATATCTTTTCAAATTAAAAGTTTAGTACTTTTTTATTAAATCCCCCAAAGTTGGGTAACTGGGTCATAGGGAATTTCTATTTTTAATTTTTGAGGGCTCTTCATAATGCTTTTCATTAGGGCTACCCCAGTTTATATCCCCACCAACAAGGTAGCAGGGTTCCCCTCTCTGATGGAGATGCATATGTTTGAGGGAGAATGGGGAAATGTAATTGGAATATATGCCACACCTGATAAGTATGACGATAAAAATTATCTCACCCACTTTACAAGTACCAGATGTAGCAAAAACTCACAAAAGAAAAGCGCTTTAAACTTTATAAAGTGCCTTATCTGATTCTCATAACTGGGAAAAGAGTCAGTTTCATATTCCCCATTTTACAAAGGGACAAGACCAGAGCAGTTAATGTCCTTGCTAAAGTCACACAACTAAGAAGCAGCAGAACTTGCCCTCAATCTAAATCTAATTCAGTTTCTTCCCAGAACACAATTTATCTAACACCTATCAACAAATTTAATTACAGAATTAGCAAGCCCCATCGAAATGGCATTTTATATGAAAATAATTCTGAATATAAACAAAATGATATGCTGAAAGAGGATAGTCAGAGATTTAAACAAGATTTATATACAAGGAAGTTCACTGAAGCATTATTTATAAAACTGAAAATAACCTAAATTAAGAAGTGTAGAGACTGGTCTATGTTACAGTGTTACACTATCTTTTCTATCTATCGTTTTCTAAAAAAAATGTTTAATACTTTAGGAAAAGACTAATGATACTAAAGAGAAGAAACACTAAAAATAGGATACCCATTTTATTCAAATATAGATGTTGATGTAAAAACTGCCTATGGAGAGAGATATATGTTACTGAAAGTCTAGAAGTCAGCATGACAAAACGTGAATTATATCTGGGGCAGGGTAAAAAATAACATGCTGGGAGAAAATAAACTCAAAAGAAAATAAATCAAAGATCGAAGACAAGACACCTCTGAATGAAATCATAGGAGGTCATGAGCTATTTCTCGCCCCTGTGTCCTAGTCAAATACATTAACTGGCCTCAGATATGTCACTGAAGACTAAACACAGAAAGTCCCTAACAACAGCATTAGCTCGGTATTAAAAGAGCTTCCTGCAAAAGGCTCTCAAGCCAAGACATTTCACCTGTAACAGTTGTCTATACAACTGAAAGGGCAAATGGAGTCTGAGAAGGACAAACCACCCACCCACAGAGACATATCCAATCTTCTAATCTTGAAAAGGCTTAACCTGATCCAGGACAAATTAGGGATCCTTCTTGGTCATCCACAGCTCCTAAACTCTGACATGCAAGGGTAATAGTAATTTTCATATGGAAGAGTCGCTTTTGCCCACCCCTGAAGAAATTGTGAAGTTCAGTTCACAAGCTAACATCCAATACTACAGTCTATCACATTCTCAAACCCCGTGCATTTCCACCATCTAATGTATAGTGAGGGGCTTCCAATCACTTCTTTTAGCTCTAACCCAGCAATGCTTCAAGTAACTTATTTGGCAGGTAACCAAGGGTCTTGCTAAGAATGAAGAAATTTTAAGATCTTCAATCTTGTTTTCATCAAAAAAAAAAAAAAATCAGTTAATGGTTTTCCATTTCTTTCCCTTTAGAGAAATGGAGGAATGGAGAAGGAACCAAAAGCTGGTAGCTAATGGACTAAGTGATTCTTCCTTTATTTAATCAACTTCCTTTTTAAAAAAGTGTTCTGTGTCCTTTATTCAACCCCTCTAAGACTCCCTTCTTTTGCTCAGGCATTTTCTTTGGACAATGAGTCTGAATCCAAGATGCATAGTAGCAAGCAGTTCAGGATAATATAACTCAGAAAATCAGATGACTCTAGTTGAATCCATTGACATGGTATTTCCAGAGCTGTGGCCTGTATAGGTCAAGTTCAAGAATGCAGATCTCACTAGGTCACACTAGAGCTCACTGTAGTCACAGTGATGGCTGGGATGCCATGATGTTGTGACAATGACAGTTAAGATGGTGAAGGGGTGGAAGAAGACATGAAAGAAGAAATGATAAGAGGTGGGAAACTCATCCAATATGAAACTATGAAATGAAGCAAGCTTGTTAGACAAATACCAAATTGACAAAATGTAAGGCAAAGGGAGACCGTGCAGACCTAATTCTAATGTGAAATGTAAATTAAGCTTAACTTGGCCATTTATTGAAGATAAAACTCCTGTCTCTTCTGCCTCCAAAGGATGTCAGTGAGGTATAGCAGAACTAGCATGTCTCTGATACCCAAACAAGATGTTCACAGGGATGTAAATAGATTTGTGATTCAATTAATGCCTTTATTTCTGAGACAAGTTGAAAATATGTGTACCTCTGTACTTGAGGGCCATCATACAGAGGATCAGAACAGAGTATTCACTGATTTGGGTGATTCTAAGTTTATTTACGTTGCACTATCCTGGGAGGGCATCTATTTCTATTAGGTTCCAGCAACTCACAAGTGAGGAAGAACAGGTTTGACAATGCAAACTTTTCAGGGCAATGTATAAATTTAAAAAATAATAACTTGAGAGCTTTTTAAATTATGAGAAACATAAATCATCCAACTAATTTGCTTTTAAAGTTAATCACCGGGATTAAGCAATTCTTCAATAAGTATTGCAGACAACATAAAATATACCTTATCTCATACTTTGTCCAATGAAGGAATAATGAATGTAGGAATGTAGTGGAGCATTATAAATCAAAGAAAAAAGATAAAGGAAGAGAGAAGTCAAATATGTGTGGATGAAAATAAGAGAGGAGGAGGGGCAAGAGGTACAGAGAGGAAATAAAGAGGGCTAAAATAAAATCAAACTGGGAAACAATCCCAGATCTTTAAAGATATTAATTAACTAAACTGGCTTCTTTAACAATTCCAGTTTCTCATTTCATCATATGGCCCTACCTGTTATAACTGTCCTTTGAAATTCTAACTATGGTCTGCACATTAGAGGCATTAATTTAAAGCCCCTGCACTTCCTAATTTTCTTAAAAGCATTGAATGGGTCATATTTTCTCTGGCCAAGCCATATGTTAAGTCTGTAGAAGGAAATGATTCTCTTAGCACCAAGACCAGAGACCGCTTATAGCAGTGGTTCTCAACCCTGACTGCATGTTAGAATAACAGGAGAATATTCAAATAGTGACACCTAACTACCCTGAACTATAAATCAGAATCTCCCAGGAACAGCCCAAACATAAAACTCTAATGTACTGTGTAAAAAACATTCTTACATCCCCTCAAACAAGTATATTGGTTTCTAGAGCACAAGAATATAGGATTTTTATATAATTTTGATTCCCCCACTTCCACTTTCAGCCAGGTTCTACAGGAACCACTGAGCTCTAAGATCCAAGTTTGGAGACGTACTCTCCCTGCCAACCTGAATCCATCTGACTTTTTAAATTTGCATGCAAGAGCTGACAGAGGAAAAGGCTAAGCTGCAGCAGGAATGGTGCATTAAATGACACCAGAAGCTTAGCTCAGCTGCACCCTCTTCTCCAGTGCCAGGCCCAGCCCATGCAGCAGTGCAACCCATGGTGATGCTCTTTCAATGCTCATTTTTATTCAACAAATGAGCTGTACTATGGTTGCAGAGAAACTAAGCTGCCTCTTGCATAAAATCAGAACAAAAGAGAAAAAGTATTTTAGGAATTGTAAGCCAAAAGAATTTTTTTTAAAAAAAACTAATCCACTGCCCTCTGGTCCCATTAGAAGAATCCCAACATCTCAGACATTGCTGAGACAACACAACATAGAGAGAACCAAAGCATTATTTGCACATAATCCTCTTGATATCTTTGAAAGTTAACAGTACAGTGAGATATAAACAGGCAAGAATATCAGCATCAACACTAGGCCTGGTGTGAAGATGCTCAGAGAGATTGCTCAGGAACAGATTTCATGCAGCTCTGTATTCCTTTATTCTTCCAGTTTGGAATGTAGTTTTGTCTACTTTTATTAACACTCAGTAGCACTTCACTTGCCAATAATATAAGACATGGTCCCTACCCCTCAGGAGCTTGAAAACTAGGTAGAAAAGCTAAAAATACAAATGAAACAGCAAAGTCAGACTTTCCTCCAAAGTAACCAAGGGAGCTGCCTTTGAAGCGGCAGAGTTGCTGTCATGTGAGACCAGCTGGCGCTCTCAGATATGGCGGATTATTGCCTGGTGAGAACTAAAAGAATGTGGTTAACATTTCTCTACAAATAAATTTTGATCCTAAGCCTTTCTCCCACCCACTCACTTAAGCTCAGTGAAGGAGAAATAGTCATGAGTGCTGATTCTCCTCCCTTTGTCCAGAGTATGCTGGTTAGTCCCTAAGCCAGGCACAGAAATGCCATGGTCCAATTCACCAGAAGGAAGTACCCTTAGAAGGATGAGGTAGTGTGTGTCTAATATATCGAAGGACAGGGATCTGGGCTAGCAGACAGAAGCCAGAAGTCATTGTCTGGAACAGGAGTTTTGAGGTTAAGATGACCCAAGTCGACACTCAGCTGTGTAACTTTGACCAAGATATTCAATCTCTCCAAATACAGCTTTCTCATAAAGTACAGGTATTAAGATTACTTATCTAAAAGAATTGTAGTGATTATTCTACAATTAATAACCAATGCAAAACACTCAGCACAGTCCCTCACACCAAGTCAATGATCAATTCCTTCAGCCAGGACATGCTTAGTGAGAGGGCACAGGGAGCCAGGCAGTGTTCCAGGGGCAGGGACAATAAGCACAATAGATAAAAACCCCTGCTTCCCTGTTGCTTGACATCTACTGACCAACTATACAGTGTTCCACTTGGTGATGGTATGAAAATGGAAAAGGGACATGAGGCATGGGGATAATAAGCCGTTTTGAAGAGTGGTGAGCAAAGGCCTTCATGATTTGGTCAGCTGTGAGTAAAACTGAAGAGGTAAGGGGATGAGTCATGCAGAGGACAGAGTCACGGCAAAGCCCAGCAGGAGAAGAGAATCGCTGTGTTTTCATACCAGCAAGGGCATCAGTGAGGCAGGAAGAGGCTGAGCCTGGGGACAATGAGGAGATGGGATCAGGGAGGTAAGGGCATAACACACCTGGTCAGGCTTTGAAGTCAGGTTCTTACACTAAGTGATTCAGAGGCTGCTGAAGAGGTGTGAGGAGATGAATAGCATGATCCTGATTCATGCCATCACAGGAGGATATCAGCTGTAGTGTGAGGAAGAGACTGGGCACGGTGGGTGGCTCAGGCAAGGTCAGAAACAGTAAGAGGAGTAAGAGACGCTTGTAATCATAGCAGAAGAGGTGAGAGTTGATGATGATTTAAACTAGATAATGTCAGTAAAAACACAATACAGGCATGTAGTTTCTGGATATTTTAAAGGTTGATTCTATAGGACTTACTGATGATTAAATATACAATGTAAGAAACAGAAATCAAAGTTATTCCAGAGATCTTAGCCTAGGCAACTGGAATGACTGCCTCTGGTTGAAGGCAAAGACTGAAGGAGAAGCATAATGGGGAGGACAGGGCATAGGGAATAAAAGAGTTCAGGATTAGGTGCATTGTCCACATGCCTTTGGCAAAGCAAATGAAGGTATAAAGAGCAAAATGTTGGATGCAGAGGTCAGGTGTGGAAAAGATAGAAAGGTGGGCATCACTACTGCATTAGGTGCTGCTGGAGGAGATAACTGATGGATTATAGAGAGAGAAGTGATGAAGAGAAAACACTGGGGTGTTTGATATTCAGGAAGGTAAGGTAGAATTGGCCAAAGAGACGAAGAATTAACCACTGAGGTAAAACAGGAGATACATATGTAACCTGGGTTACACTGACTTCCCTCCTTCTGCATCCAGGCACCTAGCCAACTAGAAAAACAAAACAGTTCAGAATAGAGACTTTAGAATAAGCTAGACCTGGAATCCAGGAGCTTCTACTAACCAGGCCTGTGGTCTTGGGAAGTTATTTAATCTTGCTAAGCCCCTGATACCATGACTATAAAAAAAAAAACAACATCATAATATTGTAAGATCCAATGAGACTGAGGCAAACATAGAGCTTGGTACTCAAAATGATCAATAAAGCATAGCTACATTTTCTAAAACTATTACTCATCAAGTACTTTTTAGCACCCACAGTGGATGTACAAATTACCATTCAGGAACTGGGAAGAGAATAAAATCTGGCACATAATAAAAGAGTCTTTGTGGAAATTTCAAAAATACGGTACTGACCATGATTCTCAAGACAAGATCTTTGTGGGCAGTGGCCTTTTGGGTCTGATTTGTACAGTATTCTCAGCACATGGGGCAGGAATGTAGCAGAGCTGGCTGGCACTCTAGCATTTCATGGATGAAATAATGAGTGCGGTAGAAAGATGGCAGAGGGGTACAGAGAGATTATCAGGAGTTGAAAAGAGTAAAGAACACTTACTTGATGAGATGGAAGGAAATGTTTTTGGTGAATTTTACTTAACAAATGAATGAGAATTTACATAAGCAGACAAGATGAAAGGGGCAGAGTGGCTATTTTAAAAAATCTATACCATTTGGGATTATGCTTATCAACTTGTCTGGGGAGACAAATGACGATATCTGATTTATACACTAACAGGATCACATTAAAGGGAGGGTATTGAAACGTTTGGGGCAAGAAAAGGCACAAGCAAAGTAAGAAAAAGAGAACACTGCAATAACAGAGGTAAAAGTTGATAGAGAAGAAGACCTCGAGTAGCCTTCATAAGTCTGGATGAGTCTTGCTGTAGGCTGTTTTGTTTCATATTTATAGCCATAGAATGCAAGTTCCCTCAAGAAGGTGTCATCAAAATAAAAGCAAACAAAGGAACAGACAGTAAGACTGACCCTTGACAGCAGACCACAGATCCGAGACACTCAGGAGGAGGTGGGGAGGAAGAGAGAGAGGCAAGGGCAGAGAAGGATGGGGAGGAGAGTTAGGTAGAGCGTGCTGGAGGGCTGTGCGCACTTCAGTGGTGGGAAACTCTGGTGACCACACCCGAGGGGAGAGATCCTACGTTGAAAAAAATCAACAGGAAGTTTAAAAACAAAAACAAAAATAAAAGCGAATAGTCATCAAGGTCTAGTTCATGCCAGGTCCTCAAGTAAACAATCTGTAAGCAGTTGTTCGAAACAGTCTTTCAATATAGACATTATCATTTCCACTCGATCAATGAGGAAGTTGGGATGACACAACTTTAATTCAACACCACTAAATGGGAGGACAGGAGTTGTGCCCCTGAGTCCTGACCTAAGCCCTTGACTATTGCAGGGCCTCCTGAGGAGACCATGGGAATCAGGTCGAGATACTGACGATTTCCAAAGACTATTAGGTAAAGGAAGTTACAGAGTATTCAGTCAATTTAATAATAATGATCATTAAAACCATTCTGTACTTTAAGTAGACCCTTTTAGAAGGGCTTTTCTAAGTTTATTTCATTAAGGGAAAAGGGAGAGGGTAGTGAGAGAGAAGAAAGGAGATGGCCTAGCAGAGGGAGGGAAAGAGCAAAGAAAGAGGGAAAGAAATCAGCACATTCCTGAAGTTTCAACATCTTTCTTTGAGTGAAGTTGAATGTGTCTGTCCCCACACTCGGAACAGCAAAAGATCTCCCCTCCCCCATTTCTTTTTCTCTGTAAAGGATGAGAATTGTTATTTCTTTCAAGAAGGAAACAGCCGTCTTTATTTGTAAGCGGGATGTCAACTAACATTTGTACCTGTATCCGTGGAACAGCTTCTAGGCAATGCTGCTTTGCCTCAGAGCAACACTTCGTCGTTATTAATATACATACAAAATGAACCAAAGGCAAAATAGGGTGCACTAAAACCCATCAAATAAAATGGGCAAAAGCCATCCGTGTCTCTTTTCTCCAGAGTGATGGGCCAGAACAAAGATACCACGCTAGCTCCCCGTGTGCACACCGCTGGGAACTGGGGGTCAGAGTTGGCAGTGGCAGGCATGGTCTTTATCAGTATGTACCACGGTACATTATCATTTGGTAATGGCCCACAGACCCAGCAGGGCTTCACTGCCTAGACTCTAAATCTTATGACTCACGAAGTCTTTTTCTCGGTGGGGAATATCTCCCCCCAACTGGCCTATTAAATTTCCGATTAATATGCTTAAAAAGAATGTAGAAGTACTATATATTTTCTGATTTGAAAAGTGATACATGTGCATGATTGAACATCTGGAACATATATAAATAAATAAGTGAAATCCCCCCATATTGTCATCACCCAGAGTAACCCTTAGAGTCACACATCTTAAAATCGAAGTACGAGTGAAACGAGCACAAGAGATCTGGAGGAATAATAGGGTTTGTTCTCTTATACTGCTATAAAACCATTTTGAGAGTCTCCTTTTCATAGGAAGACAGGCACTAGAGTTTGTTTTCTCGCTCTGAAAAGAATTCAAACTAATGACTCAATGGAGGAAAATAACTATCACACAGCTGCAGTGAACACAACTCTGCTGCTGGTTTCTAACCCCAGGTTTAGCACTGTCAGGACTAACTGTATTGAATTCCCACCATTGTTCATATTCTTCATGGTATTGTGCTTTTCAACAGCATCCTACGACTTTGAAATCTCCGAGGAAGGGAAGAACTTAAGCCTCAGGTAGCACAATTTCAGTCTGTACCCTTCGCAGATACACACCTCTAAAGGGAACCGCAGAGTCCTGAAAGCAGACCTCAGCTCAGGGGGCTCCTTATCCCTCAGTCCCTAGTATTCCTCTATACTGTGAGCCCTTCGTTCTCTTAGGTTAATGTTAATTATCCCAACAATTTACTGGATGCTTAATTTATGGCAGTGTCACTAAACACACGTCACCTGAATTAACCCAAAAGCAAGCCGTGTACCAAATGACGGTGTCTGATAGAGCAGAAATAGAGGAGGCACATTCCCAAGGTTACAGAAAAATAAAGGCTGATAAGACTGAATCCAGGACAGTCTGACTCTAAACTTTCTTCTCTCTCTAGATACCAAAAAGGACTCACACTTTCAGGATCTTGCCTCCATAACTGTTTCTGAAGCCCTCCTGATGTTGAATTACTCTTGATGGTGCCAAGGAAATCAGAAAAAAAAATTTAAAAATTAAAAAGTCTTCAGAAAAAAAAAATTAAAAAAAAGTCTTCAGTAAGACTTAAGATTTAAGTGGTCCTGATTTCAAGATTTAGTGATATGATTTAGTGACTGCATATTCTGACAAAAAAATCACTTGAATCTTGCAGCCTAGTTTCTTGTGGGATTTTCAGGCTCTTCTTCAAAATAGAATAGCCTAATGTGTCCATACACTTTATCATTCAAATTTGCACATTCTTAAAATGAAAGGAGTTGCCATTAATAATTTTGGTAGAATGACAGGTAAGAAACAGGGCAGCCAGGACAAGTCAATGCAGATGACTCTTCATAGAAAGCTGGACCATAGTACTCTGCACTGCCCAGCACACAACTGAGGGCCACAGTGTAAGAAATTCCTTTCTTTTCTATAAAATGGAGCATCAAATGAGACAGTGGCTTTCAACCAGGGTCAATTTTACCTTTCAAGGAACATTTGGCAATTTCTGGAAACAATTTTGGTTGTCGGGACTGGAAAGTGGATGTTACTGGCATGTAGGGGATAATGGTCAGTTATATGGCTAAACCCCCCACCAAAGCATAGGACAGGATGCTACAGAAAAAAAAGGCAATTATGCCAAGGGTGAGGGACCCCAAAGTCACACTTTTTACTAAGGCAAAGGAAGAGAGGTCAGGGAAGATCTGATGTCATGGACAGACATTTCACTTCGTTTCTCACATTTTGATCTTGGGTCAGTTCAAACCAGGTGCTAATGAAGTCAGTCCCCTTGGAATGCAAGTGAAATGGTACATTCATTTGATAGTTTAATTATGATCAACCAATTTGCTAATGGGTCTATCATCACTCTGAAAGTACCATCTCACATCACAGAAGCAGCCTGCTCTGCAAGAGAACAAGAGACCGAGCACCCTGTACATAATGCAATCTGCATACGTTCAAGCAAGAACAGCAGTTCCTATGCAATCAACACAGGTGCTTCCCCAAAGGTATGAAATCATAATTAGCAATAATAAAGCCTTCATCTGACTTGTCTTCTCTAGGACATGTACTGATGACAGAAAAATAAGTTTGATTTTTTTAAGCTTCATGCCTAAAATGAAGGAACTATTTGGGGAACCAAAGTCTTTTGACAGAGAATGAGCAATTATCCATCACTGTATAGGCCATAATTAATTGATCATTCACTCACATTTTCATGCTCTCACTCAGATACACTTGAAAGCTATATTAAAGTTTCAAAAGCTCTCCAGTTCACACCTCTCCTCCAGCCACAGTCCCGTCAAGCCAAACTTGAGTAATCAAAGTTGCATTTGACATGTGCTGTCAAGACTGGCCCTAACATTGGAAGTGTAAACACATTTATCTGAACTCTAAAGGCAAATGTAGTTCATTAAAGTAGAGTCACAAGCAAAGCATAATCCCTGCTTCTCTGTGAAAGGGCACTTTGTAGTCTGGGTATCTTTCTGAAGGTCTAAAAACTCCAGGAAAGAGATTTTAATGTTTTTTTGAGGTCCTAAGTTTCTTTCTACACTATCAGCCAACAATCCCTACCAGGAAGGATTTTTTCCTGATCATCACAAGGCCCAGTTCAAACAACTCCACAGATCACTGCTGTCTGGTACAACATCCAGCTGCTCTACCGTGTGGGCTCCCAAATTAGCAGTCATTTTTGAGCTTCCTACAGTGGCATCTCCTCCAAGCAGGAAAGGGGATGAAAGGAGCGTGTTCAGAGGCCCTCCACACAAAGATGTCTCCTGTGAACAAGCTTATTTATCAAGCAGAGAAAGAGCAGAGAGACAGGAAGGAGTAATGTCTTCTTGTGACTGCAGATCAGGGAGATGATGCCAATCAGGGCCTCCGAACAGCTGGTGTGTAGAGAAGCTGCAAGAGACAAACCATCTTGGATTCAGCCCATCACAAAAGTTTTTGTCTCACATCTAGAAGCCCCTACTCCCCGTCAGATTTGTTATCTTTCAAAAACTAACCTTCCAAAAAGAAAAGAATGAACTTTCTTCCCAGATGGTCTCTGAAATGCCTAATCTCAAGCCACCAGCATAGGACATTTCTGGGATACTCACGTATGGTGATAAATTTACTTGACCTGTTTGTGCATTTATGGGTTGCTTTTTTAATTTGTTTTAATTTCCCACCACTCAACACCACGCCCACAAGGTACAGCATGAAATAAACCTTTGACCAACTATACTGAACTGATATGGGAACCACAAAGAGATGCTATATTGGCCTACACTGGCTCAGCAGTATATAGTCAGACATCTCTTAAGTACTTCCTACTAAGTGTCACGCACTATTCTATACACTTATTAATTGAAATATTACTATTTCCAAATATTCACTGGACTACAGTGTATGAGAAGGGGACACATAGTTCCATTTTATAGCTAAATAAGAGGAAACACAGAGTTAGTTGTTTGTGATCACACAGCTAATAGATGACAGACCAGGATTTATGGAAGGCGCTCTAGCTATAAAGTTCAAATTCTTTGCCATTAGTCATATTGATGCAAGAGACTATTCTGGGGCCTCCCCAGTGGCACAAGGGGTTAAGCACCACACTGTGAAGCATCTGCAGCAACTGCAGCTCGAGTTCAATCTCCGGCCAGTGAGGTGATACACATGGCACAGCAGACCTCTCCTGCCTTGTCCACTCCTCCCCTCAGGAGTATATTTCAGTCCATCTGTCTGTTCTGCTCCCTACTCTCTCTCTGGTGAATTCTCTCACCTCCCACACCTCTGGCCTGTACCCCAGCTCTTGTATGCATAAATGAATAAAATGGGTTAATAAAGAGAGATTATTCCAAGGTGAACATGTGGGCAGGGAAGATTCTTATGTATGTTTATGTTGTAAGCACTGGGCCCATCAGGTTGAAATTCTAGGGGAGAATTCAGGAGCTGGATCTAGAACTTAACCAAGAAAAGTTCCTCCAGCAAGCCATTTAAAGCACTCATCACCTTCTCTGGGTTCTCTGCATCTGAGTGTCCTCAACTTGATTCATTGTTGGACATTGGGGACAGATGAAACAGGATACACATCAGCACTTCTTAATCACTGTGCTATGGCATGGAGTGGGGAGCAGTAATCCTTTGCTCTGGGGTCTTGTCCTGTGCATCATAAGATTATCTCAACTTCCCTCTCTATGCACTAGACTGCAGTAGCACTCTCTGCCTTCTCCTATCCTGAGACAACCAA
Organism: Galemys pyrenaicus; assembly: GCA_019455555.1. NCBI lineage: Eukaryota > Metazoa > Chordata > Mammalia > Eulipotyphla > Talpidae > Galemys > Galemys pyrenaicus. The sequence goes on from JAGFMF010011630.1 coordinate 1,310,011, forward strand.
AAATGCCTCCTGGGAGGCAAAACTGCTCCCAGTTTGACAACCAAGAAAATACATTAGCCCCTAATTAGACAAGAAGATCTCCCAGCATGTACAATGAAACTCTCTCCTTGTCATCAAAGTAAAGCACACTCTGCCTGAAATGGTGGGACACCCTAACTTTCAAACTCCCTTTTGGGTCAGATACACTCTCCTTTCTTCCCACAGGGGATGTGTAGAATAAGCAGTGGTGCTCAAGTTCTGCAGTGTCTCACTCACTGCCTGGGTGTCTATGTTTCCTATACAATAACTCACTTGTTGAGAAGAAAAGTGCCATTTCTACCTTTGTCCTACATCCAGAATGCTTTACCCGGCAGGTAAGAAGCACAATGATAATCAGTATGGCGGTTCCTCAATCTACTAGGAATGGAACTTCCATAGGATCCAGCAATCCCACTCCTAGGAATATACCCCAAAGACACAAATACACTGA
>JAGFMF010011630.1:1310895-1351991 GCA_019455555.1 Galemys pyrenaicus
GATGGTGCACTGGTGAGATGGTGATGGGGAATACATGGGGATTACAATTAATGGCAAGTATATGTAAATTTTAAAATATTTTAATAATAAAAAAAAATTTAAAAAATAAATAAATAAAAGAGCATGAACATGAGCCCCAGAAAGGTTATTTATCCAAATCACAGAGCTAGTTTGTATTAAAGTTAGAACACAAGACCAGGACTTTGGTCTTTTTTTTTTTTTTTTTGTATCGCTCCCTGCTACCCCTAGGGAAGTAAAGCTTTCAAAAGCCCAATTAAAGCAGAAAGTGAAAACTTTCCACCTGCATTCTGATGACTAAATCATGCTGAAAAGAGAGTGGAAGATGCCCCAGACATTAGGAATACTTAAAATGAAATGGAACACAAGAGCTGAATGGGAAGCAGCCTGTGCAGGGGAGCAGTGAGTAAGGATTCTGCCACAAGGCATCCATCTCTAACTCACACCATTTGGTAAATAATAGAACTAAGCAACCCTACAGTAAACGCACTGGGTAAAAATTTCCAAATATAGCTGAAGAGCCACTAAAATATGCATCTTCCTTGTACCAGCTTCTGGAGAAACAACAGCACGTTGCACATTGGCCTCGTCTTGACATCAGCATCCCAGGACCTCCAGCCACCAGGCAGTCGGGTTTTAATGCACCCGCCCCGCTAATATGGGGCAGTGATGACAGCCAGGCTGCTGGAGAAAAACAGCACCCCCTGAAGAACTGCATGTTCTTTCGATCAGGGAGACCCACACCTGACACTATTAGAGTCACACAGCAAAACAACAGTTGGTCCCCACGCCCATCAGCTTATCAAATCAGTCTTTGTATCCAATGGCCAAAGAATTTCCTGTTATCTCATATATGTGGACACTGACTTTCCAGACTGACAGAGTCGGTAACAACACGGACTCTTCCCCCATGGCTGTGTGTACTCCTTTGAAACTTCTAAGGCCTCTGTTCATACCCAAGTGTTCAATCATTCATTCACTGAACATGTATTATTAAAACTTATTCTTCCTACTCCCTACTTTAGAGATACCAAGATGAATAAGAAAAGGCTCTTGACCCTAGTATATTAGAGAATTCAGAAGAAGACAAACTTGCAGATATTTTAGTACTTGGAGTTAAGCCTAGTGAATAGGTTTAGAGGCATAGAAGTAGGGAGAAATGAACATTTCTGCTTAGGATGATCTTAGCAGGCATATTCCATCTTCTACAGATGGAGTAGTTGGTATAGGTACTGCTATTATCAGCAATAACTGATGAGAATGCTGTATCAGTCAGTTTGATAGGAAAACATACTACTATACTGGTATAATGAAAGTGTCCGGAATGTTTTGAAGGGCTCGAGGAGTAGAGGCTGGGGATTAACCATCACAGACCTCAGTTCTTTCAAGAGCTTACCAAGAAACTGCTCAAAATCTAGATAATTTCTAGAAAGCTTCTACCATGTCTTACAGCAGCAGCAGCAAACAGGTCACCTATAAGGGCTCAGTGGGAAATCACTGGCGCTCTCATTGCCGAGGTGTCTTACTGCAACTGCTTCTAGGGGACAATGGCTTCTCTGTCTCCTGCCCTGACACCTGCACAAGTACCTGTCATCAGCTGCCTCTAACAGAAAATCACAGAAGGAATAAGAATCTGGAAAAAGTGTCCCTGCTTCTCTGTAATATGTAGATAAGGGGCCTTTAGAAGGGGATGATGGTGTCAGAATCCAGCATAGAAACAGAGACAGAAAGTTCAGGTGACTTTCCCAGGGACACCTAGGAGTTGAGACCAGAGAGGTTAAGTAATTTTCCCAAGGTGACAACTTATAACAAGTAGAGTGAGTATGCTGGAGCCAGGCAGTCACATAACAAGGTTTACCCACATTTAACCACCATGCTAATCTGAGAAATTAGCAAAATGAGACCATGAATAACATGCAGGTTTCAGATTAGATAACAACCTTAGATGCTGCTAGATTAAGACTATACCAACTTGGGCCTTCCTGGTAGTGCAAGGGGTTATGGCACAGCACTATGCAGCATCCACAGCCACTGCAGCATGTGTTCAATACCTAGCCAGGGAGCTGACCCACATGGCACTGCAGATCTCTCCTGTCTTGCCCACTGTGCCCCCTCAGCACTGTATTTCATTAGATCCCCCTTTCCTGCTCCCTACTCTGTCTCTGGTGACTTCTCTCACCTCCCACACCTCTAGCCTGTACCCCAGTTCTTGTATACATAAATAAATCTTTGGGGAAAAAAGACTACCCCAACTTATTCTTTTGCCCAAATAAACCATATGAATCAGGAAAGAGAACATGCTAAAGGGCTACAATCTTCACTTAAATGGGACTCCAAAAGGCCCTTCGTTATTGCTCTCTGGATCTTGAAGTCGCTCAGCACACCTTTAATTTCAGTGGCCTGAAGGGAGTGTCATGACAAGCCAATTGGAAAGCTACCCTAATTCTTGCCTTAGAAGGGCACAGCAGGATCAAGCCCTCAAAGTCATTCTTCACAACCCGAAGAGCTGGTCATTCCACTCATTCCAGGATAAAATGGCTTTCCAATAAGATTCCTGAAATGTATTACTAATGATACAGTAATATGATAAGCAGGGACTATTCCTACCTATCAGAATAATGTGGTTTTCCATGTCATAGTCCATTATTGCTAAGGGACATGAATTATAGATTCCACAAGGCTCAAGTGAAAATGACTCAGATGGATTGTTTCAAAGTATGTGAAAAACCTACAACAATCTCATAAACAAAGCCAATATTTATTCTTAACTGGGATCCTTTATATTGCTTCATTCATTCATTCATTCATTCATTCACATACTATTGTAGGATCCAAAGCTTTGGACAACAAATTCATATAGAGACCTTTCTCTGAATTCATAGGAACTCTTTCCATAAAAAAACAAATATTTTTAACATTACAAGTCGCATGCTCTATAGTCTCAACCTGCACCATTCTGCATAAATGAGTGAGCAGGCTGTTTCCAATAAAACATTTTCCAAAACAAGTGACTGGTTGTATTGGCCTGCAGGCTGTACTATCCCAACACTGGTCTATGTTGCTTGTTTTCAAAGCATAAACTCTCAGTCAGATATATCACTTGGAAATTTGTCAGAAATGCATATTCTCAGGACTTACCCTTGTCCACTGACTCAGACACTTGGGGTGGTTGGGGGAGTCCTAGAAATCTGTTTTAGTAATCCGTCCAGAAGATTCTGACATACAGTAAAGTTTAAAAACCAGTGGTCTAGACTAAACCAACCCTAGCCAATATGGCATCAGCAACCTAATGCATAAATTCACTTCATTAACATTTAATCTACAGTTGCTCACCCTCATAAACTACATTTCAAGTGTTCAGTAGTCACATGTGACTAGTGGCTACCATTCTGGCCCTATTCCCTTCACAGCAGAAAGTTCTGTCAGGCCACACTAGACAGACACATAAACCAAAAATTGGCAGGTATTATGACAGGTACAACAATGGCATGAAGGTAAGAATGGTCAATTTTCCATGTGGGAAATGAGAGGGTCACTGATGGCTAAACAAGGAAGGAACATGAGCCAGGGGCTAGAAAGCCGAGTAAGAGTTTGAAGCTGCTAGTGCAGGGAAAGACAAGTAAGGTAAAAGCACAATGTATGTGAAGGTCCTGAGAAGTAAAAGGCATGATGTTGCTACAGGAACAGATTTCTTCCCTGTGGAAGAACAAAGAATACATGTGGACTGAGAGTGGAGGAAAACACTAGAAAAATGTGCAACTAAATCATGGTCTATCTATGATCCTTTTCCTTTTATAGAGGTTTGGGGACCCACTAGCTCTTCACAGGATAACTGATTTGTATTTAAAGATCACCCAATCAAATGTTCCCTCAGCCTGAGACAGTAAGCAACAAGTTCACTTACCTGATTTCTCTCCAGGTTTCTCTAGTGAATTTATTGTTTAGCTATTGGAAGGGAGAAAGTGGATGAATTAAGCCAAAACTGATTTTTCATTAAAAAGAAAGCATGTAATTACAATCACCTTGCACTGATTGGTCCTATCTGTCCCAGAACACAAAGGAAGCGGACAGGTGAGACTTCTGATCTACTCCTTACCTGGTATCCACCCATTTTGTGTCAATAACGCCAATAAGAACCACAATGGAAGAGCCTCTTTCCACCACAGGCTCTAGGGGCAAAGTGACTCTCTGCCAATATCTGGAGCACAAAAGGCAAATGCTACAGGATCCTGCGGCTCAGTGTTCAGACACAAAAGCACCACACATTGTATCCATATAAGCCAGGCCCAAATGACCATTTATCTAACAGAACAGTCACCCAGAAGCAGTGACAATGCAAGAAAATTACAAGGAGGGTCATGGGAATGGACCACACATGGTATTTTCCACAGGATGTTCCTGCTCCAAAGAAGGCGACGCTGCACTCTACCTCAAGGCAATGTTAACACCTGTAAGGAAGAACCATTTGGAGAAAAAGCACAAATGTACTCTGGAATCAATTCTTGGTGGGAGGGGAAGGAGAAAGGGTGGGAGTGGGAATCTTGAAAATGGACCTTACATTCCATTACGAACCAAAGGCCTTTCAAAAGCTGCTGACCTTTTCACAACCGCATTGATTCATCCACAGAACAAAAAATAAAAAGCCATGAAGGAAATAAAGTCACTTCAGGGGATCAGGTTAAAGCAAATTGTGAAAGGGAGAAAGAAGTTTGATCTTCAAAGGCTAATATATTGTCAACAAACACAAACCTGGGCAAGCATTAATCACCAAGATCACTCCCAAGTAGGCAACACCATCAGCACAGGGAAGTGAGGACTCATTTGAGGAGCAAGTCTTGAGTCCACAATTCACTCACGGTGACTAAGCACAGCAAGAATTTCAACAGCAAGAATGAATCTCTTCTCTTCCTCCCTCTTCTGGGTCCTCATTCACAGACCCACTGCCTTTACATTTGGTCTCAAAAGACTTGTTCATTCCTTATATGGGCACCAGCCATAAATAGAACAAATATATTTGCCAAGCTCCTTGATGTTAACGTGGGAAGAAAATTGAGCAGCACAATCCCAAAATGGGGAGGTGGGGGAGCAAAAAGAAATGAAACTGGTGAACAGAAAGAACATCTGTCAAAAGAAGGTTACCTCGAGAAAAACAGTTGACTTAACAAGAAAAAGCACAGAGATCCAAAATAACAACAAGTTCAATTCGGTGAACAAGTATGTTCAGTGATAAGTAAAACTCAAGAGGAAAAGTATCTGACAAAAGCAAAGGGAAAATTCAGCTAACAAAACGGGAGCCGAAGACAAGGTCTGGATTTTTGTTTGGTTTTGTTTTTTTTTTTTTTTCTCCAAATGCACATAAGAAGTTGTTAATAGAACAGTCACAGCATGGGAGGTAATATATATATTACATATATATTATATATATATGAATTTTCTTAACTATTAACTTCATTACGTAAGTTGATCTTAAGTTCACCAAGCTAGGGAAGCAAATTCATTATGTTTCTAATTTTTCATTTATTTAATCAACACTGCTGCATCTCTAAGATAGCACTGTGCTTGACTCTGGATTCACAAATAGGTATAAAATACAGTCTCTGACTTCCATGAGTTCACTGTGTCCTGAGATGGGAGCAATCTGCAAGCAAATAATTACAGAAAAATAAATGGTCACACCAGGAGTTAGGCATACATCGAATTACGGACTTATCAGCCCCATGAATGTAGAGCATACCTGGAAAAGAAGCCTGTCTTGTGCTTAGGTAGAAAAAGTTCAGACTATGAGAAATGTCAGCACAGTGGGGCTGAAGAAATGGTACATTTATGGTGAATTTATGCATTAATTTAAGCTACACTTCATCATTAATCTGTCCTAGGGAGGATCTAGGTTGTTCATGCAGGATTTACAGTGTGAACAGGGAGAGTAGATAAGAAAATAAAGTGAACACACTTTATCCCATTCCAAGAACTCCCATTTTAGAGGCTGGGAAGGCCTGCAGGGGGTAGGACTTGACACTCACTGGTAACTGGTAGAATCTCATCAAAGTTGTCAAAGGCAGAGAGAGCTCAAGCAACCTCTGCATAGGACCCTGGGTGCCTATTTTGTCAAATCCAAAGAAAGCATTAAGTTAATGAAGTTAGCTGAATCAAACTTAAAATTCCTGTCCCAGGAGCCAACTGAAAGAGCCTCCATGTGCCAAAACTGAACAATTAGAGCAACAAAATAAAATAGCACTGGATTATAAGCCTAAGTGTAACATAATATCCCTAAATCTTGGCCTCCCTGGTGGTGCAGAGGGTTGAGCACCACACTGTGAAGCATCCGTGGCACAGCAGCGTGAGCCCAATCCCTGGCCAGGGAGGGGACCCACAGGGCACAGCAGACCTCTCCTGCTTCACCTGTTGCTCCCCTCAGCAGTATATTTCAGTCACTCTGCCTGTTCTGCTCCCCACTCTATTCTGGTGAATCCTCTCACCTCCCTTTACTCTGGCCTACACCCCAGCTCTTGTATGCATAAATAAATAAAACTTTTTTAAAAATCCCTAAATCTTCATCCCCAAACACATTCTAAAATATCTGACCCTGTTCCAAATATCTGACCTCAAAACTGTGAAGACCATCAAAAACAAGAAAACAGGCACAGCCAGGTGGGGCCCAAGAAGTCACAATGACTAAGTTTGAGGTCCCGGGTGGGATATGGTAACAAAGAACATCAGGCACACCCTAAGAAATCTCAATAAAGGTTCGGACTTTCATTGGTTCACTGATTCTGACAAATCCCCCCATGCTAAAGCCAGACGTAAATAACAAGGAAACTGAGAACTCTGGACTAAAATTGCATTTTTGCTGTACATCTATGACTGTTCTAAAATTAAAAGTTCATTTAAAGAAAAACAGAGAGGAGGGGAAAGGATGCTTGACAGATAAATGTAGGGCCCATTTAATCATCACAGCAACCGAATAAAGTAGTGGCCAGGATCACCCCCATTTTACAGAGGAGACAAAAGGACAGTGTAGTGAAGTAACCATCAGAGATCCCACATCTGATGAAGTCAGGATTCTATCCAAACAGTCTGTCTTCAGAGACTATGCTTTTGGTTCTTGGCACTGAACTTGACCCTGAACACTATACACAAAAAGCCCTCTCATCTGCACACACTTTGTTCACACTCTTCCCTTCCAAGGATGGATGGTCTCCTCCAACCAGACCACCCCTGCCAGGCTCTCCTAGCACAGGCTCTGATAACCACCTTCTGAGGGCTTTGGTTCCCATCTTTGATGCCTCGTTCACAGAACAGTCACCCAGCCATCACTTTTACCTCAAGATCAGAAACCAGTCTGGTCCCTTCCTAGGTCCTTCCTAACAAGCTCCAGTTTCTGTAATCATTCCAAGGCAGTATCCTCAGCACTGCTTTTTTTACCCTGGGTTTACAATGAGGACCAGGGTCACTGAGGCCCCAATTCAACATGGGGCACAAGCCAGCACTTCCCAGGGGTGGTTAAGGCTCTGTCAGTCTGAAGACACAAAGAGGCTCACGGGAAAGACCAAGAATAATGGGTTGCTCCTAGTGACTGCCAGCCAAGACGCCCAGGCAGAATGAAGGGTTCATTGGCTCCAATACCCCTAACTCCAAGACACTACCTGGAGCTGGGAAAATGAAAGAGCACCAAGGGAATAGCTTTGTAGCCTTGAATGAAGGCTGGCAGCTCTAAATACAGCACACAGACACTATCTGGGGTATGCTTTCAGGGTGGCAGACAAGAAGAGCAATCCATTTGAAGCTTTGCAAGCCCAGGTGTGCACTAGTAAGAAACAGAGCCTGCGAAAGGAGCCAAGTGTTCTTCCCTTAGTGTGGCAGAAACAGAAAAGCAAAGTGGCTACAAGGATGCCCGATTTGGTAATTACCTATGTACTCTTTGACATTGCGTTGGAATTGGAACATGGAAGCTAGAGAAGAAAGGTCTGAACATCGAGGTGCTGTCAGCATGGTGCCTAAACCCCATCTCACGAGCAGAGGCAAGGTGCACTGGTGACTACAAGACCTGAGATGACTCAGAGTCACTCAGCTTCTGAGCTGCATCCCTTCAACTGTACCCTGGGAACAATAATAACCTCTACCTTGCAAAGGATGAAAAGATGGAGATGAAATTAATTTGCAAACAAAACTGTTAATACCATGGTTGACCTCCAAGAGGTATACTTTTGCCCTTCAAATTACATTGACATCTACAGTAGTACAAACAACTCTACAAGTTGAATTGGAAGACAAATGCTGGTTTCATGACTACTTACTGTACGCCTAGGAAGGTTATAGGTGCTGAAGATGATGAACAAAACTAGACAGCTCTCAGCTGAGGGAGCGCAACCTCTTTGGAGAAGGAGAATAGTAATCAATAAATTACCCACAAGGAGAAGTTCACTAAGAAAATGACATTAGCATTCTGCATAAGGGATAGTTGAGATGGGTACTTAAGATCCCCTGAAGGTTGGACTTGCTGCCCGATGCAGAGTGCAGACAGCAGACAGCCTCCAGCTATCTCCTCTTACAGGGTCGACCACAGCTGCAGAGCAATTCCAGGTCTGAGGCCTTGCACCATGCACAGCAGCCTGCACTGAGGGCAGACAGAGTGAGCCAGAGGTGTGAGTTTGATCAGTTTGTCCAACACAGCACAGTGCTGATGCCCTATACATGCTCCAGATCTTTATCTGGCCAACATTACAACTTTTCCTTCTGCCTAACTTTGTTTCCTTCTCTTTCCTCTATGCATTGATCTTTAGTAAGCATTTTGCACCCCTGACCCCATCTCCGCAGCACCTGCTTGCAGAAAGCCCAACCTGAAACAGGACAAAAAGGAACATTTCCACAGCAATGGAAAGCAAGCATTCCTTGACTGACTGGGAGATCTAAAAAGGTTTCATTTGAAAAGAATGGCCTAATTTGATTTGGGCAGGCTGATCAGATGTTAAAGAAGTCGAGAGAAGGGAAATAAGGTCACCATTGAGAAACTCATAAACTCCACATACAGTGGGTGAGATGAGCCGTCTGGGGAAATAAACCTAGAGGATGTCTATAAATGTGTGACTGAGGAATTCAGGAGCATGGAAAACCCCAATCAAGAAGATTTGGCAGTAATTTCAAGGAATGAGAAGTGTAGTGCGATTGTAATTTAGTGAGCAGAAGGAAGCCTAATCAATGGCATTGTGCCTTGTTTAGAGAAAGACTGAACAGAAAGGGGGCTGTGCATCCAAAGGTGGAAAATATTCCAGAAGGTGGTACTCAAAGGTGGGAAGGTTAAGTGCTGATTTTTTTTAATAATGTGGAACATGAGAGGGGGCAAGTGTTATTACCTGCTTTAAAAATGTTCCAGTAAAAAATTTTTCCACTCTTACTTTAAATGGCACCTCACCATTGCCAAGATCATCTCTGGTCTATTCTAGGTTTAGCCTGTTTTAAGGTTTAGCTTCTAGGCAGGCAGAGGGGAGAGGGGAGAGTAGAGAGGAGAGGAGGAGAGAGAAGAGAGAGGAGGGGAAAGGGGAGGAGGAGAAAACGGAGAGGGAAGGAGGGGGGAGAGGGGAGAGGGGAGAGAATGTGTACAGACTATTTAACAGTATAATATTATTTGGACTCACTTTCTTAATGGGAAGTGTTACCACTTCAAGTTTGAGTAGGAGGAAACTCAGCATCCTACGTTTTAAGTAACTTGCCCATCTTCCTAATTTTTAGGTCAGACTAGGGTCTTGAGCCCTGGCTTGCAGCTCCCCAAGCTTTAGAGATGACAAGTGCATGCAAGCATAGCTCAGCCCAGTCTAACCTCAGGTGAGGTTCCCTATTACTCCCAGTTCTATAGGAAGGGTGGAAAGAGGAGAAGAGACAGGCAAGGTAAGGTGGAGAGTAGATAGCAGGCCAAATCCTCATTTACTATAAAGATACTTGATAACAAATGAAACTGTAAAAAAAAAAAAAAGGTAGTATAAAAAGCCTATCATTAAGAAGAACTAGCAAGAAATAGCGGAAGAAACTTCCTAGGGAAGGCGTGGGAAGGGGTGAGTGGTAGCTGGCTGTTTCATCATTAGGTATAGAACACTATGTCACTTTAAAGTGTGAATGCTGTATTTTGAGGAAAATATTTATGTGCAACAATGCTCTACCAAGACAAAAAATATTTCTGCAGCATGGTATGAAAGACATACAGCTAATTCATTCCTCTAAATACTTACACCTTCTATCCCTGATGAAACAGGACATCCATGGAGCACAAGGACGGTGGGCTGGGCAGACAGCAGGACCCGTCCTGGGGGAGGAGGATTCTGAAGGCCAGTGGAGAGCCAGCGGGACAGGGTAGGTGTGCTGTGCAGAGATGGCCTGGCCTGCAGACCAGAGCTACGACTGTTAAACCTGCTTCTGAGCTCAGGCTCATTATGAAGTCCTCTGATCGCTTTTCCTTCCCTTCAAGGTGAAAATATCCTGGTCTGTCTGAGATAAATGTCTGACCTGTTTGACAGTGACTGTAAATTATTGAATTGACAACCTGAGATATCATATATAATCAAGTTCTACGAGCATGTCAAATATAAGCTTGTCCCTGAGAGATGGAGCTCCTCTCAGCAAACTGGCAAAATCAGATTTCTAAGACAGCAAGATGCACCCCTTGGGCAGTGTGATTTGCACCAGAAGATGTGGCACCTTGTGTGGTCCCTGGGTAACCAACCAATCATGCATCTTTCTGCACCTGAAACCATCTGTTTCCTTATGAGCTACAAGAACTGCTTTAAGGGCAAATTAAAGTTGGGGGTCTTATTTCACTCTCCTCCGCACACAGTGAGGCCCAAAGCACAGCAAATGCATCTTTTATGTTTACACTGCCATCATTTTGCACACCGTCTACTACATAGGTGTGAGCTGACTAAAAGACTGAATCAGCAAGCTAAAGGCCGTGAGGTCACTTAAAGATGATGCTAGTGAGCTGTAGGGATTGGTGCCAAGGAGAATGCTAAGTCGGGTGACTGGGATTCTAGCAAGTTTGCTAGTGAGAATTCTGGGCCAGAATGTCCATGACTGAGACCCTTCATAAGTGGTTGGGTTCATTACAACAGTCAACTGAAATACAGTGACTTGGAACAGACCAAAGAAACAGGCCAAGAACATCCAAGTGTTTATAATCATTTACCACCCAGCAACTAAATGCCACACACTCCATCTGATGAACCCGTGGGGGGTGGTCAGTGGAGCCTGCCTTTCTCAGGGTTTTGAATAGCCTCTGTTGATAGCACTTTGAAACTTCCTCTTCCCCTGTAGGTTAAATTCTACTTTCCCTCTCAGGTGGGCAAGCTCAAGGAATTCACAGAGGAGCTGGCACTACAATACAACAAAGTCCTCCCTGGTCAAAGTCCCAGGAGGGAGACCTTTTGCGTCTACTCATCCACATGCGGGCCTAAGAGCTATGTGAGGAGGAGCCTGGGTGTCCTGACAAGCTGGTTTGGCTGCTTATACTTGTTCCTGCCCCCAAACGTATGTCCAGAGCTTCTTTTATTATTTATCCATATTTTTCATTCTTTAACTCATCTTTCAGCACCTATTACATGAGGTGCTGTGAATGTAAAGATTACCACAATGTAGTTTTTTCTCTAGATTAGACTCATAATCTAGATCCTCTATATTGGAAAGGACAAATATTCAAATATATTTAAAAAGTTTCTAGTATCCTTTTACTTAGAATCATGAAGACAAAATAACTGGATAATTCCCTAAAAATGTTTATTAACTCTTATCACTAAGTGATTTGCATCAATCAGACTCCATTATAAAAGCTTTATCAGGAAGGTCTTCTCTCAACAGGTTTCCAATGAAATAGGTTAGACACGTCTGTACATACAAAACAATAAACAATGTAAAGAAGTTCCAAAATCAGAAATCCAATTATTAATTATTTGGGTAAAGTTATAATTATTACAGAAGTCGAAATCACGTATGTTGAAGCAGTTTAGAGAGACATATGAATTCAATCCCTTCTCGAAGGAGCTTTAGGTAACTTCATTTATTTCACTTCTTTGGGAAAAGAGAAGGTTGATTTAAATGATTTAAAGTCATTTCCATCTCTGCACTCCTTACTATGTTTCTAGTATAAGTCACATAAGACTTTGAGACATGCACTTTCTCTGACTCTTAGTAAATAAACAGGTGGATATTTCTATTCCACCCAAAATACACTGCTGAGGGGAGCAGTCAGCGAGACAGGAGAGGTCAGCTGTGCCATAGGTGTGTGAGCTCTTTGGCCAGGGATTGAACTCAGGCCATAGAGATGATAACACTGAAACTTAACTCCTAGGCCACCAGGGAGGCCACCACACCTTAATTTTTAAGACTGTTTTGAAGTGGGCATCTCGATCCTATTATCATTGTTCTTTAATCTGAGAAATGGAGTATGTGATCCAAGTACTCACCATTAAATCACTATTGCATAGAACCTATAATTGCAAGTGAATATGAATGAGCGTGTCTCCTCCCCACAAACCCAGCAGTGAGACACCAAAAGGCTGGAATCTTGCTGCTAATACAACAAATTTCTAAGAGAGGAAGCAAGCGCTAGTAAGGACGGCTGGCAGGTGCATAAAATATGCATACAGAAAGCGCCAAAGCAGAGTGGCAGCAGTAACAGCAGAGAGCAGCCTCCGGCTGGTAATAACTTTCATCCCAACCATTTCTGCAGTTCTTCATCCCACGCCTGATATATACACACTGGTTGTGAATGCCCCAGTCCTATCAATATGTCACATGCTATTATGTCTTCTGGGGAGAATATATCACAAAGAACTGACATTTGTGAGAGGTTTAAAGGTTCCAGTAATTTCAAAACTGCCTACCCCCATCCCAACTTTGGAAAACAAAATGTAACTAGACAATAAGATAATCCGCAAAAGATGTTAAGTGAGTTGACTACTTTCTATTAGTTCCCTAGTCATGAAGCAGGATGTAGGGTTCAGTCTGCGAGAGAATGCTGCCTTGTTCAAGAGAAAAGGGCTGTGAAATTCCATTCTAATTCCAAGAGTATAGCAGAGTCAGTCTACCCTTGCCTGGTGTTGTTACATGTAAATATAGCAACTGCTGTCCTAACAGCAAGCAGATATCCATAAAAAGGAAATTCCAATCTTAATTTTGTCACTTGCTTTCCCAATGATTCATAAGTGCTAGAGGTTGCCAAAGGCAGTTAGAGGTACCTACTTCACTCAAAGACTAAGACATTTATTTGGAACAGTCTGCTCACCTTCCTATGAAGTTGTCAGAGAGAAACAGTGATACAAGGGGCAATGACAAGAAGTAGTATCAAAGGTAAGTGGAATATAGTGGGTAGCTTCAACCCTGCACAAATTCTTGGAATCCTGTGCCTTGTGGCTGGCTGCATAAGAGACCCAGTCACTAAGAATGTATGAAAGCCAGTGAGAGGTGATGAAGACAGGGCTGAAGACCCAAGTCGCTGGATCTGCTCAGAGAGCAAGATCTGATTCATCCATCACATGAAAATGAACTAGAGCAAAGGGGTCATGCACAGTGACCCCACCTGCAAGAAGACGGGGCTCTGTCTCTAAGATAGAAGATGGCCCAGTCATATCAACAGCCCCAGCAAGAAAGTACTTGGAGAGAGGGGTCAAGACTTCCACATTCAGCATCCTCCATAAAGAACAGAGATTCTGCCTTGATCAACCACACACAGGGAGAAGGAAGACTTCTAATTAGTGACATGTGCAGCTGTTCTGTCTCAGAGACACCAGGCAAAGCTTTTGATAAAAATAAGTTTTTTGAGTGTCATCAGGAAGATAAAAGAACAGGACAAACTCATTCCAGCACTTTGCTGGGTATTAAATATCTGTATTTTTCTCCCCCTGAAATCTATGAAGTCATTGCAATTATACCTTATTTTAGAGATAAGCTCAAGGTGACTCAAGGTTAAGTAAATTACCCGAGACCACTGTAACAGATACAAGTGGGATCTAAACCCATGTCAGTCTAAGCCCAAAGTCAACTGCACTGCCACTTTGTTATGCCAGTGTCATGTTCTTAGCATTATGAAAAACTGTTCGCCAAGAATAAGCCCACCACAGTGGCATCCTCCGCTTGGGTTTGCCTCTCCAAAGCATCCATCACCGTTAAGTTTGTCTCTCCAAATTAAAGTCATTTGAACTGTGATGATTCAAGCAAGGGTGCATAGGCAATATTAAAAATGAAATGCCATTGTGAGTTAATGAGACATCAGAAAGCTTTTAACCTCAGGGCTGCAAAACTGTGCCGTTAATGCCGACACTCATAAACACCATCTTTATTGAAAAGAGAAGAGATTGGAAATACATGCTACTCATTCATAAAGACAAGGGCCAAGAGGCAGCAAAATGCCAATGATCAGGCAGTAGCCCCCTTGTGCTGTGAGGTGGTCTCCAAATGCCACCAACATGGTGACCCAGCAGCATTCCTTCCCCTGCAAAACTGCCAGCATCCCCTTCAACAGTCACAGGGTGCACAGGCAGGCTGGGACAAAACCACACTCACCTTCCCCTGCCAGAGTCAGTCTGTAGGTCAAAAAGGGGGAAGTCTGTGCTGTGACCAAATCTGCATGCACACACAAAAAAGCCATTGTCCAGAACACTCTGGACAAAATAGACTATTAATTTAAGATGAGGCTTAAATGAGAAGAAGCAATAAGCTTCATTTTAAATCTTATTGTGGAAAATCATCACAGAGATGTTTTTAACCACCCCTAAGCATCAGTAAGTACCATAATAATACAAGCTCATAAGAATAACATGAGTACAGTTATTATTCAGACTATGAGCCCTCGCTTTCCAGGGTTATAGCTAAAGCAAATATGAGAAATTAGATTTGGTACATTCTGATTCCAGGACATGCCCTTGATGGTTTTTGGATGGATGCTGTGTTAATTAAATTTCTGATATGAGCTTGTTTTCTCATCATTTACTTCACAAAGAGGGGTGTGGAAAAAATGAAGTACTTGAGGTGTTTTGGTAGATGTGTTCCTAGGCTTTGGGGTTTAGAAGACCACTAGTCAGTCTACTCAAAAAAAAAAAATTAATAAAGTGTGTCTCACAAATTAAATCTAATGCTTATTAGGAATTTTTTTTCATATGCCATATGCTACCACTGTCATTTCATTTTAAAACATACAATTTAAAACAAAAACAAAGAATGATCCTTGATCCTTTATTTTAAATTCAACACTGTAAAAAAAAAAAAGGCAAAACACCTCATTACTGCTCTCTTTTCTCATTTAATCATGGACATAGGAAAACAACTGGCACCAGTCCCTGCCTGGTATTCAAAATCTCCATACAAAGATTAGGGCATTACAGTTTGAAGTCAGGAGTCCTACTTGGAATCCCAACTTTCCCAAAATGTAAATTAAAAGGGCTCCTTTGATTCTGGCCTTTTAAAAATATCAATGGGGATAATAATACCTCCTTCATGAGCTTGAAATTATCAAGTAAGGCGATAAATAACACTACATAGTCAAAAAAGTTTTAACTTTTTAATTAAAGTTAACTTTATATTTGTTACTATTTATAGTAGTATGCACACTTAACATAAATCATTCTAAAATTAGATTTTATTATTCTTTAAATGAATGAATATATACTGAATAGCTATTATATTACAGCATCTGTGATAGACTTTAGAGATGTAGAGATGAATATGGTTATTCCCTGCTAACTGAACTCACAGCGGAGACAAGGAGAAAGATAGAGAAACAGACAGGAGCCTTCAGTGTCATGTGCTATAGCAGGTATCAAAGTATAATGGGACACAAGTGGGAAGACAATTAGTTCAGCACTCAGGATACAGAGTACTAGGGATAGAGGAATAAAAGTTCTCTAGGTAGAGAAGATGAGGATGGAATCTATGGCAAAAGAAATGCAAGAGGATATATCTGGGTCCTTCTATCTTTCTCATATCCATCATTCCACATTTCAAGGAAAACTACTCATCTACATTTTATATTTAAAGACTTCTGAAGGAAGCAAGCCTACAAAGCTCAGAAAAACCTAACAATTACATAAAACTCAAAAAAAAAAAAAAAATGGTCATTAGTTCCCAGTTTTTGTCCTGGAGCCAGAGGCCCTCAAACTTGGTGGATCCTAGATCTAACACATTCTGCAGCTTACATAACAGCAAACTCTCTTCCAGATTTCTGGAAGATTTTTTTTGGTCTCCAGACCAACCCAAAGCATAACAAGGAGTGTGAAGGAAGCACAGTTTCAGTTTCTCATTTACGGGAAACAAGGCGTTGAGCAATATAGTTCCATTCTCCAAGGTTTGGGACAGAGGGATTTGGGGAGGAGTTAGGAGAAATTCATAGCATTCAAAATTACCCATCGCATAGCCAAAGATTATAGAGAAGTATCACTGCAAGTGTAACTGGCAGGAGATAGCATGTGATTGCTGCAAAGGAAACAGGATTGGTAGAACATATTTAAGGTCAGTGTGCCTCACCAAGGTACCTTAGCAGAGGGGGGACATTATCCATGGATAGAGTCACAGAAAGGACAATTGTCCCATAAAGCAGTCCCTGTGCTCTGCTACATGACCCACTTTATGGATGAGTGGTAGAGTAGGCTGCTGGGTGGGAATGTGGGAGGCAAGCTCGATACAGGTCCACAAAGGTATTTTTGGCTGAGAAAGCTGCAGACCAAGGATAGTTCCCCCTTGCTCTGCAGCATCATGCTACTCTTAGTTATTAAGATGAAAGCTTCTAACAGAACAGAATGAAATAAACCATCCAGACCAGCTTTCCACAGAGGCTCCACCGTCAGCACTTCCCTTTCACTGCTATGGACATAACGTTTATCAAAGACAGAATGATCAGAACGTCCAAATATCTCCAGAGACCTGCTTTGTCCATAAATTAGTGTAGGCAATGGTTAAAGAATTTTCTTGGTTTTCCTTCATATTTTCCTAATGTCTTTTGTAGCTCTAAATCAGGGCCTAATTCTCCTGAGAAATGAGAGCCGTGCGGAAGAAACAATGGCTAGGAAATGTATGGAGAAGCAGGATGCCATTCCTGGTAGGCAGAGAGATGTGCCACTCTGTTCCCTCTTCAAGACCTTGCCACTCAGTCCTCAAAAGAGTAGTTAGCTTACGGCCTCTGTCAGCATCATCCAATGTGGCAGTACTAGAGATGCAGCCACATTCTCCTGGGCAGCTCTCCCTCGTGTCTGAGTATTGCAAAAGTGTGAAGGCCAGGCTGTTTGTGCCAATATGGGACCCCTCTGAGCATCTATATTCTATTTGTTGGCTCCCCACTGATGGCCCAAGGCTTGCTCTCTCAGGGCTATATGGGGTCTGGAACTTTCCCTGCCCAGAAGTCTTATCCTCCCACTTCATCTTTCACAGGAATTCCCCTCCTCCCCAATAAACCATCTGCCCTTGTAACTCAATTGTAGCATCTGCTTCCCACAGAGCCCAAATGACCCCAAGGATACCTGAAATGGGATTCCAAATGGGGCTACACATTCTTTTGACCTGAGCCCCTCATCCAACTGCTGAGATTTGCTCTGGATCAACTTTGACATTTCACATTTGCAAGGTGCAAGTTGGACAGGAATCCATTCTTCTTCCCCAAGCTCCTAGAAATGCACAAACTTGGGTCTCACTGGTGGTGAAAGGGGTTAAGCACCACTCTACGAGGCATCTGCAGACACTGAAGCATGAGTTCAATCCCCAGCCATGAAGGTGACCCACATAGTGCAATAGACCTCTCCTGCTGCACCTGTTGTACCCCTCAGCAGTGTGTTTCAGTCCATCTGCCTGTGCTGCTTCTCTCTCTGTCTCTGGTGAATCCTCTCACTTCCAAACCTCTGGCCTATACTCCAGTTTTTGTATGCATAAATAAAATCTTTTAAAAAAAAGGAAAGAAATGCACAAATGTACAAACTCTCCAGGGATCTGCTGAAGCTCTTCTCACCAGGCTGAAGGGAAGAAGGGACTCGTCCTCTCCCCTTCCCAGTGGTGGAAGAGATTAGCAACTCTGTGCAAAGTAATGCTTTCTCCAATCTTCAATTTCTCTCTCCCTATCCAACCTGGGATGAAGAAAGCAGTAAAGAGTTCTCATACATCGCTAAGCCCTACTTAAGTAGGACAGAATCTCATTTTGGAATAAGGGAGTTAGTGCCACCTGTCACTCTCATATGCCTGTAAGCTTCCCTCCATAGGACAGAAAGAGTCACATTTTATCATCTTGCTACATTTTAAATATTTAAGTTCTGAAACAATGGCTATGAAAACCTTCATTTTCTGCTGCACCTTATAAAAAAGCAATTTATCTCATGTATGGGAAGTTTGATCAAATGTTTTACACTGGGATGAATTAGAGGTATTACTCTTGATTTTGCCTATGGAGTCACTTGACTTTAAGAAGATAAAAAGATTTTGAAAGTTTTTTTGGTTTTTTTTTTATGTTTTTTCTTTTTATGCATGTATGTCCATACCTGATAGAAGAAAGAATATTAAAATTCTAACACCTTCAGAAGTTTCTGGATGAAGATCAATAGGCAACAACTGGGAGTTTCTAACTCTGGGTTTAAGAAAGCATGACTTGGTATTCTAGACTGTCCAAAAAGGTGCTCTTAAGGAACTTATACTCAAACAGTCCATAGTGCTCTTGAATGGTACCACCCCTCAGTGACAAGGTCAAACAACTATGAATTTCAACTGATTACAAAATGTCCCAAGACCAGATCCACATTTTTCACTGTGATTTAGTCAGTCACTGCCAACACCTTTTGTTCAACCCCATTTACTTGCCCTTTGGAGCTCTGAGGAACATCATCCATCAACACTCTAATTTAACACCCCCATCCAAACACATACACTCAAAGTCTTTCTATGACCTTTCAAGTAATCAAATATAATTAGCAAACACACTCTGGAGTATCAATGTCCTTTACAAAGCAGGTGGCAGATTAGAAGCTAAAACTTTGATACCATAATGAAAAAAAGAACATAAGTCACCTTATTTGAAGCTGAGGCACATTTCCAGTTAAAAACAGCTTAAAACTCAAAACTCAAGAGAGGGAAGTTGGCTTTTTTGACAGGCATGTCAATGTTTTCAATAAATTTCTTTTAGAATAACAGGTCCAGTAGATTAGAAAGCACGTGATGCTTTTAAAAACAACCTGTTTTAATTTCCACCCTTATTGTTGGAACTGTGGTGTCTGTACCAAATTATCCATGGGGGTGGGGGAGGCTTACTAATTTTAGAAGGTGAATTCAACACATGTTCCTCAGTTTCCCTTAAAGGTTTCAAATTCTTAAGAATAAAAATAGCATGTAATCATAGCAAATTCAAATGAGGGCATAAATTTTTAGGAAGAGAAGTCTAGGGAACCACTCACTTCACTACTTTTAGTCTAGTGCATTGTCAACACTAATGATGTCCTATCCCAGACAGAGAGCTGCCCAACACCCAAGAACTAACATGCAAAACAAAAGCAAAGCTGTGAACAGATGAGATGGTTGCATTATGCTAAAATCTGATGGGATCCCTCTTAGAAAATAGCTGACAGTGATGGGCAAAGAAACACAGAAACAATGAAATAAGCAGCAGGTTGCAATACATTACTATGTACAGTGTTCAGCCACAACAGGTTTTCTGGATGTCTTGCAGGCATGGCAACCTAATCCTAGCATCTGATGTTTATCTAGGACTTATAGGAACATGACATATAAAGTAAAATATGACAGGGGCCTCCCTGGTGGCGCAGTGGGTTAAGCAGCGCACTATGAAGCAAACCGCAGCCACTGCAGCACGAGTTCGATCCACTGCAGCATGAGTTCGATCCCTGCTGCCGGCCAGGGAGGGGACCCACATGGTGCAGCAGACCTCTCCTGCCTTGCCCACTGCTGTCCTCGGCAGTGTATTTCCATTGATC
The DNA here is from genome assembly GCA_019455555.1 of Galemys pyrenaicus. Lineage (NCBI taxonomy): Eukaryota > Metazoa > Chordata > Mammalia > Eulipotyphla > Talpidae > Galemys > Galemys pyrenaicus. Next base: position 1,330,848 of record JAGFMF010011630.1, read on the forward strand.
TGCCTGTTCTGCTCCCCACTCTCTGTGGTGAATCCTCTCACCCCCCCCACACCTCTGGCCTGTACCCCAGTGCTTGTATGCATAAATAAAATAAAAATCTTAAAAAAAAAAAAGTAAAATATGACAACCATTCCATTAGTCTTTTATTTTGTATTGTTTTGTTTTTGTTTGCTTGTTTATAAAACCTGATTCTAGCTTAAGGCATAATAGGAATTTTATTTAATTGGATATATCAAGTTATATTTGTTGCTCATTAAGTGACAGTAGAAGCTCTCCTTTGACTAGTCCCTATTGAAAAATGTGTATCATTTTCAGAAAGGCTGAATTTACAGGAAAAAGGAAGAATTCCACCAAAGCAGCCTTTACAGGAAGGTAAGGAGACATGTCATTTTCAACATCTTTGGCATTATCCATATTGAATTTAATTCAATCTCCACTTTATAGAGAAGCACCCATGGCTAGCAATTTTCAAGCACTCATTAGACTGTCGAGTTCATAATGCTGACTGGTGGGAGGATGGAAGACAGTCGAAATTTTCCTACTCGTCAACATTATTGACCAAGCCAAAGCTGTTAAATTAGCTGCTGCTTCAGCTCAATAGCTCACAAGATTCATTTTATGTCAAGGTGCTTACACACCTAGGAAAGAAAATTAATTTTGGTAATAACAGGACTGGAGGGACACAGGACAGTAGAAAGCAATGTGTGAAATACTTAATGAAAACTGCCATCATCATCCTTGTGAAAAAAAAAAAAAAAGATTGTAAACTGAAAGAGCAAAAATACAATCTTACAAAAGAAACTTCATAAATAGTACCAAAAAGTCAGCTGTGGCTAAAAGAAATTGGAGGAAAAAGCTTATGTTACCTAAACTAAATCACTGAATTGTTGGATGGCCTCCATTTTCATAGAGTATCAATCAATCAGTAATGCTAGGGAGATGCCCCCTTTTCTTAATATCTGCATGACTATTAAAAACAGTGCATGTGAACAAAGCAACTACAAATATATATCCAGAAGTGGAAATATAAGGGTTTTATTTACTTTAAAATAACTTTTTAATTCTAAAAACATGAAAGAACTATGTTAAAAAGAAAAAGAAATTAAATTGTAACAATGACTCCAACAGACCATAAGTACAAGAATTTTATTTTAAATAAACTTCCTATTTTTGAATCACTTTACATGCACTAAAAGAGTTGCAGAGATAATACAGAGAGTACCCAAAAACTCTTAATCCACTTTTCATGAATGTTGCCATCTTCTATTTCCAATGTTGAAATGAGAAAACCAGCACTGGCACATTACCATTAACTGATTTCATTCAAATTTCATTGGTTTTTCATCTAATGCCTTTTCTCTTGATGGAAGGAAGGGTTCCTTCCACAGAGAGTAAAATGCCACAGCTAACATTAAGTCTCTTTTTCTGGCTGATGTAGCAAGATGGACTGTGAATCTGATGCCAGTTCTTTGAGTTATAAAGTACAGAGGAACCCTAAGGTCCCTATGTCCCTATGTCCTACCATTTAGCTATCTGGTGACATCAAATTAACTAGTCTTCTCATGCTGCTCTCATGTGACTGACCTTGTGTCAAGGAACCTGAAATCTTAAATCCAAAGAAGTTCTACCTACTTTGTCTTTGCCAAAGTCATAGGATAGGAAAGAAAATGATGGAGTGAGATGATCTTACTAGATACATGAGAAGGTTGAAGGCTTTGGGGTAAAGGCAGCCATCCTGGAAGTGGGGGGATCCAGAAAATACATAGAATGAAGGTGTTAAAAATCCAACACTCCAAATATTTTAGCTTTGTGGTAGTGGTGACATCAAAAAGATTAAAGCCCTAGAGGGGGCAAAAGAAGATGAAAGAAGCAGGACTGTGCTGCTCAGTTGTATTGAAGCATGGAAGGAGATCCTCAAACAGTGTTTCTCTGACAACAGGGAAAGTCACAGCTGAACAGAAATTGTGGCGTATTTATGCAGAGACAGAATCCTGAGTACAAAAGGATTGTTCTCGGATCCCGAGTACAAAAAGGACAGGATCCAGGTACCCACCATGAGGAGGTTACTGAGCATGACAACTTCTGAGGTCACCAAGGAGGGGCCACGGGAGTCAGGTGCAGAATGATCCCAAGATGAACTGTCCAGGTAAGTGAGCAAATGGCGGTAGCAACTGGGTCTTAAAGGACCAACAGACCCAGTGACAGCAGAAATGGGAGCAAGACATGTCAAGATGAAAGACTCCCTGGGAGCAGTCACCACTCGTGGGAACCCCCCACCATATGGGAAGAAGAGCCCACCATCCAAAGATGGGGAGCGATGACCTGCATCTGGGAGGAATTAGACACTGGCCACTATGCAGAAGGACACATTATCTTCAAAAGAGGAGGGGGAAGGGAAGACTCCACGAGCTTTCAGGAAGCTGTAGACTGAGCAGACTGACAGCTGTGGCTACCTTAACAAGACTGGGTTAATCAAAATAACTGTTTCAAATTAAGAGAGCTCCAATAATTGCTAACTGGCCATCACTCTCCCCTTCTTTTACCAAGAATAGGGTAGATCAGACTGAAGAAAAATAAATTCTTATACACTCAATTGCTGGGTGTTGATTTCCACCTGAAGATTAATCTTTTAGGTTAAAATAAATCTTGGTAAAATAAGCATAAAATGTTTCTCTTCTTCTTTCCTTGAATCCAAATCCTGGTCATTTTTCAACCCTCACCTTCCCATGAAACTTCCATCTAGTCAGTCCCCCATGACCTAACATTTCTGAATTCAACCTCCACTTAAATTCTGTAGCATTCCAGGGAGATTAGGAAGTGACTTACAGAAGACCATGTCTCCTTCATCTTTTGATGTCCCTTGTTGCCCAGCATCTAGCAGGACAGCTCATAAATACATGCTAATTGATTTATTGATTGACTCATTGTAAGCTGAAGAAAGCTGGCCAAAGGGTAAGGAAGGGAAGACCTGAGATAAGAAATGGAGCTACTCTGCTCTTCTGGGATGTGAAAAGTGAAGCTATTTATGGAAGCTGATTTTGCTGCAGCTCCTTCTGACTCTTAGTTATTCACAGTTACTGAAATTAATAACTATTAATCACAGGAAAAGGATGAGCCAAGTTAATTCCTCTGGACAATTCACACACACTGTACCTAATGCAATCAATTTTCTGTGCAGCAATTAGGAGTGAAAAAAAAAAAAATAACATTAAGTCTGTAGAATACCTGCCTGCTTCCTTTGTGGAACTTGCAATTCTAAAATAAAATAATATTATGTAAGTGAGAAGAAAGAAGAAAGAAAAAAGTTTCCACCTTAGATCTCTCCTGTTGTATCAGGATACTAAAGGAAGCATGGTATAAACACAGGAAAGGGCTAAATCCAAATTTAAACAAAGGTTGTTAAAATAAGATCTGATTGTTGCAAGGCTGAATTTGTTAGAAACAATAATTAGTTATGACACTTTGTTCTAACACCCTCCAAAACATATGCTTACCTTATTAGAAATTAAAATTCATTTTTATATAAATCTCAGCAGGATATTGCACCAAAATAACTAAAGTAACTCCGGGGAACAACAAGTAATTCTAGTTTAGCTCTTCTAAGGTCTAGCACTTGTAATATAAAATTTAAACTAATTCACTTGTAAGTACAATGGCAGATTTGGGAAACATGGACAATCTACTACAGGCATGGACATAACACACATAATTTATATTTTCCCACGAATTTCTACTGCTTGGTTTTATACCTTTCCACATAAAGAACTTTCTATTCATCACCAATGCATTTGCTGTTCTTTCTTTTAATTGTTGGTGTTTATAAAGCATCGCTTCTAGCTGACTGATGTTGTGCTCCCTCATCCACAGTGAACAATACATCAGATCATAAAAATAGGAACACTATTGTGAGCCTGTACAAGCATTGATGCACCATAGACACTGCTAACTGTTAGATCTCACATAGGTTTCATCAAGTTTCTTTTATTGCAGCGGCTCTGGGAATCTTCATGTTTTTTCATGACAATGCTCAGTGCTTATTTTCAAAATTGGCCTGCTGAGTTTGTATCATGATTGTTATTGATAGTGTGCTATATGTGGGAGAAAAGGTATATATGTCTCCAAACCAGCATCCAAATCCTGAACAATTATTAAACCTGGTCCCAAACCTGGAAATGCTGCAAAAGCAATCAAAAGTAAATGAGAGGCTTTCAAAGTTGTCTGAATTAGCCAGGGTATTTTTATAAGCTAGCTAGATTAGATGATCACCAAAGTTAATTTGTGTTTACCTAACTGTCTTTGAAGATATGGGGAAAATAAAGGAATCACATTAATTCTGTTATCAAACTTCATTGAGGCTGCACAAAAGGATAATGCCTGGTTAAAGAAAAACTACATGAAAGAAAATGTCTTACTTTTTTACTCACAAAAACTTCTGATACCAAGTGTGTAGTGTTTTCCCCACACTGATCAAGTCTCTAGACACCAAGTGGGTGTCTTAAAATTCAATTCCATCTGATGCTATCTGTCTCGGGTTAGTGTTAGGTCCCACAAGTTAAGGTACCCCACAAGCAAACCCCCACTTAGATGCTAATTCAAGTCCGGGTTGAATGATGGGCTATAAATCCCCAAAACCCCTTCCTTGATTTTAACAATATGCTGTAATGGTTCACAGAACTCAGGAAAATGTTCTACTTAGTACTACTGCTCTAGTACAAAGAATACTTTAAAGGACACAAATGAACAGGCAGATGAAGAGATACCTAGGGTGAGATCTAGAAGGATCCAGAGAAGAGGGGAAAAAACTCCATGTGGAATTTGGGGTGTACCACCTTCCCAACACATGGATGCATTACTGTTCACCAATGGGAAAGTTGTTGAAATCCATTCAGAGTGTTATGGAAATTATAATCACTAGCTCCTGTAGAGATGGTGGTGGGCCTGAAAAGTTCCAACCTTCTAATCGTTCTGTTGGTTTCCTAGCAACCAGATCCCCTCCAGAGACCATCCATGAGCTCCTGGTCACCAGCTATCTTGTTAGTATACAAAGAGACATTTCAGAAGATTCCAAGGGTTTTAGAAGCTGTGTAGTAAGAGTACTAAGAAAAGGAAGGGGACAGAGACCAAAGATAAATTATGAAGAAGTCACACCAACCCATACTGATTCTTATTTGCCACACAAAAATACAATTAAATATATTTATTAAAACTGTTTGCTGGACAAACCAGATCCATCTTGTCTATGTCTAAATCATAAGTGAGGGCAAGCTGCCTTGCTTGCTACAGCAAAAGTCTCACAACACATTGACCACAGCTCAGTGTTGGTGTGTATCCATTTAGTCACATGACAAGCTGGCATGGAGCACAAGCCCTCTGCTACATGCCTGCCCTTGGGAAACTCATCTACAGGGGAGAGTAACTAATCACTCATGAGTCAAGACATCATGAAGACTGCTAAGTGAAAATAAATAGTAGAATATATAACAGGGAAAGTCAGTAGAGAGAATATCCAAGTATGCCTGGAGGTATCAAGAGAGGCTTCATGGAAGTAGCATCTAAATTCAAGAATATCACGAAAGAGTTTGTAAGGCTCATAAGCAAGTAGAAATCATCTAGGCAGTCAAAAAGCAAGAATGTAGAGATAGGAACACCCTATCTCCAACTAAACCTTTCTAGAAAGTAGCTTCAAAACATTTCAAAGTGTTTTGACCAGAAGAGTAGCAGTTCATTCTGACCCAATGACAAGAGCCTTAGAAGTTGCATGCCATACCAATCATTCTCATCTGGCCTCAATCCTCACTAGGCAGAGATGTCACCGATTGGTGAGTGACAGAAACTATAACTAGAACCCAGGTACTTAAACTTCCTTGGATCCTCTTTCCTAATCTATAACATGTGTGACATGAATAAAATAATTTCCAAGGACCACTGCAGTCTAAATTTCCCAATGTTAAAGTTAAAATTCCAACTGGCAGCACTCAAAACTACCCCAAAGCATTCAGCCCTCTAGCTGACTGCAAACCCTAGCCTCCAGCACCCTGGACAGCAATAAATATGTAAAGAATTCAATAAAGGAGAGGCCAGAAAATATGATCACAGACTTAGCAAGAAACCCAGTCTTATTTGTCAGGTATATGTGCAGTAATTGAGATCACATTTAAATGGAAACTGTCTCTCGTCCAGCCTCCTTGTCTGCAAAGCCCTGTTTACAGAGCTGCCCCAGGAACTCTTCTTACTTACATATTCAGCAGCTTGTAACTCTGAATTAATGACCCTGCATGCAAATATCTTAGTCTTCATAGAAATGTTATTTGGTTAAATAAAAATATTTTAAGCATTTTTTCCTCTAAACCATACACAGGCTTTGAAGGAAGAAAAAGAGAGGGGATGCCATGCCCTTTCTGCACAATACCTGTCACCTTGGGAATGTGATTCTCAAGTACAACACTTCTGGGGGAAAGGAGAATAAGAGACGAGTTTAATTTCCTTCTGCCAAATTAACTTCCTCTGCTTCTGGGAGTAATGTGCATAATGAGAAGCCTGGAGAATGGGGAGCCGGTGTGGACTAGCAAGCAGAATTCCCAGAGTGCCTCCCAGTTAAGGGCAGCCATTCACTGGCCATTCATGTCTTCCCAGGAGGCCAGCAAGAGTTCCAGGCAGTGTTTGCTAAAGTCCACGCCAGTTTACACAAACAAATAGCCATCCCAACGCAGATGCCGATGTGCTGGTGGGACCCAAAATGCCTTCTTTGCTATCATTTCATTTTTATGTAGTGGGAAGAGCTAAGGATTTGGGAATCAGGCCCATCAGGATTTTCATTGTATTTCAAGCTCTAGCCAGATAGGCCTACAGGGAAATATTTCTCAAGGTCTCAACTTGCACCTCCTTAAAATGGAAGATAAAGTCCACCTGCTGCACAAAAGAAAATTAAGTGAGAGCATGTGTATGTGTGAAGCTTAGGAGGCACTTAATCAAGATTAACTTACTTTACCTTTCCGTTGTTGAAAATATACCTTGGAAATCTCAGTAGCTGTTAAACAATGGATGTATACCACCAACCAGCCCACTGATCTGCAGGAACAAAGGTGATTGTAGGGTCAGAGAACTATCAGGACTTTCCACCCTCCTGCCACTGGTATAATGATGGACACCTGTGGTGCTGTGCACATACCTAGGAGGGCATGCACAAGTGGGCACACCTGAGTTTGGACACGGGCTTATATGGGCAGCATCATGAGGATGCCAGTATTAACAAGCAGCGAGAGTACCAACAAGCAGCACCAAGACCAGCACGAGCAGCATCGGGAGAACGGGACACCAGCAGAGAGAGAGAGAAAGCAGCAGCAGCTGAGAGGGTGAGATGCGCCGGGGGTCGGGAGGCCTGTCAGCCTCCTGGCCCCCTGGCACCCCTGCCTGCCATGTACCTGGCCACCTCTAATAATAAAACTGTAAAAGCCACCAAGGGCTCCAAGACTCCCTTCTTTTACCCCCCGTCTGCTAGAACCATCCCGAACTTGCCCTGTGCCACCTTCCTCGCACTACAGTGATGTTTTACAACAGGACTTGCCAGAAATGTTGGCATCAGACACAGAAATAATGAGACAGGGAAAGACATTCAAGGACACCTGGTCCTTTAGTAGGCAAGACATCTCTCCCTTGGTGAAGGCAAATGATTCCAGGCTTCTCACCAGGCTATGGGGCCACTCTCCTTTAGACTTTAGACTTATGGTTCTTTAGCCTTATCCCTTCTCCAAGGACTTGGAATACATCTGAAAACACGTCACTTGTTGGGCAAGCACCAGAGTTGGTTTTCAGGAATCAGGGCTGAGAAGAGTGAGCAGAGAAGTCCAGGAATGAAAGGCACCAGGAGATAGTCCCAGGACACAGCCAAGGAAGCAGTAGGGGTCAAGACACAGCAACATGAATGCTGTAGGCTGTGAGCAGGGCTCCCCCAACACATTGGGGGCAGGGCCAGGAGGAGATGGGCCCAGTGGACTATAGTAGAGGATGATGGGTGTGTTGGTAGTGGGTGTGGTGTGTTAACATACATGTGTAGGTGTGCAAACTAAAGTTATACATGCTGTAAACCAACACTTCCTCCAACAACTTTTCTTAACTTCCTTGTCTATTTTTTCACAAAATGGGATTTCTCCACTTGGATGTGGTTACCATAATTTTCCTAATAGCAAAGCACCTATAGTCCTCCACTATAGTCTAATGTGCTCTCCTAAGCCCCATTTTCTACTCTCCCATGGAATATACAATTTTAAAGAATACTTGTCATCATCTGAAGAGCTGTAAAACTATTATCCTAAATCATAGTGTTGTAAACCAATGTTACCCAAAAAAGTATTTATAGTAAAAAAATGAAGCAAAGTACAATAAAGAATAAAAAATTATATAATATATCTGACAATTTGGGAAAAAAATCCAATGAAATATAAAGCAATGAAAATATTACAATCATTCTTATATTCTCATTCAACACTCAATATATATTTCACTCCATTTTTCCTTAAGTAAAAGATATAGAACTCTTTCCAAAGTCCTTTTCTTATCTTAAATGAACAACATACTATGCTAAGGTAGTAGGTGCTCCTTGTCTGATTTGAGATCAAAACATGTTGCAATAGTTCATACTGGGCCTCCCCAGTGGCACAATGGGATAAGCACAGCACTGTGAAGCAAACCACAGCCACTGCAGCACAAGTTAGATCCCCAGCCAGGGAGATGACCCGCATGGCGCGGCAGAGCTCTCCTATCTTGCCCACTGCTCCCCTCAGCAGTGTATTTCAGAACATCTATCTGCCTAGTCTATTCCCCACTCTGTCTCTGGTGAATCCTCTCAGCCCCCACGCCACACTTCTGACCTGTACCCCAGTTCTTGTATACATAAATAAATCAATCTTAAAATAGTTCATATTTTAAAAAATAAAAAAAGTGTAAATTGACAGGAAACCCGGGGCTCACAGAGGCTAAGCACTGTGCTGCACCTGAGGTGGACTAGTTAGCTGGTCAGGAGTCAAGTGGAGAACGGAGGTCTGTGGGCTCCAACTCTTTCTGCGAGACCAGCTGAGAAAATAGCAATCCTTCTTCAGGTGCCTTGATAACCCAACCAAAAAAAAAAAAAAGGGCTTTGGAAAAATTATGTCAGTACTATGAACCTAAGATGTTGCCTTTATTATCTACAAGCAGATGGTAATAGGGCTTATGGGATTATATTCAGAACTATTATTTACTACCATAGGTCATTCACTTCTGAGTAAGATGACTAATACCTGCTTGAAAGAAGGGATGTTAAGTCTAAAATGGAGACCATCTCTATGCCATAAAATAGCAGGAAAAGCAAGGGAAATTTATTGAATTTAGGAAATATCATTTCTTTAAACACCAGGAGATTCCAACTAGCAAACAATGCAAAGATACCACATCATGTTTATGTTTCCTTGGGGAAGATAGGATCAGCGCAGGGGAAGCTGAGCTGGGGATGGTTCCTGGTATTTGTAAGCACAGGCAAACACCAGACTTTTTTGTGCCTTAGTTCTCTTGTTTATTAAATGAGAAACAGTGTATCATGGCTTTTAGAATCAAGAAGATGTCTCCACAAAATCCTCTATGTCCTGAAGTAATAAGAATTCCAATATAGTATTAAAATATATGTTAAACATATTCTAAATTTCTTAAATATATTAATTTACTATTTTATCCTTAGAGCAGTGATTTGAGTTTAGTACTAGTATCATTCCCATTATTCAGATAAGGAAAAATGAAACAAAGAGAAGCTAAGGAATCCCCCAATATCCATAGCTGGTAACTGGCAGAATGGCAATCTCCAGAACCCATGCCACACAGATTTTAATTAGATAAGAATAAGAATGACCAAGTTTGAATTAAGGAGGACTACAAAGAGAGAATAAATTAAGTAGGTTGTGTCTAGAGCAAAATCTACCATAGTTAAATGTCTTTGGTCTTTTTCACTAGAATTAGGCAATAGTTCAAGGCTATGGGGTTTCTTATCTGCTAAAAATGCCATTTTGAGTTTTGCAAGAGATTATACTAGGCAAATATTGCATTCCACATTCTGCACTTTTTTCCTAGATGAATTCTTTAAAAATATTTAACTTTTCAATTCAATTAATAAATTTTTTGTAATTTTTGAAATTTACATAGGAAAAAAAGCCCTTTTCAACAATGCTATGTGAGTGAAAGCTATTAGGTTTATAAAGTTGATAGGGATGGCAAAGGCTAAGAGTCAGCTGGCCATAGCTGAATTCTCTGATTCTTAGAGAGCATCAACTCCCCATCGCTGTAGAGTAAAACGTCTAATGTCTGTAGACAATCACTTTGCTGATTGGGCTTAAGAAAGGTAAAAAGCTGCCAAGGTGCTTATGGTCCTCAAAACACCTTCATATCATCAGAAATCAGGGAGGATGCCACCTCACCTGGGATCATCTTAGAACTGACAGATCATGTCCTACCCCAGACCTAATGAATCAGAAACTCTGGGGATGGGACCCAACCATGTGACTCCAGGAGATTCTCATGCAGGCTGAAGTTTAACCCTCTAGCACCTAGTAAAACCTGAGCCATCAGCAACCTTGTGCAGGTGCTATGGATTATAGTTACTAAAAGTTCACAGGGGGAAGAAAGACAAAGAAGATGAGACTCAAAAATGGGGGGAGAGGGGTGACAAATGCATCTTTTTTTATTATTATCTCCCCTTCATCCCCACCTGGAATGCAGGCTGTCTATGTCATGGCTGGCACTGGACCTGGGACAAGACCTCATCATCCTCCTAAATGCACATCCATTCTTCTCATTTACAGGTACCCAAGGTTCCTAATTTAATATTCTGTTGAGTTGACCAGGTAAGTCAGACTAATTTACTAATGTTTTCAGCGAAAAATGGTAGTACGTGAAAGAAGGATCCTGAACCCTAGAAATTGCTGAACAAACACCTACTCCTTCTCCTTTGAGACTAGCTTGATATACCTCCTTGTCTTCTTTCTTGGAGACTCTATGGCTTCCAGAGAAGAGGACAGGAATATCACAAGGTGTGTGTGGGGGGGTGGGGGGGGGGAGTGTGAAGGAAAATATGGTAAACTCCAAGCCTGCAAACTATGCCAAAAGGCAGCAAATTACAGTGTCTCCCAAGTGCCCCACAAGCCAGAGACAAGTGCCTTCAAACCAAATGTGAACTTTGGATGCCAATTTTTGACTTTTCATTCTGATTATGAGCTCCTAATAATAAGGAAACAGGACAAAGAAGTTAAAATCCCTTAGATATTAACTTTACAAGACAGTTACCATGAATCCAAAAGGTTTCCTCTTCCCCCAAAAAAAGTCCTAGTTTTTTGTGTGTGGATAATGTGGATTTTGCTGCTAATCAGGGTTCCTACTTTTGCTTAAAGTATGTACAGCCCAATTTTACTAATTATCTAAGACTTTGCCCAACACATTCAAGTATAAAATTTCCTTCTGTTTTTCTAGATCAGGTATGATGTCCCTGCCTAGGGATTTTATTTTAAAATTCATTTCTACTAGTTTACATTCTTACAAACCACCTCATATTCTTTATGGAGTGAAAAGTAACATTATTTGACCTCATCATCCTCCTAACAGTACATCCATTCTTCTCATTTACAGGTACCCAAGGTTCCTAATTTAATATTCTGTTGAGTTGACCAGGTTAAGTCAGACTAATTTACTAATATTTTTAGCAAAAAATTGCTTAATCAACCTAGAACCTTGTAGGATAATCAGCATAACTGGGACGAAATCACTAACTTGTCCACTACAGCATGAACTTTTTTAATTCATTAAAACCTGGTCTGAAATCAAAGTGGGTCCAAGTAGAGATGCTATTTGGGGACTCTAAGAAGAAATTTAATCATCAAGTCTTAGTGACCAAAGCAAGTTAATGTACCTTCAAAACTAAGCAAATGACTCCCATCTCCATGCAAATGGTCCATCATCATAAAAGTTGGCCATTAACATGTCATGTGATTCTGCACAGACCACCGAGAGGACACAGGATGGTGATGACTCATCACTAATGAACTGAACAGAGTCCAGGAGGAGTCATATAGATGCACAGCCCTGCCTGAAAAAGGAGATGACTGAAAAGACTGGAAAAGTGCAATGAGAAGAGCGTCCCAGTATTTCTAATATATAATCTGTCACATTTCTAAGGGGATAGAGAAGGAAGAAGAAAGGAAAATGAACATTATTCTAGTTCTACCACATATCAAGTCCCATAGTAGGTGATTTATCTCATTACCTCATTGGTTTCCAATCTGTGCTGTAGAAATACTGGCACATTTTGCAGAAGAGGGAACTGAGAACCCTCAGACTTCAAGTAAAGGATTGGAGTCAAGTAACAAGTGAGAAAGTCAGGACATAAATGCAGATCTGTCCAACACCAGAGGTCATTTATTTTCACTGAAGTAAGCGATTCAACTATCTGTCACTTGTCTAGTATGTCAAACACTATTTTAGGTGCTAGAATACAATGTACCTGATAAATGAAATAATCAAGAATGATGTGAACAAATATAAAAATGTGAAAAAAATATAAAATTGGCATTGTAAGGGTGCAACCAAGAAGAAATAGATGGTCCTAAGAGAGTGGGTATTGGAAATCTAATCCAGCTGAAGTCAATTGCCAAGTAGGTAAATGACGTGAAATCTGAAGAAAGGGCAAGACTATAACCAAGTAGAAAGGTATGAGAAAGGGGGAAAGGTGCAGCAGAAAGAGTAGTACTAGCAGACTGGTAATGAGAGACAGCTAGTGTGAAAAGAGACAAGAGGGAACCCAAGTACAAAGTGAGATAGGAACAAAGTCCTTATGATCTGTAACAAGGATGCACCTGTTTCCTTAGAGCAGTGAAAACCCATGCACTAAGGATAAGGGAAGGGGGGGTGGTATGATCAGTTTTGCATTTTGAAAAGATTACTACATATGCAGAGAATTTGAGAAAACCAGAATGATGGAAGAAGCGACTGCCACGGTCAAGATAAGACAAGAAAAGTTGGTACTAAAGGAAGTCAGGGAAGATCAATTGAAAAGATACTTGGTAGAAAATAAAAAACAAATGTGGTAATAGATTGGACAATAGGGTGAAGGAGAGGAAACCATTAAGAATGTCTCATAAATCTGTGAACTGAGTAACAGGAGGGTTGGAGCTATCACTTACAGATGGAGTAAAAACAAAAGAGCGGTGTCCCAGAGAAAGACAATACATTTGTTTTGCCCACATAGCATTTGAGGGCCTGGAAAACATCCCAGGGCTAGCACATACACCATTAGACATACAGGCATGGAGCAGAGATGACGATCCAGCATAAAACTGTCATTCACCCACCTGAGGTAAACAGTGTTGAGGAACAGTAAGGAACAAACTAAGCCAGCAAATGATGCTCTGAATTAACTCCATCCCCTGATGACATTACAGACTCCACCATCTCCTGTTCTGTCTCTAAGCCAATAAGACCTCAGCAGTCCATGACTACAACTCTCAGAATGCCGTGACTCTGACTTCCTGAACTGGGAACTAGGGGCAGAGTGAAGTGGCCATGCTTGTCTTATGACTGAACATTTGCTGGCTAAAACTCTCTTGTCTGACTCTGGCTTGCACTTTGGGAGAGGAGACACACGGAGGAGAGAATGCAGTGACACTTGGACGAGACATGTGGATGAGAGACATGAGGGGTAGCTGCTCGTAGTTCTTCACAAAAAGAACTAAGGACAATGGCATCTGTGATCTTGATGTGGTACATTTTGAAATTTCAGTCTCTCCTTCTGTCCCAGTTCTCTAGGACCTACCCAACTTCTTTCTTGTAGTTCACCTCCAGAAGGTGTCCAAGACTGTGACAAGCATTGAAGTCTCAGAGAGGCCTGTTTAAGAAGGCATTTGGCACTGATGTAGATAGTTGAGGAGGGGACAGGGGTAAGCAGAGATAATGTCTAGCATCAAGATTTGAGAAGTTCCACCAATTAATGGCTAGGGGAAGTAGAGAAGCAAAGAGAGAGCGAGAATTTCAGAGTGTCAGGCCACTGTGGAGTGTGTTTGTAGATGCAGGTGGGGAAGGTATTGGATAGTTCAGAATGCTACTATGAGTAGTAATATAAAATGACAAAAGATGAAGTTCTGCAGGCTCCCAGAGATTCAGTAATTCACCCAGAATCACAAAGCTTAATAGCAGCCAAACTGAAATTGGAGCCCAAGTCTCTCTGATCCCCAAGTTTGTTCTCTTTCCATTACAATATGCTAAAAATGAAAGCCAAGATTTCATTTTTATACAGTAAGTCAATATGTCCTTACACTAATCAATGTGTCCCCCAAAAAATTTTTACCAAAACAAAGGTAAATTAACTTTTATCACTTATCAAGGATATTTTTTTTTAAAGATTTATTTATGTATGCATACAAGAACTGTGGTTTAGGCCAGAGGTGCGAGAAGTCACCAGAGACAGTGTGGGGAGCAGAACAGGCAGATCAACTGATATACACACTGAGGAGCAGTGGGCAAGACAGGAGAGGTCTGCTATGCCATGTGGGTCACCTCCCTGGCTGGGGATCGAACTCATGCTGCAGTGGCTGCGCCTTAACCCCTCGCACCACCAGGGAGGCCCCAACAAAGATATTCTAAATAATTAAGTATAGAAATTCTTTTAGTTATAAGCCCTTCATTAAATTTAATAAAAATCCTATACACAAATAACTTTTTTTAAATAGCAGATAATTAATTCACATATCAAATCACATCAGCTTAATTCTTAAAATCTTCCAGAGCACTTTGCTGTATGCCGGTGTTAATGCTAGAGTCACAGACTGCACTAGTGGCTCTGCCCTTAGGAACTATATGACTTTGGTCAAGTCCTTGGACTCTCCTCATCTGCAAATGAAGTGGCTGGATACTCTCTAAAGATATCTAATGTGTAATTCCTGTTATCTCATTGCTTGCCAAGTGGGCTTTTATGGAGTGAGTTATCATTCCACCCATTCAACAGATAACTAAGGCACAAAGAGACTGGAATGGATAGCCAATATTGGCAAATGGGGGCTTAAATCCAGGTGCCAAAATATAAGTTCAATGTTATCCATGTTGTTATTATCAACATATCTATTTACAGTTTCCTCATTTATAAAATTCAAAGATATCACAGTAGAAGATGGATATTTTGATACAATACCTACGTTCCCTTTGAAAACATCTCTCCCTGACTCTCAGTCCACACAGATTGGGTGAACCCACTTGACACTTTCCAGCCATGGGACTGGACTCCAAAAGTGACTAATCAGTGTGTTTTAAGTTCCTGGATACCATGAGTGATTCCTAGTTTGGCCAAGTGACTCAAACCAGACTTACAGTAAGGAGGCTATTCTGTAATTCTTGCTAAAAAGTGGTTGGGATTGTTTGGTTAGGAAGACAAAGGTAAAACTGATAGCAGTAGTGGAACAGATATAAATAAAACCAGCAAATCCAGAGAGAGTGAGAGAAATCGATACAGTCCTGGAATAGAGAGACAAAAAGAGTCCTGGTAATGCCGAGTCCTGGGTCCAGCCTTTCCTGAAGGCTGCACCTGAATTTTCAGTTATCTGAGCCAATAAATACTCTCTGCTTAAGACATTTTCATTTTGGATATCTGCCACTTGCATATCAAAGAAACCTAACCAGTATAATCAGTGCACTTATGGATTACTACAAATTCCTTATTTCACTGACATTTTAGGGAGAAATTTCTGGCCAGCAAGTCTGAATCTATCACCTTTCTACATCCTCTTAGCTTATTGCTAAGGGAAACCAAAAGAAAGAAATAGGATTAAGGCCAAGACAAATGTTTCAGGCTTAATTGAGTTTGTCAAAAGTCTAATGATTTTTGCAAACCATTCGCAAAATTACAGGAGGCTTAATGTAGCAGTGCTCTGCTCAGAAGATGAGGTATGTCTACAAGCTCTATCAATAACCATAGTTAAGAACTTAAATTGCTTCATCTCCTACTACTCCCCACACAAAATTTGTCTTGGGTGGAATGAACCATTCACACCTAGTATAGTGCACACAGCGTAGTTCACCATCACCATTACATAATGCTCTACTTTTCAGTCTATTTTTTGATACTCCCTTATGTCTTTGAAGACTCTGAGATACCCACAGATAGTTCGTGGTACCTAATAAAAGTACTTTCTTAACTTCTATAGAATCATCCAAATTTTTTTGCTTTGAAAATGAAAGAATTTGACAAATAATGGTGCCAAAATACATATATGCCTTCTGTCTGGCATCCTTTTGCTTTCCCCATCTACCTGGAAAATACTGCTCGGCCTTTAAAACTATTTCAAGTGTCTGTTTAACTCAAGATGGTAGTTTCCATAGATGGTTTATCATAGGTTCTGTTAAATGATTACAGGATAATAAATGATCACTGTATCTCAACACCTTTAAACAACAGAAGTTATTATAATTCACGTTGCATGCCCGTTGCAGATCAGCAGGGGGCCAAGATCACTGGAATCTGCAGTAACCTAGGCCCACAAAACAGCCCTTCATCTCACACTGCTGGTGCTTCTGCCAAAGGGGAGGAATTTTGGAGGTTGTGAACTTCCAATTAAATGCTTCGGCTTGGAAGCAACAAATCATTTCTGCCAGAACTACAAGTCCTACAGCAAGCATTTAGTGCCTTTAAAGGTGGAATCAGATGCTTAGTAATCTACCAATAGCTGTGATTCAGAATCCCATGACCTGGGAGCTGCTAAGGCCTCCACTAGACTATGGGGTCTGGGAAAAAGAGAAAGTAGGAAAAAGAGAAAGAGGAGGAGCCAAAGAGAAAGGGAAGAGAAAATGAAATTTGAAGGAAAACTATGTTAGATTTTTTTTTAAGTTCTAAAGTAGCTACCATATATATATGTATATATGGGTGTGTGTGTGTGTGTGTGCATTTTAACTTCATTGTCAAAAAGGTTGCAGTACCTGTGGAAGGAATAAACCAAATTCTCAGTGGTTCAGGTCATTCAAGATTTTACTCTGCCTCTGCATCTGTGAAGGGTCCTAAGAATCTAAATTTTCACAGACTTCCCCTGGAGAGTCTGCTGTTCCGCCAACCTTCACAGGGTTTAAAGAAAAGGTGTATGGGTGGACCTCAAAGTTAGTCCTAGCACCAACCCTTCTGGGATACACAGTGCTCCTCTGAACAAAGGAGGAATGCAAAATCTACTGCAGAGTGTAGTGTGACCTGCCAGTGGCTAAGATGTCGGTGTAAAAACATCCAACACAATGTCTGCTGGGCAAGAGATGTCAGGAAATGTTCATTTTCTTTCCTGGTGGTCTTAATGCTGCCGGGGACAAGCAACACTCAATCACTTAGAAAAAGAGGAAGAAAGATCAACTCCAAAATTGTCAACACTTAACCATTCAAATGTCTTTTTTAAAATCACTGGCTATTTAGAAAAACACATTCTAACCACACAACCATGCACAGGGGTAGGTGTTGTAGAAACGACAATGAATAAGATACCCCCTCTCATCTTTACAAGAGACATTTTCCCTTTTGCTATGCCACTTCAGAGAGAAAAGGCTTAATGATGACTAGGGCACAAAAATAACCTCCAAAGCTGTGTCCTTGATACACACAAGTAAAGGCAATATGCTTCCACCTGTCGCACACACCTATTATGAAGAGGAGACTGAAAATCAATGCTCAAGAAGATCAATGCTGGGTGGCCCCGTGAGTATCTGCAGTCACCACACAGAAATTCAACAATGAACATGGCCCTGTGCATTCCAAGACCACAGAATGGGTTCAGGAATTTAAAATGTTCTGTTTCAACACAAAAGGAGCATTCATGATAACTGAGACTTTCTCCTCTGATAACCAAGAATTCCGATGAACTGGAATAAGCTGTTTGCTAAGCACATCATTAATTACTGTTTTCAATTATTTCAAACTTGAAGGTGTATG
The DNA here is from genome assembly GCA_019455555.1 of Galemys pyrenaicus. Lineage (NCBI taxonomy): Eukaryota > Metazoa > Chordata > Mammalia > Eulipotyphla > Talpidae > Galemys > Galemys pyrenaicus. Next base: position 1,348,807 of record JAGFMF010011630.1, read on the forward strand.
GTTTAAAGCAGGTATCTCAAAGCAAAGACTATTTCATTCCTTTGGGAAATTTGCTGTTTATATAGGATATAATGCACAAAGGACCAGTGGTATGATTTTTTTTTTAACAGAAAAGATTTTATGCACACACAGCCCTCCAACCATAATACACCACACATACATACAAATATATCTTAGAGTCAGAAAGAGGTGGCTCTTAGAGTTTCAGGAAAGCAGATTTTCTTTTATAGAGACTTGGTTTGTTTGTCTTTTTTCTAAGAAAGCCATGGATTTCTTATATTCGGCCCCATACTAAATGAGCTGAAGGGAGATTTATAAAGCAAATAAACAGAAAGATTTACAGTTCCTTTCTCAGAGCAGCTAAAAATCATGGAAAAACTAGTTGACCTTTCAAGAGAAAAACTTAGTTCAGTCAACCAGAAACTAAGTGCATCTAGGAGATTTCCAATTAATCCTTTAATTTAAATCCTTTGTCTTTCTCCAGTAAATATGCCAGGGGGTGTGCTGAATTCCATTTGTTCCATTTGAAGTGTAACTATCTGTGGCCATTATAAACACTGTGTCCTAGCACAATAAGCACTAACTAAGCACCCATAATGTTGATAATAATTAGAAAATGAGGAATTGGGGGAGGGATTAGAAAGAGAAGAGAAATGGAGCAGATAAATAACCATGAATAGCTGGTAGGGAAAGGAAGGAAAGAAACAAAGGCAAGGACTTCTGAGTCTTGAAAGGAGGAGGAGGGGCATGAGAAGGTGCACAGAGACAGATGCAGAAGGACAGGAAAAGGATAGAGGAAATGTCACTGAAACTGAGAGGGGACTTCTTCCTTAACTCATGACCTAAGATTGTACCATCAGAGTTGCCCAAATGGTCTGTCTCCATCTAAGCTATCTAAATGATGTTTCCAGGACCCACTACAAAAAGAGAAAATGAAAATAAACAAAACATTAAAACAAGTCTTCTTAAACCTAATACCTGGCTCTCCATTTTTTTGTCCTGTTGCCTTTTTTACCTCCATGGAGACAAAGTCCATGATTAGGGTTATGAGCATACCATATATTAAGTGTCACCTTAGATAAGTCCTTTGTCCTCACCAACCTAATAAATATTAGCAACAACAATTACTACATGGTTCATTTATATACTCAACAGTGTGCCAGGCAAACTTTGGTTTTATGGGAATCACAATAGTACCTCACTGTGTAATTGTGAGAATTAAATGAACCCGTGCCTATCAAATCCTAAGCACAGTGACTATCACAGAATAGCAGCATTCATTATTTGTTTGCCATATGGCTGGAATTAGATCTAGAGAAACAATGTGGTTTGGCACAGAAACAGCTGTATTAGGTATGAAATGATGCAGGTTTAAGTGTAACATCTGAGCCTCAATTACCTTGCAGAGATGAGAACTAGGGTTATGGAATCAAAGAGCTCACACCCCACTACTTAGCTAGCTGGAAGACCTCAGGTAAGTCACCTGACATTCCCTAGCCTTGGTTGCTCACCTGTAAAATGAGATTATCAATATTATTTTTAGGATCTAACAGGACAGAGATGAAAAAACATGATTAAGACATTTAACATATAAAATAGATTAATAAATAGTAGCAACAACAGTTACTATGTGGTTCATTTTTTATTTATATACTGAGCAGTGTGCCAGGCAAAGCCTGATGTTAGTGGTATATCAGTGAAAGAAGCAGCCAAAAGTCCTGACCTCTTGGAGCCTGTTCTACATGCTAACAAGAGTGCCTTTTTTATTATAAGTATTCAAAAATAATTTCAATATGTCCTGAGAGGACAAAATGAAATGGGCCCTAAACCTGATTCAGATTTACGATTTAGTTTACCTGAGTTCAAGACCTGGCTCTGGACCTTGGAAAAGCCACTTCACCTCTCTGGACTTTAATTTTCTCAGCTATAAGATATTGTAAGAATGAGAGTTCCTACTTTGTATGAGTCGATGAGAGATTAAGGAAATAATAAATATTAAAGTACTTTATAAGTTATAATGCACCATAAAAATAATTGTCATTATCAAATTTGTTCTATGTATATGTGTGTATGTGTATATATATACACTTATATATACATACACACATACATACACATGCTTAGTGGTCATATATTCAGTAATATTCCAGCAAAAGATCCCACTTGTGACATAAATATCCACAGACCTGTAGGAACCCCCAGATATGTAAACATTGCTAGAATCTACAATAATATAGAAAAGCACATTAAGGACAATTTTCCAGTATATGCTCCACAGAACACTAGTTTTACAGAATGACAATAGATCCACCTATTCATTATGATAATCCCATGTACGAATAAGCAGACGCTAGGTTAAACAGTTTCTAAGGGCTTTCCAAATCTGTTACAAGCAATTTTAATATCTGGTATGCAATAAATTCTAAGTATACTTAAACAGTCATTCTTGCCTCCATTCTTCAGGAAAGTGGAGTAAACTTTTAAAAAGCAATAGTGTGGGAGGGTTCCTTTTTCTCAACATCCTAACAAACATTTTTTTGATTCTGTTGTTTTTTTGTTTTTTGTTTTCTTTTTTGATATGGGTCATTTTGAGTGAAGTGAGGTGGCATCTCACTTATTTTCATTTGCATTTCCCTGATAAATGATGTTGAACATGTCTCCCTATGTGTGTTGGCCATCTGGATGTCTTCTTCGGAGAACTAAGACTACTAGAGGGGGAGGAGCATGGGAACAAAGAAAGGAGAGATGGCCCAGCACTCTATGGTAAAGGGATAAGGGTGCCTTGATGGTGGATAAGGTGTGGTAACATATCTGGGGATTTGTGAACCTATTTCCCTAAAGCATGCACAGTATTGTAAACCAATACTACCTTGATAATTTAAAAGAATAAAGAGAAGTAACAGGATAGGTGGACCAAAATTGGAAATGGTTTATCATTTTTACATCTGGGTAATGGAGATATAAATTGATAACACCTTCTACATGTGTGCCCTATTGAAACTTTCAAAAATAAACTACACACAAAAAAAGAAAAAAATTAAGAAATGAAAATACAATTTATCAGTATTAAAAAAAATGCTACACACTCCAACCATTATGGAAAGCAGTATGGTGGTTCCTCAGTCTACTAAGAATGGAACTTCCATAGGATCCAGCAATCCCACTCCTAGGAATAGACCCAAAAG
>JAGFMF010011630.1:1359414-1405099 GCA_019455555.1 Galemys pyrenaicus
CATTTCACCAAAAGGGATATACAAATGGCCAACAGGCATATGAAAAGATGTTCAACATCTCTCATAATCAGGGAAATGCAAATAAAAACCACAATGAGGCACCACCTTACACCAGTAAGAATGGCATATATCAAAAAAACCAACAACAACAAATGCTGGCGAGGCTGTGGAGAAAAAGGGACCTTACTACACTGCTGGTGGGAATGCAAATTAATCCAACCAATATGGAAGACTGTATGGAGGTTCCTCGGCCTACTGGAGATGGAACTACCATATGATCCGGCAATCCCACTCCTAGGGATCTACCCAAAGGACACAAAAACACCGATCCCAAAGAGTACCTGTTCCCCCATGTTTATTGCAGCACTATTTACAATTGGTAAGAACTGGAAACAGCCCAAATGCCCAAAAGTAGAGGACTGGATCAAGAAGTTGTGGTACATATACACAGTGGAATACTACTCAGTGATCAAGAATAAAAAACTAGAGACATTTGTAGAAACATGGATGGAACCAGAAGGGATCATACTCAGCGAAACAAGTCAGAAGGCAAAAAAAAAATATCGGATGACCCGCTTTTAGGAGGAATGTGAAAAAACAAACAAACAACAATCAAAACAAAAAATGAAAAGGGAGAAAATGAAACAAACAACAACAACAAAAAACAACAACAAGAGAAAACTAAAGGAAATGGGCAATCATAACCAAAAACAACCAAACAATCAAATAACAACTCAACAAGATCAAAAGATTAAAGATAAACCCAAGGGACCATGGGGGTGGGAGGAGGGAGGGGAGGGCAAAGACTTCGATGAGATGTAAAGAGCACAAGGGACTGAGGTGACGGTGCACAGGTGAAATGGTGGTGGGAACCCACTGGGGAAAACAAACGATGCCAAATGCAATTAAATACAATAAAAAAAAAAGAAATACAAACTGTATCTAAAAACCAATAGAAATATCTAGAGTCAATTTATTAAAGGATTCTACAAAAACAAGTAAATAAACAACCAGAAAAATAAAAAGAAATTTGCCTCGCACTAGAACTGGAGAAAATGAACATAGGATTGTGTTACTTTTTGTACTGAGAGGATCTAAGCTTATAACCTGGCTCTGTCATTTGCTACTGTGTGATGTTGGGGTTAAGCCAAAAAGATGTTTGAAACCCTAGAAACCTAACTCCAAAACTGAGGCATGCAGTGGGGAGGAGGGAGAGCAAAATGTGGTCAGGTCCAGGGGACTATGGTGAAAGACGATGGGTGCCTTGGTGGTGGGTGTAGTATAGTAACATATCTGAAGAGGTGTGATGCTACACTTCTGAGACATATGTTGTAAAGCAATGTTCCTACAATAAGTTAATAATATTAATGATAACATTTATATCTCCTGTATACATGGGAGAGACCCGGGAAGACTAACACTTCCAAATGGCTTCAGACTTCTTAAAAACCTTAGCTAGGAAAAGACTGGAGGGGAGACAGGAAGGTCCATTTGTAACAAAAGCTACCAGGGAAGGAAGGCACAGTAAACAAGATGAGCCTGCTGTGATGATTTAAGTTCCACCTTCTCCAGGTCACTGAATTCCAGAAGAGTGAAGAAGACACACTTAAGGGAGATATTTCGACTCCTAATAGATGAAATTTTTGCCAAAATGATATACTCGGAATGGCATATTTTTGATCCCCTACAATTCTACCTTTGTAACATTTCAAGAAATTGCATAATTTAAAAGTTGAGTTGCTCCAATCTCCTTGTTTCTGAGAAGAGATCAGTCATTAATTAACAAGTCCTGCTCAGCACACTGCCTGGCATAAATGTTATTCTATTGCCTGGTAAATGTAATCAATTTTCTGGGGGTGTCTCACATGCTGTCACCAGTTGTTCATTTATTCAGTAAGCATTACCTGAGCAGCCACCCCTTTGTAGGCACTGTACAAGGAGCTTGGGACTCTAGAATGAGCAAAACAAGCAGGTCAGCCCTCATGAAGCTTATGTTCTGGTGCTTGGAAAGAGATTGCTCATTTCTGTGTTTCACAACCATAGGCATTTCTTTGTCAGTCGAATGTACAATGTGTCTGCACAATGCTGGAAGCATCACCAAATGAACTATAACCTATCTGAAAAAGCACCTTTCTTGGGATAGGTGCAGAGAGTTCCCGTTAGAGTTCTGAGGAGCCAGGTGTCAGCATCAAAAGACAAAATTCAGCATTCAACAGTAGCAAGTAATAATCATAAAGAAATGAATAGGAAGATATTCCTGAATTTCTACAGCAGCACCTTAGAAGCTGTTAGCACAGAGCTCTCTGCAAATCCTTTCAATACTCAAAGGAGGAGGAGATAGTTCTTATAAAGATGTGCAAGCCATTATTGAACACATTTCAAGGTGGTTTTTTCCACTTTAAAATTGGAAAAGAAATAAATAAGATGTCTTTATGAGATGCTAAATGTCTTAGTGGAAAGAATCCATTGAGCACTGACAACCGACATTCATTCAGGGAACCGTGCCTTTGTTTATTCATGGGTTCATTCAGAAAGCATTCCCTGTCTATCTACTACGCTCCAGGCATAGGCTGGGGCTTGGGGATACAAAGATGAATAAGACACAGGCCTGGCCTTTGAAGAGCATTTCACCTGAAAAGTATCTTTAAACAGTAATTAAGATCCTGTGTGATGGGCACTCTAATGAAGGTTTAAACAAAGCACTTTCAGAGCCCAGAGGAGGAAGCCACAACGTAGGACACTAGAGTCTGATGTGGCAGTAATGAAATAAGCAGAGAATGTATTCTAATTTCACCTTTCATATAATCTCCAATCTATCCCTCACATCCTGTCAACCAGTTCCTGACCTGATTTCCACCTCCACCTCCCCCAGTTCAGCTTGCCTAAATGCCTGCAGACTGACAACGGGTGGCCCTGCCCTGCTTTTCATTCTGTCCTCCACTGCAGTCAGGATGAGTTTTCAGAAATACAAAGAGAATCTGTTTGTTATAAAACCCTTCAACAACTTCTTCTTGCCTTTAGCGTAGAGCCCACATTTCCTAAGCTAAGAAAGACCTCCCACTTCTGCCTCCCTTTGTATCCTACTCTTCGTATCTCACCCCTGGGCTCCAAACTATAAATTTTTTGGCTCTCTCACACCTTCAGATAGATCATCACAGATGCTGTTCCCAACTCCTGCATCAATTTCCTTCTATCCTCCCTCCAGTTTTGCTAGCTCCTTCTCATCTTATGGTCTCAGTTTGAAACTCCCAAGGTACCCAGACTTTCCCATCAAATCATCATCACAGACACTCATGTCCTAACTTTCATGACCCTCCTCTCACAGGGTTTCTCTAACCAATTCAAGGAAGCAGCCCTCCCCCCTTCCTTGTTACTCACTGACACACAGTCTGAACCAAAGATAGACTTAATTATGTCTAATTGAGCAGTCATCAGATTCAAACTTAACATTTATTAAAATCCTGTTTTGTACTAGTTCCTGCTTTAGACCTTTTAGATGACTTGGTTTTTATAGCAATTCTAAAAGAGACTGCTAAGAAAAATATCAACATACCAACTTTGCAAAGGAAAATGCAGCATGAAAAAGTTCTCTGCTTAAGTCACAAAATAATGGAAGAGTCAAGATTTCTAACTCAGGTGTTCCAGACCTCAGTTGAACCTTTTTGCTATCCCCCAGCTGTTTTTCCTAATTTTTTGAGTGCACAATTTTTGTTTGCCCAGACAAACAGCAAAAAGCAGAAGACACAGCAAGTACTATACAAGCCACAATAAAACTCACTGTACTGAATTTGTCTCAGTCCTGTCTAGAGTTGAGGAGAGAGTTAAGAGGTTTTTATTTCTTAAATAACAAGAAAAGTTTAAAAATACTCAAGTTCTATTTACACTTAAAGTTCAAAAACTTGAACTTTTCCATGAAAGGTAAGTAGAAACTTTTTTCCTTCCAGTCCTTTTTCTTTCATTTTTTCTTGCTAAGCACTCTATCTAACACAATATATGCACAATGTTTTTCAAGGAGACATTCTGAAGTCCTAAAATATCATACACTGAGATAAACATGTTTGACTCATATTTCCTGAGTTGGAAAGTGTATCACTGGAAGATAATATAAGGCCACATCTGCAGGGTTGATATCTAGATATCATCCAGAGCCTCTGACAGATTCACCAAAGAGCAAAACAAACTATGGTAACATCATGGGAAAGGGGTGGAGGATCCTATACTTCCAACATAATGAGAATGATGTAAACCAAGGTCACCTCATTTTGAAAGATTATGGGGGGAAAAACTCACCTGGGAAAACACCAGGCAACAGCCCATGGCTCTCAGAGGGAAGTCAGTCATGGGAAACAATCAGATGCAACAAATCTGCAAGGATTTGGGAAGAGGCACGGAGCAAGGAACGACAAGCTTATCCTGAGGAATTTTAAAGATGTGGATCTTCTCAGCACCCAGGATGGCGAAGCATGAGATCTCATGAAGACACCAGCCATTTAAGCCCTGCCGCCAGCTTCTCCCCTCGCAAATGTTGTCTCCATGTGCCCATGCAGGAGACTTTCCTGATGAACCAAGCCAATAAAACCCTACCCACTTCAGACCCTCCACCAGATACTCGGAGGCCCCAGTAATGATTCCTTACTTTGATCATGCATCTCTCTTCATAGTAGTTTGGGGACGTCTATACCTCCTATTTTTTTCCTATGAAAATATCCATCTATTATACTATCATGTACATGACACAATGTATACCAAAATAGAAACTAAATGGGTGAAATGGAGGTCAACACAAATGAAAATTCTGATCATTTTTCCTTATCTTCCTGAATCCAATTTTCTGCCTGTTGTGAATGCTTGATATGGGTATACACCAGTCTAAACTTACAATGCTCTTTACCATCTTATCACCAGATAGTCCTTCCCACCCACCCCCACCCGCTTCTATTACTCTTTGTGTCCCAACCTAGCTAAACTTTTCATGTTGTGCTTTTATTTGTAAGGATCACCTCTCCCCTACACAGTAAGGACTGCCTCATTCTTAAGGACTCAATTCAAATGTCATCTCCTCTGGGCAGCCCATGCAGACCTCCATTGGCAGAATGCACTGCTCCCATCACTGCTCCAAGATACCATTCACATCCTAGGATGAGACAAATCCTATTATATGTTCACTATCTGGTCACAAGATGATTTTCTGCTTTAGGCTGTGAGTTACTTGAGAGCAGGATCTACAGCTTAATCATCTTTGCATTCCCTAAAATCAACACAGGATCCAGTCACAGAAGATTCTTGATGTCTGCTAAAACAATGAGACAAAACTCTTGTTCTGACTTTTCTTTATACCCTTTATAAGGCCGCTGTGTACAAGCTTACCAATCATACTGCATAATTCCAGCAGGTACCATCCAGCTTGATTACCACATGTAGCCCCACTTTTATAAATTCCATAATAAAAAGTGGAGAGTTCAGCACAGAAATAGTAACTATAATATATGCATGTTGGTAGATGTATATTTCAGGATTCTCAGAGGAAGAGAATCAATAAAACATAATAAAAGATTTATCACAAGTATTTCACACCTACATAGAGGGCAGGATTCCCATCATCTGCCACCTCCAAGCTGGAGCACAAGGAGAATGGGTGGCCCAATTCAGTCTGGGTCTGAAGATCTTAGAACCAGGAGGCCACTGATGTAAGCACCAAGTCCAAAGTCCAACCAAGGAGTTCCAATGCACGAGGGCAGAAAAAGAAAGGCATCCCAGTTCAAGATGAGAAAGAAGGAATTCGCTCTTCCTTTGCTTTTCTGTTCCCTCCAGGCCCTGAACAGAATGGATGATGTGCGGCTCTACTGATAAAACAGATCTCTTTGCTCAGTCTCCTGAATCATTTCATCTCTTCCATAAACACCCTTACAGACACATTTAGAAATGATGCTGTACTGCTGATGTGTAAAACAAGCCCATCTCAGTTCGATATATAGCCAGAGTGGGGTATGTGTGTGTTTTACACTGAATATTTGAAGACCACCTTCTAGTCCAGACATTGCCAATGATGAAAACATTTTTATTATATCGATGGATAACTATAGAATGGATAATTATAAAATTATCATAGATAGCTACATTGCAAAGCTATGTTGCTTTAGCCTTTAGAAAATGTTTTCACATTAAAAATATAATTTAACCTTCACACCAAACTGGCACTGTTTAGGCTTTGTTTAAAAGTCCTATTTGGACCATGAGAAAATCAAGACAGACTGGGTGACTTTCCAAAGTCACCCAGCAGTAAGTGGTGAAGTCAGCCTCAATCAAGATCTCTTACTTAGTTCAACATTCCTTTACTATGTCACTTCCCCAAGAATTGTCAAGAAAATGGAGGTAGGAAAAATGCTAGAAAACACAACTATTTGAAGTAGCTGACTACCCAGGTAAACTCTCAGGCAAGGATGATTTGCTTAGTTACATCTAAGCACTAAGAAACCTTAAAGCCTAAGAGTTTATAATTCCACATTCGCAGTGATTTCATATTTCACTTTTTTTTCTAAGCTACTTCAAACTTAATAGTTTGGGGATTTTCTTAATTAACAAGCGACCTCTTTTAAGAATACATTCACCTCTGAGGATAGTATGTGGAATTCAATCATTTACAAGTGTGTAGAATATTGTTCTATGAACTGCTTCCCTCCTACCATGAAACTCAAAACTGGAACATATGAAACTCAAAATTGGGCTTTGAATTTTGTATGCAAGGAAAAGATGGGTTACTTTGGACTCATCGAGATATGCATGGGATATATCAAGGCTAGAACAATCCAGACAAGGTGATTCAGTAGGAGGCAGAGGAAAGCTTAGAGAGAACACAAACAAAAAGGTGGAAGTGAGGTTGTTTAGTTAAATCCTCTTTAGTTCCCAAGTGGGCAAGTTGCAATATAATCAGCTTAAGTCAGAAGCCCATTTGGTGGACGTCTTTAAAAAAATAAAATAAAAACATAAAATTAATGTTATTGCTGGTTGTTTTTTTTTTTCACTGCATTAACCATGGCAAAACTTGAAAATGATTCACCAAAACAGATTCTTTTTCTTCACATAGCTAGACATTTACTAGTCTGTCTTGTCAAGTGATCAGTGGCTAAGTTCTGGTCAGTGGAATCCCTAGCCCATAAACACCTCCCAGTCATGACTTTCTACGACCTTTCTCTTCCATGGTGACCTCAGAAGTCACACATTACACGTGGCAGGGCCAAAGCAGGAAGGAGTCTCAGTCCCTAAATTTTGGCTTTAAGGAAAGTCACCTGCCAACCAGGAGCGACCATCTGAATCTCTGAATGAATGCACACAAACTTCTATTGGGTGAAGCCCCAGAGAATTATTCTTGTTGTAAGTGCTGACCAAAACAATTTTAAAGAATGATTCTCTCCCTGTCAAAATTAAGAGAGAGCTACAGTGTCTATCTTGCCATGTGTTGAAGAAAAAACATTTTTGCAATTAAAAGCAGGGCAGCTTACAAGGACTAAAAGAGCAGGCAGCACTTCAGCATTATGTAAACTGGACGCTAGCAAAAATGAGCAGAATCAACCCCTGAAAATAATTCTGCACTTTAAAAAGGAGCCTTTGAAGACTAACAAGACATATCTGATAGCATCCAATAGAGAAAGGCATAAATCAGCTTGGAAATTCAGCCATTCACTCTTTAAACAGACTTTTTTGTGTCTGTAACATAGGATACTCTTTTCTAGCTGCTGGATATATAAAGAGAAAGACAATTGTCTGCCTTCATGCAGTTTTTATTCTATAGGGGAAAATCAGATCATAAACCTTTAAGTAGGAAAGCAATACAATTTTAGATTGCAAATATGATTAAGAAAATAAAATTATTTAAGAATATCAGAGAAGAAAAAACGAATATCATAGAGAGAAGCTAAGGGCAGTAGCAGAGTCTAGTGAAGGTGGTAAAGAGAAAGCTTCCTATTGACATTTGAATTGCAATTTCGATAATAACTGGAAAGCTGACTTGCAAAGATCTGAGGGATGGCATCCCAGGCTGAGGGGAGAACAACAGGAACAACTACAGTGTGGGGGGAGGAGAGCCTACAGGAGAGGGTTGTTGGTGACAAACACAGAGGAGCAAGCAGGTTCAGTTGCATAAGATCATACACAAAGCTGGGCTTGCATATTATTCTAAGAGGCAGGGAATTCATTAGACAATTAAAAACCAAAGAGTAGCCTGGGTAATAAAGATAACTCGCATTTTTAAAAGCTCATGCTAATATATGCCCTGCAGAATGACTTATTAGGCAAGAGGAGACATCCATTGAACTCATTAGCCAATAAAAGCGGTCGGGACTAAAGTCACAGTAAGACATGAGAGAATTGGCAACTCATTTTGGATACAGAGTCAACGAAACTTCCTGATACAGGTGCGGGAGGTAAGGGGAGCATGGAATTGATGACATCTACACCTTGTGACCTGAGTAACTGGAATGGAAGTAGCATCAGCTGAGTTTGGAAGAAAAGATCAGGTTGTGTGTTCTCAGGACCCAGCACAGCTCCATAGTGTAACAGTTCATGACATGATGCCTTACCTAGGTTTCTATGTGCTACCCTGAAAAACTAATCAACACACACACACATTTTAATCACAAAAAAAAAAAAAAATCACTAAGATTTTCAGATAGTATCTTTAAAATGACCTTCGAAACCTGATTAAAAACATACAATGTTACACTCCTCCCCCAGTCCTGAGCTCTGTCCTGGCTGGTTTAATATGTTCCTTTGTGAACAGGGATCTCAATGAGAACTCCTTGCCATGATTCCATAACAATAACCAACATTTGGATTTAGGATTTAGTTTTATTGTTGTTGTGATTCCAAAAAGGAGAAAATTAAGAAGAGACCAAAGTTATAATGGATGGGAGAGCAGAAGTAGATGCTTTTGCAAGGTAACCTTGGGAGTACAGAAGCAGAGACAGAGGGGGTAAAAGTACAATCTAGGAAGGAGTCTTATCTATATCTGCTGCTTTGAGAGAGGTGGCATCTGGGTTATTAAGAGCAAAGCAAAGACCTGACATCTGTGTCCTGGAGTGTGGTGAGGAGGGGGTTGTGTGACATATATCTAGATACCAGAGCATCTCTCCATTAGTCATGTCAGCTAAAAACAAACCAAAAAAGAGAAAACACCTGAAACTATTCTTATCTCAAGTATTCTGAATCCCTGGAAATAAACAGGAGCAGGAGTTTATCATTAGGATTTCACTAGCATGAATAATGGAAACAGGTTTTTGAGTCCTGTGTAGTTCAAAGCAAGACTTCAGGAGAATGAAGGCCTGATTTGAGTGTAAATTTGGTAGGTGGACCACAATGTTCATACATGTTGTAAAAATTCAAAACAAGAGTTACCCGATTAGTCCTTGTATAATTAGAAATATAATTATGTACACCAGTCTTTTTCTCCATGCATTCTCTTAATCAGAAATTTACAGGGTATGATTTCTATGGAAGTGTATTCAGGCTAATCTCTGCATCCAGTATCTCCTACCCTCCCTTTTCCCTTATTTTTCTGGACACTGCTTTCTATGTGAACTCTAACCTCTGCTGCTCTCCCACTCTTTGAACAGGATCAGACCCTGCGTGGGCACCTCCTATCTTGGGAAAGAAGTTATGAATCACTTTGTGTTAACTGGTTGCTAAAATGCCATGTCAGTAGTTTGGCTACATGTAATTATTAAGTTTATACAAAATACAGGCATTTTGTTCCACATTTCCTTGAACACAGCGCTACTCGTGTTTTCATATTGTTTCTAAGGAAGGGACAAGCTCATTATAAAATATTAGACGTGGTGTCCTACTGTCAATGACTTGCTTCTGGAAGAAATTATAGAACCTGGCCCTTCCTATTAAGAAAAGGAGCACTCCTCCCTGCTACCTGCCAATTCTCCTATAGATGTGGATATGGGAAGACTTGTTCTCAAAATATTGATCTCAGTGTGTACACTTCCAATATCAAGAAAGAGCTGCATAAATATTAAGATGGTGATAATGATGGTCATAACTGTTGTGGTACATTAAATGTTTAGCTACTACCACACAGTTTGCTAAGTTTTTGAAATGGTCTTGTTATTGTCCTAATTGAGAAATCCAATTTCCCATGTTGACTTTGGCTGTAACAATGCACTAATTTACATCTTATGGCCTGCAAAAAATCTGTAGGACCAAAACCAGAACAGAATGTTAATGATCCATACAACTTGTACTTTTTCTAGTAAATCTCAGTGCTTATTCTATACAAAAATTGCTTTCATTTGTGTGTACTGAGCTAGAACTCTAGAGCTATCCAACAGAATCCATAAGATTTCAATCAACTAATTCAGGCAGATATACCAGGAGATGTAGGCTAAGGTAAAAATAACTGCACCCTCCAAAATTTTAATGAATTACAAGTTTATACTGCATTATTACACATGTCCCTCACCTGTCAGTTTTACAGCTCCATGCCATCTTTATTCTGGGACCTGAACTTAAGGAAAAGTCCTGCTTTGAAACATTGCCAGTTTTGTGTGAGAGAAGAGAGAATAAGGTGGAATCTGCAATAGCTCTTAGAGTGTCTGCTCTGAAATGGTACCTGTCACATTCATTGATATTTCGCTGGTTCAAGGAGGTAGCAAATATTTTGAACAACACTACAACTGAACAGGAGAGGTGTGGGGAAAGAACAAAACTCAGACATGTAGCCTTAAGTAGAAATGAGTTGAGTATTAGCTTCACTTTTGTGCTGAGTCTTCAAGTCTAAACTTGTAAAACAGAGTTCATCCAGAGCACTCTGTGTGAGGAAGATCTTATCATTTAATGCTAATTGTAGCAGCATTTACATGGTAAATAGTGGACAGATTTTCCACGCCTGAGGACTGAATGATACATATGACATCATATTGCTCTTATTCTTTCAAGGACCATTTTACTATGAAAGGAAAAGTTTATAAGAATTTATGTAAACTCCATATTCAAGAAGTAAGATCACAGGTAGGACCTCATTACTATACTTTTTTCAGACACTAATATTTAAACTAATGCATCAGAATTATTTAAGACCAATGCAATGAGAATGTCATCACTAAGGTAAAGGGCCTCAGCAGATCAGATTCATAAAACACCAAAATTCAACTAAAGCATTTTCCCAAATGGGGAATGTTCCTGCCTTGGTTCCGATGAAGCAAAATGAAATGACCTCCTGTGAATTTTATCATTGCTGACAAAGGGCCTTATTATCTTCTATTGATTGGCTAGGAGTTCCAATATCTTCTCTATGCCAGTTTCTACAGCAATCTCTGCAGAACAGGAGTCCTTAATACACTGTATCTCTGCTACTACCCTGGGAAGTTAAGAAAATTGAAAGCCTTTTGTGCTGCTTTTTCCACTGAGAGCCTGAATAGGCTTTTCAAGATAGCCTGAACAATGGGTGTAATATTTTGTTTTAATTTGTAAGCCAGTCTTGTTCATCATGGTTTGTACAATATGGGTCATTTTCCCTCAATTTACTCAGAGTAAAAAATAACTTGCCGAATCAGTTCATAAGTATCCACTCTCTCTAGGCTATGGTGAGACAATGAACTCAGTCTAGGCGAGTGTCTGCTATCAGGTAGGTGCTCAGTGGCCTCGCATCTCGTCTATCAGACCACCCCACAGGGTAATTCTGAAGACAGAAATGGGGAAGTGGACATAAACTAAATGTGGCCATTACGGATATATTTGGATTTTTGCCCACTCCAAATTATTCTTACCCTCTTCCTATTTCCAGAATCCTATTTGGTTCAGTCAAGGGGTCATTATTTGGTCTTAGGAAGGAAAGCAAGCCCTACTCCAGCATCAGAGGGTGAACACAATTAGCCTAAACCAATGACAGTCATCATCCCATTTTCTGTTCTCAGTCATTGGTCTATGGATGGGGAAGTAGTAACCCAGGTTTGAAAAGTTTCACAGAGGATTTCTTCAGTATTAAGGGAGAAGAGAACTTACAGGAAGGATTTTCTGTAAATATATAAGGACATTTTTAACCCCTACTCCTTCCTTCTTTCCTTTCTTGGGATGCTGGTGTGAGGACACTAAGCGGTGGGATTGGCAGCAATCATGCAACCACAAGAAAGCAAGTCCAAAGTCAGGTAGGCTCAATTTGGCAAAATATAAAGAGAAGGAGGTGTTCTCTGCACCTCCCATTCAGGTGCCCAGGATTTGCACCCTGCTTTACCCCCTCAACTACATTTTATACCCCAAATAGTCTCCAGTACTTAGTTATTTCTTCATGGGTGCTATTCTTCTCTCCATGAACAATCCCCTGGGATTTGTGAAAAGTCTGCATGATAACAGAGAAATTACTAAAGCCCAAGCACATGACTGTTATCCAAGAAGGTAACACAATGCACACTAGCCTCAGGCCAGCTTCATACACTTCGTTGAGAAGAAGCAAAAAAAAAAACAGTGATTCAGACTCAATATCGCTCAATATAATCAATAAAAGAATATATCGTGCACAAAGGACAAGTTTT
Source organism: Galemys pyrenaicus (assembly GCA_019455555.1). Lineage (NCBI taxonomy): Eukaryota > Metazoa > Chordata > Mammalia > Eulipotyphla > Talpidae > Galemys > Galemys pyrenaicus. Next base: position 1,371,945 of record JAGFMF010011630.1, read on the forward strand.
ATATCATAAATGGCTCCTTAGAGAGTTGAGTATCTTTAATAAAATATGGTGCCAATAGGGAAAATGAGAATCAAAGACTCCCAAACAGCATTTGCACCAGCAATTTCCTGCCAGATGCTACCAGGCCTCAGTAACTATGGAGAGAGTACCAGGAAGGGTGGGTGTTTTGGTTCCAATAGCTAAGTAAAACGCATGCCAATGGTAGAATTAGGATTCAGATTATTCTGAGGTTCCTGCTATCATTTTTATAATCATTCATAGTATATCCACACATGTAGTATTCATAGTATATCCCCATGTATAGCAGAAGGCAAGTCATTCAATTTTTGAATCATTCTCTGGCTTGTAGGATTTTTCCACATTGAATGGACAATGTTAATTTTTAACATTGTTTTTTTAATTGTTAGAATTAGTTTTCTGACTAAAAATAAAAAAGAGCATGAGGTAAGATATGAAAAATTGGTATCAATATGGAGCATTGAAATTGATAGTCCCCTCCCCCCCAAATTGACAAATAATTAGCATATTAAAGGGTATATGAAAAGGTTCATAACTAAAGGGGCAGCTCATTCTCTCTAGAGAAATGTTTCTCTAACCAAATTCATGTCTATCAAAGTAAACCATATAAAGCTAAGAAGGAGGGGGGAACCCCGATAATCAGAATATTACTAACAAGAACCAAAGAGGCAATGGAGAAAGTCTTCCAGAAGAAACAAAAAGAAAGCTACCTATCAGGTACTGAGCAGGAGTAATTTCCTTAACAACTGACCGACTCTTAGTCAAAGCCAAAAATTTACAAAGGGTCAACAAAATATAAAAGAGCAGAATGAAAAGGAATTTATATCATTGTCACACCAATTAATATGGCCTAAACCTTGAGACAAAACCAACTGGAGAGTGACTGAGGTTTTGCAACATTCATTCCATAGGAGATGGTCACTTTCCTGATTGACGTCTCAATGTATTGACCACAAAGATAGCAGAGTAATTGGGTATGACTGGGACAGAGAAACTGCTAAGTCTCTTTGCCTATGAGAGTTTCACTAAACTAGTAAGATCTACTGTGCAATAAGCTGCAAACTCTTCTAGGATCCCTGAACAATGGAAAGGCTCAAATATAGTTACACTATACACTATCTTTGTATACAATCCACTAGACAGGCCAGTATCAGAGCTAATCACTGCTCCCTGGTATGTTAAGGGGCAGGATTGTGCAGAGCACCAGCAGGGGGAAATACGGAGGCTCAGAAAGAGAGGTTCACCTAAGATAAGGGAACGGTCCTTTAGAATGGAAACTGATACTTGAGGCTACCAACCCACTATAAAGCATCAATTCCTGGGCCAAAATTATAACTCTGTCCCTGTGACTTTTAATAGCTTCAGAATTCACAATCCATGAGTAAGTTATTAGAAACCCAATTGAAACAAATAATTCCAACCTTGGCAGGTGAAGAGGAGGATGAAAAGATTTAGGTTAGCATCAAAGAATCATTCAAAACAAGGGTCCACCATATAACACTGAGTTGAACTTGCAGATGGCAATTTCCTCAAGTAAGACAAAGGAAATTGCAATGTTCATGTTTTTGTTGATGATTATTAAATACAACAGGATGTGCGATTTGATATGGCCCTATTTTGTTTGTTTCTTTGCTATGTCTCATAACTAATTTCAAAGTTCTTGCTTTCACTAGTAAACAGCCTGGATAAACCAGAACAGAGCTCCCTAGGTAATTGATGTGATTTCTTGTAGGATTCTGTAGACTTGAGCCAAGTGATGGCTTTCAATATTCAATCATGTCTACCAGGAATACATTTCTCACAAATGACTTCATTAAAAATAGCTTACTTACCTTCACAGTAGGCAGAGTCTCCCTGGACAGAGATATAACCATTCTTGCACTCGCAAGTAGCTTTTGTATTCCAGTTTTTGCACTCTGAATTTTCACCACATTTAGGTCCTTCTGCACAAAAGTTATGGCCTAGAATATATATATATATATAATTTTACATCAGGAAAGATGAGACTAAAAGTCTTACAAATAATAAAAGCATGCAAATGTTTTTATTTTATCACCATGTATGAAAACATACCTTGGCAATATACAAGACTGAGCTGGGACAGGGATGAGAATAGGAAACTTGGTATTATCCCATGTGAGAGAGCATTTTCCCAATACTCAAACCTTTTATCCTCAGTCTCCCTCCTACTACCTTTTTACATGAAGGTCTTTTTATAATTGTTTTGTTCCATAGAAAATAACATAATATATGTGTATATATTACAACTAGTATCGCTTGATAGCTAACTTGAATTTTGTATTAATCACACCATAGCACATTTTTTAGTTTTGCTAAATATAGCTGTTTATTCTTAAATAGATCGTTTGATTTTACCAATTTTGAACTACACAAGAGTGATATCATACCGTACATACCTTTTATGGTGTTTTACTTTTATGCATCTGTGTGAATGCCTATAGCTATAGTTCATTCCCTAATGCATTAATATTCTACAACTCATCCATTTACTAAAGATAAACATTTTATTTACTTACAAGTTTTGAATTACAAACAATGCTACAAGAAATATTCTTGAACATGTTTCCAGAGGCATACATTTTAAATCATATCTTTAAAATGTCTTTGTGGAACTTTTTTTCTTGAATCTCAGACATTCCTTCTAGAATAATTATTTTCCTTCCTAACTAACCTTTAGAAGTTGCTTTAATAAAGACAGTTACAATGCTCAATTTTAATTTGTCCTTAGACTACCCTCATATGTGAGAAATAGTTTTTTGAGGATATACTTATTTTTTTCTAAACTATCCTGAAGGTAGTAAGTAGTCCATTATTTTTCTGATTCTAGTATTACTGTTGAGAAGTCAATTGTTACCTAATAATCATCCCCTTTGTAAGTGACAAACTGTTCTCCTGTTGCTTTCTAAAGATCTTTCTGTGTTCTCAGTTGGCTGTTTGATGTGGTTTGTATTCTTTGATTTTACTCCAAGGTAATTTACTCCTAGGATTTCTTGGGATTCCTGAATCTAAAGACTGATTAAATCTTTCATCTATGTAAAAAACGTTCAGCTATCATCTCTTCAAGTGTTCTTTCTTCATTTTCTCTCTTCTCTGTGTGGAATTCCAATTAGATCCATGTCATCCCTCTTAAGTTCTCCTATTACTTAAACGTGCTTCACATTTATATCTTGTTCCTCTATGCTGAATTCTGTGTATCTTCCAGATGTACCTCTTAGTGTAGTAAACTCTCTCTTGTGCTCTGTCACATTCCACTTCTGTCATCCATATTCTTTTTTTTTTTTTCACTTGTTAAAAATAGAAAAACCAGGCTAAACATGGAGGCTTTCGTGCTGGGTCTCCACCCGGAAATAATATTTTTTATGTTTAAGTGTACTTTAAAAGTCGTCAATGTGAAGCTTCCCAATCAGTACTAGGAGGTAATCTGCATGTTGATACCCACCTGCCTTTCTCTGAGGGGAGGTGGCTTTTCCTGAAATCATATTTTCTAATAACCTTGTCCCACTCCCCACAACTCTATAAAAACCCTATATTTTGTGCAAGACCCCAAGGCACCTAGACAGGATGGCTGCCAGATTAATGAACAGTTTAAAGTGAATTAGATCTCTAACTTTGTGAATTTAACACATTTCTATTTTTATATTCTAAAATTGCATTTAAAATTTTTCCAGTCTCTTTGGTCAAATTTGATAGTATTCTTTTCTTTCATTTTTTTCTAATTTCTTTTTTAAAAACACATTAGAAATATACCTATTATATTAACAAATCCGGTATCTTCAGTGTTTGTGCATCTGATTTTATAGTTTGTTGCTGCTGCTGTGTATTATGTGTGATGATGCATTTTCTTGTGTCTTGAATGGTTCTTTAATTTGTGTGCTCATATATTTTTTTAGAATTTAATCTGTGAAAATTACTTGAGGTTTTCAGTCTTTAATTGTATTTCTTCACAGAGGATTTGTGATCATTTCTATCAGGTGACTGAGGGAACTATCAACCTAAGATAATGTTAAACTACATTTTGCCTTAGGGCAAAAGGATTAGACCATAAAAGTAGAATAAATTCACACAATAAGCTTTCACACATACCGACATTTATTTTCCATACAAGGTTCTTGATTTATGCATTAAATGTGCTTGTTTATCTCAATGGAAGCCCTCTTTTTTCAGTAGCTGTAGTTTGATCTTTTTTCTCTTAGTCTATACTACCAATTCAACCAAATTTTCAAAAAAAAATTATATATGAGAATTTTGGGGTAAACAAAGGATAATTTATATATACCACAAAGTTTTGCAGTTCAAATGTATAAGTTATACAAAGATGTACTATTACCTTTAAATCTGTTCTGTTCCCTGCTCTGTCTCTGGTGAATTCTCTCCCCTCCACACTCCCCACACCTCTTACCTACACTACAGTTCTTATATGTACGCATAAATAAAAATATTTTTTAAAAAAAATACAAAACCATTGAACCAGACAAACTTCAAGTTTAATTTTTTTCAGTAATGACATTCTAGAACTTCTTTTCTTAAATTCAATTTTAAAATAGCAGGAATTAGGGTATATTAGTTTAAAAATAGTAACTTATTAAATAATAACAATAATATCCATGTACCTACATTCTGCTTTACAGTAAACTAGATGTTTTAAAATGGAGTACTACTACTATATACTTTATTCATGTATGTGGAAAGAGTTAAATGGGATAATTCATGTAAAGCACTTTGAACAATTCTTATAAAAGAGACTAGCCACTGTAAGAATAATGATTATGATGATATTGTTGACGAAGTTCAAGTTTAAAGTTACCTGATACTACCACTTACTCAACTTCACGTTAAGAAAAGCTCAAATGCACTAATATAGAGGTTCAAATTAGGTCTAGTGAACCACCAGGTTCCTGTACTTTTTACTACTGATATAGCATATATACTCTGATAACCAAGTCTAGTAATAAAAAGTAAAGGATCTACCACTATTCTGACACTAGAGGCTCTCTAGGCTTAGGTTCGCAAAGGCTCACATTCAATCTCATCAATAGTGACCATTTAACTGATGATCATCCAGTCAAAATCAAATGAAATTTTAACTTATTGAACATCTGAAACTTGTCACCAAGAACCTTTCTACAATTGCTTCCACAACTTACAATAGTCATTCCAACTGAAAGTAGTTGATGTGTCTGGTTCCAAAGGAACAATTTTTAGGTATCAACTTTCTTTGCAAGAGCAAAAGACAGACTTCCCTTCTCATATCAGAATTGAATTAGGTTGTCTTTTCTTTCATTATGAAGTTTTACTCAATGTCCACCCTTTATTACATGTATTCTTTGTCTGAGTCTTTTCTCTCTCTTTCCAGGAGACTGCAATTGCCCTTTTCCTTTCTCAGGCATTTGACAGCCTGGAACAAAGCTCCCCAAACACTGCTAGGCTCCCTATCAACTCACAACACAAGGAGTTGGGCAAATTGTGTTTCAAGGACAAAGGACACAGCCTTAATATCAAGTCCACTTTAGAGGGGTTTGCTCATTGTACCAAAAACACATTTTTTACAGGCTTTCATTCAAGAAGTACTTATGCAATATCTGCTTGCCTTTCTACATGCACGAATAATCATTCACTCGGTATTTTGAGGCACCACTTCTGTGGACTGCCAACTCCATACAGGCTTCTAGGGCCAATTAGATGTTTGAGACATAATCTGTCCCCAAAGAAAATACAAATTCTATGGGGAAGATAAGCCAAATACAGGGATAGCATCAACACAAAGCAATCCACATCAAGAATTAAGCAGTACAAGTCACCACAGCATTTCAGAGAAGGAGAAATCACTTCTAGAGGAAACAAAACTTGACCTTGGGCTAATCATAGGAAGAAACTTGAGAAGGGGAAAGGCACAGATCCCAGTGGGAAGAATGGACTCCAGCTCTTGAGGAGAAAGTGTAAATCTGAGAACCTCAAATGATCTGGCACAGATTTAATAACAGTAACTAGCATTCACTGAGCACTTAACTATATGCAAGGCACTTAACTAATTTTTTACAAGCATTATCTCATTTAATTCTATTAACAACCCTATAAAACTGGAATGACCTCTATTTTACAAATGTGGCAACTGCAGCTTGGGAAAGTTAGTGTACTGGTAGAAAGTACACAAAATCAGAACTCAGGTCTGACTGAACCCAGAGTTCTTAATCACTGTGATTTTCCAGTATCCTTCCAAGAGCAACAAATTCTATAGACCACAGGATAAAGAAGATATCCTTTCTGCACAAATAGATTCAAACAGACTACAACTTAGATTTCTTCTTATTCCCAAAATACTTTTTTTTCTTCCAGGTAATTCTAAATATTCTTAACAAAAAATCCTAACTTAATCAACTCCAACTTCTTTAAGTCAGGGACTTATGTTTTACTCATTTTTCTCAACTAAGAGCTAACCAAACAAGGGTAGTTATATAGATAAATACCCTAGAGGCAGACAAATGGACAGGCAGAAATGTGTGGGTAAATTAGCAAGTAAGTTGATAAAGGACTCCTCTGTGGTACTCAATACCCCCGTTAACCAACTGGCATTGTGACTGGTTAGCTAGTCAACATTTTTCTATCTTTAAATATTTTGATTGAGTTATAATTCTCATAAGTTTGCCTAGTTGTGTGGTCATCACCACAATTCAGTTTTGGACACTGTCATGACCATGCCTCACCCCCAAATCATCATCATTCTTAAAATCCCACCTCAAAAACTGAAGTGACTACCAAGTCATAAATCCTCAGCCTATTCTCCACATTTCAGAATTCATTTATAGGTTTTGTCTTTCTTATCTGCATTGTCTGAGTACTAGAGTATTTAAGATACTGATCCTTCCCCTCCTAGATATTTATCTTCAGTTTTACCTATAGTCTCATTCTCAAATCCTCTAGTTATTAGCTGGTTATCAACACAGTCCAATGCATGTCACCCTTTATCTTAAATCAATGTCTATTTTCAGAATTAGAAGCTACAAACAGATTGTATAACACATACACACACAGACTAAACATCAAATTATTTTACTTGAATATTTTTAATAACTGATGCTAGAGTCTGTGTAATTGTTATAATCAGAAGAGCACAATGGCACCGTTTAACCACATTGGCCCACAAACAAAATACATTACAAAAGTTGCGGTTCAAGTTCTTGTAACATGCCCGGCACAGAGCTAAGCACCTTACATGTGAAACCCTCATGACTACCCTAAAGATCACTATCTTCACTTTACAGATGAGCAAAATATGACAGATTTCAACTAAGGTTTTCAAGATAACACATCCAGGAAATGGTAGGTTCAAAACCTGATACTCAATTTCTTAGTAAGAAGGCTAAGAAAAAAATTCCTTCCGTGATTTAAATACCTGGATGCAGAAACAGCTAGTAATGACTACTCCTTGATGCTTGTGGATGTCAACCCATCTCTAGTCTGTACACTTTTTTAAATTGTTCCATTTAGCCCCCACTTCAGTTTCTGCAAATCTATCCTTAGCAGATTTTGAATCTATGCCAGTGCACCTGCCAGATCCTTTCTGGCCTGTGGTTGACAATGTCCACCCTCTATAAGCAGTAATAAAGGATCACAGCCCCTTCTAAGAGCACAGGAAGTAACACTGACTAGCACATCCCACGTGACCATGTGTAATGTTCCTCTGACATTCCATCTGGATGTCATCATCGGTATCTCATGGGTCACTCATGAAAAACTGAACTTTGGATCTTACTTCCCAAATTCACATTCTCCAGGTTCTCCACATCAATCTGCATCATCTTTATCCACCCAAATGAGAAAGTAGGAGTCTTTTCTGTCCTCACTCCTTAAATAATAGCTTTTCAAAGTTCTATTCATTTTTCCATAGGTATCTCTTAAATATCTTTCTCTTTCATGCCACAACAATAAGAAAAACCCACCCTACTCCCAACATTTATCATCTTTCAGAGACTTCCATTTGCTAATCTCTAATCTAGGCTCCACTCAAAAGGATCTTTTTAAACATAAAGTGGATAACGCCACTCTTCCCTGACAGATCTTTCAAGAATTTTCCATTTTACTTAAAAATAAAAAACCTTAACTCTGACTTAGAACAACAAAAAAGGTTCTTTTTATCTCTGTCATTCACCCCTCCTACCATTTCAACCTTTCTTTTACCTTTTTTTCAAATTAGGACTTACTTATATTTTTTCCCCACCACTATCTCTTGTGTAGCAGCAAAAGGAATGTGGAATGCTATCTTCTTACAGATCAGTTTTCAGCACATTTCAACAGTGTGGAGGGACTAATGTGCAAGGCAGAAAGTGCTGAACAAAGGGTTGGGAGAGTTCTGAATGCTTGATGATGTCCAACAGTTTCTGAAATGTCTTCTGTTAACTGTCTGTTACATTAATGTTCAATATTTATTTATATCATTCTGGCTTGTTTACTTGATATAATTTGTTCAAATTCCCTCCATTTTGTTGAAAATGGCTACATTTCATCCTTTCTTATGGCTACATAATATTCCCCAATACATTTCTTTCAATTCCTCTACAATCTCTCTCCTGATTTAGCATCTTTGCAAGTTCGTTTCAACAAGTCAGAACATGATCATTCATCCCTGTCAGAATAATTTCTACTATCTTCAATCCATCTTAAATATAATTTACTCAGAAGACTTTCCTGTCACCCAACTCTAAATTAAGCCCCATTATTCTTTCCCATATGATCTTATTCTTGCTAACAGCAGTTATTACAATTGATTATGCATTTATTCTTTATATATTGAATATCTAACTCCCCATTAGAAGTTCAGCTCTTTAAGGGAAATGATCATGCAAGTATATTCACTTTGTGCCTAAGGTGATATCCAACACATTTATAGACACTCAAATATTTGTTGAATTAATGATTTAATTCTTCCAAATAAGAATTAAAAGAGTGCTTTAAAAATGAGCAAGCCAAGGTTCAGAAATATCAACTACTTTCCCTATGATTACACAACTATTAGTCTACATTATGGATGAAAAAGATGTAAACCAAGTATGATTCTAAGATCAGTCTCCCTTCACCACTCCAAATGACTAGCCATTCAAGATTTTAATCAAGAAATACTGCCCATGACTTAGTGAGACTAGCATTCCATCAACCATTAGTATTTTCTAGTTTACGACATGCCTGGAATCTTTCGAAAACAACAAACCTAGTTTCTTTCTCCAGGCCACATTCCAGTATGACTTACTGCATGAGGACTCAAAGTTAGAAGAAAAATAACATCACACAACATAGATGAGATACCAAGATAAGGCCCACTTTAAACTTATACTGGAATGGTGAAAATGATCTGAGGAAGACATATAATCTGCTGAAATGAGGTGCTGTTAGGGGGAAAGGTGGTTCTAAATGAATTATGGGTGTGTAAACTTCAACCCTCACTCCAGACCATCAGTGTTCCAAAAAAAGTAGTCCTAAATGAATTATGGGTGTGTGAACTCCAACCCCCACTCCAAACCATCAGTGTTCCAGAACCACAAATCCGATAAAATAATTATCGAAGAGTGGATTACTGGGACCTAAGAGTGGAGTTAAGCAGCCAAGCTGGCTGTAAAAACCGAGGGGAGCCTTGGAAACACTCTCTCTTACAAAGAAGCCAAACCCCCTTCCTTTGGAGCCATTCATTCGACTCGGAGCTAGCTCTCAACGCGCCATTGCTTAAATCTAGTAAAGTATTTGTGAATTTATATCCTTTTCTTTTTCCTTTAATGTTATTACTATTTTATTCCCCTTTCTTTCATAAAATAAAATGTGCTAATAACTTTTGCCACATATACCTGGAGTTGGAACTTTTAAATCTTCTAAGCGCGCGGGTGGAGAACCCAGTGTGGGAAACCCATTTTGTATTAGGGTTGCCCTATAACAGTGCCATGTCGCATTTCAACAAGCTCCTTAATTTTAGTTCCTAGGAAAGGTACCATTCATTCATTTGACAAATTTCTATTAAGCACCTACCATGGCAGAGGAACCATTATAGTAAATAGGGATATAACAGCAAAAAAAAAAAAATGTCTTCAATAGCATAAACTTGTCCTCACTCATCTTACACAGGGACAACTGACACTGAATATTGGTGTCACAGAGATCTCCTGACAGAGAGGGGCAAGGTCTCCAGGGATGTATCACAGCAAAGAGTCCTAAGACAAGGTATTAAAGGGAGTTGAAGGATGAATGAGGTCCAGGACATGTTCAAGGAAATTAAGAAACAAATGGCTGTTCTCCTCTGGTTGGGCTCAGCCTAAAATTTGGACTTCCTCTCATGGTCTTCAATCCAGACTTCTGTTGCCAGTAAAAAAACTAAAAACATTCAAATCAGTTTGTTTTCTTTAAATCCATTGTTCTAGCTTGAAGGGATAATGCTTTGTGAAATAAGTCCAAAAGAGAAAGGTACATACCAGGTGGTGTCAACTAATATTTGGAATTTAAAGTAACTAAATTAATAGTCATATTAAGACAAGCTGAAAAACCCTAAAGATCCTTATGAGAACTGGTGCCCTGATGTCCTCTATAACCAAGAAATAGAGAAGCCTGTGTCCCTGAGGGCTGAGATATTCCTTTAGTTCCTCATGGACAAAGGATCCCAAACCTACTAGACTTAACTTTGGCTTTTCACAATTTCTATCTTAGACAGCAACTAGTTTCTGGAACCTCCCTGATGGCGCAATGGGTTAAGCAACACACTATGATGTAAAATGCAGCCACTGCAGCATGAGTTCGATATCTGTGACCAGCCAGGGAGGTGACCCACATGGCATAGCAGACTTCTCCTGCCTCACCTGCTGGTCCCCTCAGCAGGGTGTTTCAGTCAATCTGTCTGTTCTGTTCCCCACTGTGTCTCTGGTGGATCCTCTCACCCCCCGCCCCACACACACACACCTCTAGCCTGTACTCTAGTTCTTGTATGCATAAATAACTAACTCTTTAAAAAAAAAAAAGGCAACCAACTAGTTTCTTCTATATCTGTGAACACTTAAAGGCCCTCCTGTCCAAGGCTGCTTAGCCTTAGTTTTGAGTCTTCTCTCTTCTCAAGGCTCCCTGGACTATCACTATGCACTTTCAGGACTACAGACTCCATGGAATCCCTGAGACTGTAGTTGCCTTCAAATGCCCTCTGCTTCCATCCTTAAGGACTGAAAAGATAACCCTGTCTTTCCAGCATGGCTGCAGGGGTTTTGATCAGATTCCAGATACAAATATGCAAATAGTTCAGATTCTCACCTGCAAACTGGCAGTCCTCTCTTTAGATAGTAGTTACCTCCTCATTAACTGCTTCTCTGCAAGACTACTTTTTACATCAAATTCCCTGAAATTCTCACTCTCAAACTCTTTCAATCACCAGTTCACCTAAAATGATGAACAAAACTGGAGGAGAAAGACGTGATAACAAGACCCTTGGAGATTTTAATTGTTAATTGAAGGGCATAAATATCTCCAATAGTACAAATAATCTCAACTAATTTCAGTCCAGACCAGAAGACAAGACAAGTGAGTATGAATTAAAATTACAGATAAACACACTGGGAACAGATGTCAAAAAGAACTTTTTTCCCCCCACCACAAGTCTTAAATATGCAAAAAAAAAATCCTCCAAAGTCATTGGCAACGTTGAAGGCACAATTAGAGTCAATTATGAAAGAATAAAACACTGAGGAATGTGTTGAGAATTCTGAGGTGCACCAAATGATTAGTGTTTTCCAGGAGTAATCATGAGAACACATGGTCAAGACAGTTCATTTGGTCCCCCTTTTCACTGAAAGCACTGGCAATGCACGAGCAAGCTTTTTCTGCTGAGGCTACATTCCTGCTTTTCTTACATCTTCCTAGGTGGAATCACTACCCCTTCTTCAAGTAGACAGGCTCCTGTTACAGCCATTATCTTAAGATGATGGTGAGAGTAAACAAATTTTATGCTGCTGGGACAGGTGTTCTAGGCATTGGAGAAACTGTAGCCATGGTTAGCGCTGTCCTGGATGGTGAATCTGGCAGCCAAGTCCGTGTGCCCTACATTCTCCCTGAACTGTGTCCATCATCTTGATTCTTTCTGTGTGAGCCTTTCCTAAGGGACCGTTTCACTGCACTAACAGCCCTGTGTATTTAACCACTTCCTCACTGGTTTACCTTCATTTTTGCTCTACAGGGCAAAGGAGTTAGTTATATCACTTTGCATGACCCAAGATTTCCAAGGCAAGGTGTCCATGTCCCAAGTCTGAGTAATTGTTGTGTTGATGCAATAAGCACCCTCTGTCAGTCAGAGCCTCTTATTCTTAACTCTAAGGTCTTCAGCTTAATTTGTACCACAAATTTTAAAAATATCTGCAAAGCTGTAGTCTGTTATCTCTTTCTCTGAAAGTTGATGGGAGTGGAGGGAAGCTATTTAGCCAAATAAGCAAATGAGCATGACTCAATTAAAAAAGTTTTTTACTCCAAACAACTAGTTATAAATTGAGGAAACAAATTATAACTCATCAAAATGGGTTTTAGCATTATTGTATATATGCAACATTTAGAGCCTATTAGCTGGCATTAACATAATCGCATTCAAAGTCACTGACATAGAAGTGCTGTAGTCTACACAGTAGAAGCGTATTTTCATCCACCTTGTCTCCTACATTAAGGAATCAGTTCACAAAATGCTGTCACTGTAATAAATGATTTTTCTTTTTTTAACAAGTTGGAGAGCTGTGTGGCTATTACATAATCAGCCAATTAAGGTCAGAAAGCCAAAATAAAACCTCTGTGCTTTCTCACTACGAGCTTCCTCTTAGGGTCCATTGGAGTCACAATGAAAATGAACCTTAGAAAACTTCAACTCTCCAAGCGGACATGAGAAAGGGTTTGACTTAAGAGTGCTGAGGAAAGATACTTTCATATGATAACTAATGAGTTGACATTCACAGTGGAGCAGGGAGACATGATAAATATGTTAATTGAAGAGCCTGCCTTGCAGATATTGAAAGAAGCCCCGGCCACTTAAGTAATCAATACTATCAGGGTGTCAGAGCATACAGTTGAAATCACGGCACCCTGCTCATCCCTTAAGTATGCATTTCAGGTCACTGGGGTCCCACCTCTCACTCACTAGTTGTCCACCAGACAACCTCAGTCCACAAAGTTCATAGCTTTTCTATTCCTATGCAAGATAAAAATTGCTTTACATAGAAATTGGGTGCTTCTTACCCTCTCACTGCTTTCTGTTTTAGAGAGGAAAGAGGAAGAAGGAGGAGGACAACTGAATAATGTGCCTTAGAAGAGACCCACTAGACTTTCCAGTCATACCAGAATAATAACTGTCCAATCCCTACCTCCTGCTGGCAAGATTCCACCCGGGAACCATGAGTACAGAGGAAAAGGTAAAAGACAACTAGAAGTCAAGGTGGAGCACATTGCCCACAATATTGTAAAAGACTATTTATTGACTTCTAAAGACACTCTTGGGCCTCTCTGGTGGCGCAGTGGGTTAAGCAAGGCACTGTAAAGCAAACCACAGCCACTGCAGCATGAGTTCGATCCCTGCTGCCGGCCAGGGAGGGGACCCACATGGCACAGCAGACCTGTTGTGCCTTACCTGCTGCTCCCCTCAGCAGTGTGTTTCAGTCAGTCTGCCTGTTCTGCTCCCCACTCTGTCTCTGGTGATTTCTCTCACCACCCTGGACTCTGACCTGTACCCCAGCTCTTGTATGTATAAATAAAGAAATCTTTATAAAAAAAAAAAGACACTCTTGGGAAAGAAACTGGAATTAGGAGGTGGGGAGCACGATTCATGGAAAACAGTTTGAGACCACAGACATGAGTTCCACCTGGGTTGATTTTTATTGTTGTTAGTCATGCTATAAATTTTCGGTGTGCATGAAAGGGAATCACCCTTGTCTAGACCAGTGAGCCTTTCATTTTCCAACCGACGGAGGTGAAGAACAACCCACAGCACATAGACAAGTGGGTTGGAGTTTCAGGTTCTCTGCAGTGGAGCAACAGAGAAGGAGCTATTGACAACAGTGATCTTGAAAGGAGCCAGTGTTAGAAATAATGTTTCCTTCATCCTAGCATCTGAATTCTGAGAAGGGGGTAAAGAGGAAAAACCCAAGAAAATCCATGAACCCAGTGGCTTCAGTCAACTCACTGCCTACACAAAGACTCTGCCCATCATATCTTTTCTGAAAACATGCTTCAATTCCTATCAAAATGTTGTTGTCAAAGAGCATGAATAACTCTCTCTATTCTCTCTCATATAATCATCTCCAAAAAATTGCATCAAGTGCCAAATGAAGTAACTAGTAATGTCCTGGCTAGGAAGAGAGCAGGCAAAAAAAGAAAATCTTTAATTTCACATTGGCCCTAGATATGACTTAATTATCAATGAAGACTTATTCCTGTCTCCCAGGTTTCCCACAAAGTCAAATTAGGTTTGGTAAGAGTCACATGTTGCCAGCAACAGGCATCCTGTCTGAGTCAACTTTTCAGTAAAATAACACTTCTGTCTGTGTCTTCACTGGTACAAAAGTGCATGCATTCTGAAGAAGTGCTAACAGAAGCAGTGGCACCTGGTCTATTGTAAAATGGGTCAAAGCAATGAAATCCCTTGTGAATGTCTATGAGATAATCAATAACTCTGTTCTAATGAAACCACAAATCAGAAAGGATTTACATACATGGAGTCCCACCTGGCACCTCAACAAATAGCAACTGATAGATTTTGCATTAAATAATAAGAACTACCTAAAAACCTTATCAGTTACCAATAAATGCATCCCTCTGAAAAGTCCAGTCAATCTTTAAGTCTTCCTAGAGCATCTCAGCTGCAAATACATTTATCTCCATGAAAGCAGGTAAGTCAAGGGAGGTACTCTGATGTCATGGTTAGCTTGCCTCTCTCTGATTCTAAGACCCATTTCTGGTTATCAACATACTAAAGATTCCCTGAACTTTTACTAAAATAAACAGGTCTTTTATAACCCACCAGAGAGAAATCAGACTAAGCTGAATATGCTCCATGATAAATTGTGCAACATTTTTATATATCAGAAAGTGGTGGAGGAATAGGGGACCCAGCATATTATGAACTGCCACCTATTTTTGTAAATAAAATGTTATTGGTACACAGAGCCACCCATGCAGTTTCCCTAGTGTGTATCCTGCTTTTGCAATAACACAGTGAGATTGAATAGTTGCAACAGAAGCCTTCTGACCCTTCAGTGCTTAGAAAATTTATTTTCTGTGGCCCTTAACAGAAATTTGCCAGCCCCTCTAGTAAAGAAAAGATAGGAAAACAAAAGTAAAACCTGAGGTTGCCTAAGCTAAACTGTGTCTACAGTCTTTAAAGGTAAGTCAAGAAGAATTTAGCTCCTAGGTATTTGAAAATGTGGAAAAAGATCTGTGATGGGTACACTTTCAAAACAATAGCTATGAATTTAGCTGAATTTGGTGGTTTTTTTTTTTAAGATCTTGAATAAATTTTAGGTTCGCCTAATCCATCTAAGTCTGCCTGGGTGAGACTTCTCAGAGAGAGAGAGTGTGTGTGACATTTTAGCTGGGGTTTGAAGAAATAAAAATAAATTTGGGGGTAAAGGGAGACCAAATGATTTTTCTCAGAGCAATTGGGTATTATTTACTTGAATAATTTTCTCCTTGCAGGAAGTATAAATTTAAAAAATCTGTAAGACATTATTCACAGTAAGTCTTCCTCTGTCAGATGCAGGAATTGTCCCATAGAAAGGGATGAAAAGAATGTTTTCCCCTCTTACGAGAAACATGTAATGACGATGACACGGTTATTTTAATAACCACTACTACAGGCACTACCTAGTCATCACTATGAAATTATCACTTATTTTATATTTACATAAGCTATGCATGATGCAAGGTCCTAATGCATTAGATCATTTAATCTGCACAGCAATTCACTGAAGTAGATACAATTAACTTCGTTTTACAATTGAGACTATGACTGAGAAAGGTAAAGAGGTAATGCTGTTTTCTAAGTAACAGAGCAGAGTTTTGGACCCCTGTAATTATCTTCACTCTTTTCATTAAACCCTCACACCCCCACCCCACCCCCACCCCAAGCAGTGCCCACCACCATACCCACTTACCTCTACATACACTGCAACACTGGTTCTCTGGGAGAATGTGATCCTTTTCTGAGCAGTTCAAAGTAGGGCATGCTTCTGTAATTTTTACTAAAACTCCACCCTGGAAGTCAAAAGGAAGAAAATAATGTTCTTATTTCTAGTCAAAGCTACACATGTATATAATGTTCACTGTGAACAGCCTGCAATAATAACAACCCACAATTAACAGTGCTTCCAGGAATTCAACCAATTATGACAAATCCGCAGATTAAATTGAGGAGACTCCTGGAAGTAAAGGCAAATTTCCTTTTTTGTATCAAAAGAGCCTTAATTTCTATAAAAGGTTTTTGAGTATTTTCTCTGTAGCAGATGGATGCTAACAGTACTGGTAAATTTCTATCAATTAAATGTTGGGCAGGGAGTCCTAATTACAACACTTGATGATTTTTGTATGTGCTCCCCAAAGGTGGCTGATTTTGAACTACCAACATTACTGTCACCAAACACAGGAAATTATGGGCAGTGAACTCTCATGAGTGTCTGTGAATTTTTCATTGGATAACAACTATTGTTAGCCTAAAGACAATTCAGACATCTACCTTGCCCATGATCAGCTCACCGTTTAGGTAAAGAGGAGAAACCACTTTTTTTTTATTGTTTTTTTTTAAATGTAAATTTGGTTTTTTTTTAATGTAAATTTGTTCTTACATTGTTGGTAATTTTGAAGACAATGACAAACCTTGAAAGCTGACCTTAGATATGAGGCATCTGGGAGGGGAAAAGAATCAAGGAGGTGAGGAGGGGTAAAAAGGGGAAAGGGGGAAGCATAAGGAAATATGATGATGGGTTCTGGGTGCTTCGGTGTTGGGACAACTATTGTAACACCTGAGGGGAGAAATCACACACTGACCAAAGAGATGAATGGATCAACAAGATGTGGCAAATGAACACCATGAACTATTTCTCAGCAATCAAGACAGATAAACTTAGATCATTTACAGCAACATGGATGGAGCTGGAAGGGTTGATGTTAAGTCAGAAGGAAAACAAATCTCTCATACAAGGAAACACAACAATATACGAAAAGCCCTAAAAAGTATTCTCTAATAAAGACATCATCATGTGTCATGAAAGAATAATTCATATTGTCCAGGTGGGGAGAAATATGCAGAAGGTGTCACATGTAGGAAGCTTGAGAAATAAAACAAGAAGAGATTCTCCTGGCAGAGGCAAAGCAAACAGGTATGAATAAACTGAATTAGGGTTAAACAAGCACCAGATTTTCCCATTGATATAAATAACATAATAAAGTTTTACATAGTCAGCAGGTACATCTTCATGACCTCTCATCACCAAAGGTCTATGGTGTTTTTACTAGTGTCTATGGAGTTTTACTCAAGTTTAAAAATCCATCCGTGAATTATTATAGAAATGCCTTATCTAAAACATTTCTTTTTTTTTTTCCTCTCCCATGCTTACCAGAATGTGTAAGTCAACCAAGAAGTAAGCTTGAGGAGTGTCCCATTTAAAGCCAAAAGGTAATTCTCAGCAGAGATGGGAAAACAGGCTAGCACTGGACTGTCAAGAGGGGCGGGAGGTCGCGAGTTTTCCATCTCCAAGAGACTGTCATTGCAGTGGTCCCACTCGTTTGATTTGGCAGCAAATCTCATTAGAGCAGGCATATCCATTCTTAAATATGAGTATACACATAACCTTAAATGTCAAATAGTAATTTAATTTCCAAAGACTCGTCTTCTGATTTATTTGTACCATGACTGCCTCCACTCCTTTCTCATAATTTTTAACCCAACTGGTCTCAAAACTCATACCAATCTCTAGTCTTCTTTGCCTAGTGTGGTTTTGTTCTTTTCCTTTGCTCTTCATTTCCTGTTCTCTGTCTTGCCTTCCTCCCGACTCTATCTTGACATTGATCCTAAGATTAGAGAATCAATCATGTCTATTTACCCTCAGCCCCCACTAGGCAGCTACTCTCCATTCTCACCCCCTCAACCCAGGCCCCAATCTTAAAGCAAGTGTGTCTATGAGTTCTACTTAGTGTCTGCAACAGAGAACCAAAGCAGTTATTACAAACAATATAATAACCTTACAATCGGCACCAAACACACAGGAAAACACAAAGCTTAATAATTCAAAAATACTGCCTTTACTTCTATCCATCAATATTAATGTTTGGTTTGTTGTTGTTGTTGTTGTTGTTGTTTTAAATCTACTGCCTCCTAGTGTAAGTAAGAGAGGCAGAAACTGTGAAACCCTTTTCAACAGTTCTCTGTGTCCATCTGCCATGTTCTGATGCTTCGCCCCCTTACTTCCTCAGAGGGCTGTCCTTGAGCATCTGCCCAAGCATAGAATCAGAACTTACCTACCGATCTACAACCGCACCATCCCCCCCAACCCAATGATTGACAGCCACAGGAGATTCTCAAGAAGAGACAATAGCTGGGTTATAATTTATGCTCCAGAACCCTCATGGGATCAGAATCTGTCTGATTTTTCACCTACAACTGCATCCTCATTCAGTTCCTCACTCTTCCCCAGCCTGCAGCTCCCCCTGCCCCCTTTACTACTTTCTCCTGTGAGCACAACCTTAATAAATCACTTGTGCTGAAATCCTTAGCTCAAGGTCTGCTTCTGGCAGAACCCAAACTAAGACGATAAGATAAATTTCCGTCTTGCTGTCAAAAATCAAACTGTTAAAAGAGATTATCTCTAGGTGGTGAAACGCTAGAGTGATTTCCATGTTTCCCTTGTAATTTTTCCTCTTTATTTCCAGTTTGATATTTGAGTATATATTTGCTTTGTATAAAACCAAGATTTAAAATGCAACACAAGATTTTAAGTAATCACTCATGAAAACTTTTTTTTTTTTTATTAAAAGGACTTGCTTGGATTGCTGATTAAATCAGTCAACAATTCTAATCAACCTTTAACATAGTTAATGAGTAAGATCAAAATTCCCAATGCTTTGAGACCAACCCCTTTGCATGAGTCTGAAAATAATATCAACTGCTATAATAATAACAACTGCATAAATGCCACCAAATCCATTTAGTCCTGGCACATAAGTAGGCACAAATCTTTAAGTTTATTATCAAGACTGTCTCTAGTAAGAAGTACATGATGATTAGCATTTTTAAATCCTCCTGATTGTGGTATATTTATGACTTCAGTAATTCTGCAATAGTGGAAAAATATAATTCTTCCATCCTTTCTCATTAAGAGCAGCGTCTCCATGTCATTGGTCAAATATAAACAATTTCAAGTTATTTACTAATCACTGTGCTTCATCATTATTTTCTAATCATATAAAATACATATCTTTCAGTCAAAAATTTTTGCTGGTCTAAAGAAATGTTGCAAGGAAGCAATAATTGAACAAAATTGAGCAAGACTGCTAGGGAACTTTATTCATGCTGATTTAAAAAAAAAAAGTAGACTAACTTCTGCAAACCCTTAGTAGAAACATTTGAAATGATTTTTTCCTCATCTAATAGGGGTCACTGAAGCCCCAAAAGGATGCCAGGAAAATGGAAATGGATGAATTTCCAGGTAGCCTTTTGTCAACTTGGGATCTTTGAGCCATAGAACATAGAAAATTACTTGAATAATTATTTGCTCAGTTCTCCCAAGGACAGTACTTACTTAGCACCACTGTGAGGCCTGGGGAAGAAGTTAATTCATTACATACAGGAGGTGCCACAGAACATCAGGGCTTACAGCTTGAGAAAGGCTCACCAGGAAAAGACCCGCAGCTCTCTCATCCCACACCCATCACCCTCTCTCCCTGCTGACCACACCCCGGATGTGCCCCAAACCTTTGTATGGCCTTTTATAAATGCCAGTTTCTATCAAGGGAATCAATGAGCTGTATCCTCACCAATCTGGCAGTCTTAGAGGTTTAGCACTTCTTAGCCTGATAATTTAGTCAGATAATTCTGAGTCTATTATTTTAAAATCCAGAAAGAAGAATTAACTCTAAAGAAAACTGACACCATCAAGAGTGGCAGTACAGATGCTGAGAGGAGACTGTTGAGGCAACCACACAGGTGCAAATCCCAGTTAGATGACTAGCTATGTGACTATGTTTTGTGAGTCCTCAATTGATAATATTAATAGTACCTATATCTCATAGGGTTTTTATGAGGTTCATAGCAGATAATGTCTTTTAAATGTGTCAATAGTCCCTACAAAATAAATGCTCAATCAGGGATAATGTCATCAGTGGCTCGTCTCTGTTTACACAGTCATCATCTACTTAATACGTGATAAAATAAATGCAATCCATTACTTAGCAAGCGAATGAAATTTACATGAATTCACACACAAACATATGCATATGTGCATGCACATACCCCTCACTTGAGCAGAGACCCCTGTCTGCCCAAATTCTCTGTAGATCGTGAAAACAAGACGGAAGATGTTAGATTTATTTAATTCTATTTGACATCATTTGTAAAAAATAAATATTTTTAAATAAATAAAAATATCATGGAAATGAAAAAAAAAAAAAGGAAGGAAGATAAAATCAAGTGTGAAGAGCCCCTCAAATGTGGCAGCAGAGGTAAGCACCACTCCAATAAACTGGCATTTAAATCCAGGCCCATATCTTCACCTATCAATAGGCATCTGCCTTGATCCTTTCTAATCATACCATAAATGTGGCCTTTGCTTGAACACCACTGTTTCTACTCAAAATGTCAGAGTTGCCAGTGGTGATGATACATAGCAGGAACTGGGATCAGCAGCAGCAGCAGGGGAGAAATTACACCCAGTCATCCCAGCTACCGCTGCAATGAGGGGGAAAATGAGGGTTTTAAAATGCAAGTCAGGCGCCTCCCTGATGGCTCAAGGCATTAAGGCACAGCACTGTGAAGCCACTGCAGCACAAGTTCGATCCCTAGCCAAGGAGGTGACACACATGGCACAGCAGACCTCTCCTGTCTTGCCCACTGCTCCCCTCAGCAGTGTATTTCAGTAGATCCACCTGTTCTGCTCCCCACTGTGGCTCTGGTGAATTCTCTCACCCCCACACACACTTCTGACCTGTGCCTCAATTCCTATATGCATAAAATAAGTCTATAAATAAAATCCAAATCCCTTCCCATCTTGTCTTCTATGAAGGGAGGACATGTGTAATCATGTGAAATGATAAGAATTAGATCTTGTTTCTTAAGGACGTACTTTGTGCCAGCACTTCATCTCCAAATGCTCATTAGCGTCCCTACATGGTACTGTGCCGGCCCCAAGTCAGAGACCACCGGACAAGCTGCCGCTCCCATGTTCAGCTAAAGCAGAGCATCATCGCACCCTCACTGTCACACCATACACGGCTCTGCCACAAACTAGGGAGCCCCTTAGCACAGCACCCACTGATTCAGACCCCACACAGCATAACCACCAGACCACCTGGACCCATGCACTCTCTGGCATTCTCAGTGGCATTCAAGAAAGAGAATGAGAAAGGCAATGGGGAAGTTCAAGGTGTAACTCCTGGGGTGGATTCTGGCAAATGAGACAGATGACAGGAAACAGCCTTCCTACTCCCACATAAAGGATGGGATTCAGGCTCCTCTTATTAGTAACTGCTGAAAGGCTTCTGAGAAGCCTAAATCCCACGTTCTCCTCTACCTCTAAGCTGCATTACTGGGACTTCCTGGTGGCACAGTGGATCGAGTGTCACACTGTGAAGCATTTACGGCGCAGCAGCACAAGTTCAATCCCCAGCCAGGGAGGGGACCCGCATGGCGCAGCAGACCTCTCCTACCTTGCCTGCTGCTCCCCTCAGCTGTGTATTTCAGTTGATCTGCCTGTTGTGCTCCCCACTCTGTCTCTAATGAATCCTCTCACCTTCTGTGACTCTGGCCTATTCCTCAGCTCTTGTAGGCATAAATAATCTTATTTTTAAAAAATTTTAAAAATTGAATTCCTTTATTTTCCCCAGAGATGTGATGAAAAGCAAAAGAAATAACGTAGGTGTAGGTTCAAGCACTTGCAAATATGGTCTATTCTGAGTCATAGAGATTCCACTGAACCTGTTTGCCAAATATCTCATAAAACCAGTTGTGCTCTTTGTGGGTTATGGCTGCTACAATGTGTCACCTTTATTTACTCTCCCTCCATTCCTTCCTCTGTGTCTCTCTCTCTTGCTTTCCTAGGATGGTGCCTCACCCACACATAATCCAGTGCTTTGTTTCAATAATATTCCACATACTATTCAGCAATCAAAAAAGAAAAACTAGACGCATTCATAGGAACATGGATGGAACTGGAAGGGATTTTGCTCAGTGAAGTAAGTCAGAAGGCAAAAGAAAAATACCAGATGGTTCCTCCCCTAGGAAGAATATAAGGGAACCAAATAAGGATCAAGGAAAGTAATAAGAACAATAATAATAATAATAAAGACACAGAAACCAAAAATGAAAAGACAAGGACAAATTGGGGACACTTGGTGGGGAGGGAAGAGGGGGAATGTTGACGGCAGATGGGAGCATGGAGGACTGAGGTGATGGTGTACTGGTGATATGGTGATGGGGAATACATGGAGATTACAACTGATGTCAAATATATATAAATTTAAAAATGTTAATAAAAAATTTTTAAAAAGTGTATAAAATAACAAAAAAAAAGAGAAGCCTTCCCAGACCACTCATCCCCAGCCCAAAGTCTTTCCCTTCAGGCTGCTTTGTATTTTTTATGGAACACAATTTCTTATGGTCTGCATTCCCTGCTAGACCTCAAAATCTGTAAAGGTAGGGACTTTGCTCTACTATTGTAGACCCAGAGTCCAGCACAGTGCTGGTATGCAGCAGTTGCTAAATGCATGTTTGTTGAGGGGCTACTGAACAAGATCATGGTTCTATTCATTTTATTTATATATGGGAGAAGGCAGGCATTTTCTAGCATTCTATCGGAAAATGGGAAGTAGAGCTATCCACAGCTGGCTTTGCAGACTGATTCTCCCAAGACCAGCTCAGAACCCTTTCCCAGAGCCACTTTCGAACCTCCCCAACTGTTGGGGAGCTCCCTAACTGTGCTGCTAGCTCCCTAACTCTTCTCACACCTTTGCTTTCATGGTGTTTCCTAAGGTGACCGACCACAGCTGACCACAGCTAACAACACAATGACAATGACCAGGACCTCCATGTTCCAGACTCTAGCCCACCAGAGACCTTTCAGGGACCCACTCAGGACAACACCCAAGCCAAAGGTCACCTAGCTATCTCTTAACCCTCGAAAGGGATAGGTATCAGAGGGCTGATACTTACTCGGCATTCCCGACAGCTCTTAGTTAAAATCCGCTGGCCTTCTGCAAGGACTTTTCCCCCATAGATACATTTGGCTGTAATAAAACAGAAAAACGAGTCAAACAGTCATGCTGGGCAACAAAATGACCTCAGAGGCATCATCCAATGCCAACAGACACCACAGAAACATAGATACACTGACTGGAAGCAATACAAATCTCTTTGTCTAGGTAAGACACAGGAATAGTGTGGGGGTAGCTTTTGGATCCCCCAGTCAGGCCATCATGGTGATTATGGGCCAGAGTCCTTCGCACACCGGATACAACTACTTTACACTGCAGTTGCAAAGATACTAGGGGATGAATTGATGTGGTTAGAAGTTAAAACAAAGCTGTCGCGCTATCACCACCATGGAGCACAGCATCAATAGCGTTGAATCAGACTTTCCAGCCATAAAGTGAATGAGTGGGCGAAAGGAGCCTCCTCCATTCCATCGATCAAAACCTCAGTCGCAATGCAGAAGGACACCATTTATTTCCTGTGGGCCAATTGCCCCTGGACACGACCTTCACCCAAGCCATCATCATCCCTCCCGTTCAGTCCATCAGCCTGGCCCAGCTTGTCCCCTAGGACCTGGCCTCAGTGTCATCCAGTCCTTTCCCATACAATAATCAGACATGTTGTTTAAGTACAAATACGAGTCCCTGCTTGAAAATCATTAAGGGTCACTAATGTCCAGAGAGTATAGTCCAAAATGCTGCATTCAGCAGACAGGCAGCGCCTCATCTCTCAAACTTCAAAACTCAGCAGTTCCTACAGCGTTGACTCACCCTCCCAAACATCCACACCTCCACAGGTGCTCTGGCCAGGCTTTCTCTCTTACTTCCAGAATTTGCTTGCACTGTGCTCCTAGAACGCTCAGCCTCACCCACTGGTGTCCTTCCATCCTATATGTCCATCGGTTTCAATTTAAGCCTGTGTTCCCAAGAAGTCATTCTTGACCTTTAATCCTGGTTACCTGTCCTCACTCAGTGCTTCTCTTGTACTCTGGCCCTAACCCTAATAGACTACAGAGCACATTTTATCTCAGTTGCTCATTTATTTTTTTTAAGTTGGTTAATTTTTAAATGCAGGATTTTTTTCCCTTACATCATTGTTAATTGTGAGACCATATAGGGTTTCTCACACCTTCAGGTGTGGTCACTCGAGTTCTCCACCACCAAAGCACCGCCAGTCCCTCCCATATCAGTTGTCCATTTAATTATCCAATTCCCCTGCTCACTGCAACCTACATTAGGGCGGAGACTACATGATTCATAATTTTATCTGCAGCTCCAAGCACAGTGTCTCTCTAGGCTTATTAATAACAATAAATTAAAATTACAATCTATAACTGGTGGCAAAAAAAAAGTTTAATTTCCTAATTCCAAAATAAGCGTTCCTTTCTGCTATTTCACACAATGCCAAACATTAAAAGCAGATACCCAAAGGTTTCAGAACTAAAACAGCAACAGCAACAACAAAGCAGAGACAATGGTTTGAGATATTTTCATTTAAACAAGGAAGAAAAGGACCTATCACATTTTATGCCTAAATTCCCTAGGTAAATCAGTTGACCATGACTCATTGGTCCCATGATGATGCTTAGTCCCCAATTTACTTGCATGGGAAACCACACCCCAAGGGCCTGGGATTCCTGTCTTAGGAACTCCCACTCTCCCAAATGCAGCTGCTGCCAACTCGGCGGGATGGCTCCCTCCAGAGAGACAGTTCTGCTAAATGCACTGCTGTCAACTCTGCCATCTGTTTCTTGGCCCAGGCTGGGAAGGAAAGACATCGGTTTTTCTTTCTCATTGTGCCCCTTGCCACCACCCACAGTGGTATGAGCGCATTTGTCACCCTGTCCTAAGACATTTGCTGCTTCCTCTGACAGACTCATCCCAGAACTCCCCTCTGGAGACATTCACACCACACAGGGGGACACCTCCAGCCCTCAAATCCACCAGCAACGCATAACAATTAAACGTCCACTGAACTTTATGTCCTCACATAGCAGGAAGCTTTGGGGGCTGAGATGGAGTCAACACGCCTCTCCACGCCTCCGCCACTTGCAGCTCTGGCACTGGCGCAGGATGTGTCTGTGGCTAGGACATCAAGGACTTCCATCACATTATCTGAGGGATGCTTTCAAGAGCAGCCTGCAGGTCCCAAGAACTCCCCCTGCTTTCTCCTCCCCACCCCACCTCTCTGACGGTGGCCCCTCCTTCCCTGCCACTGTCCTCCACATGCTTAACATCCATCCTCATTATCCAACCTCTTGATCTACAGCCAAAAGGCTTATTTTTGATGTCTGAGGAAATTCAAGCATAAGGTGGGTCAGACGCCAGTGCCTTTGGCTAAGGCATTTGGGACCCCCTTCCAAGAGCTTTCAGAATGAGTAGAAATGTAAATGCACACCCGAAGCCGTTCATATCACACTGGGGACATGCAAACTAGGCTCTTTCACGGTGCCCGACCATGAAATTGAAACCCAGCACCAACACACATCAAGTCATACTTTTCCATCACACCAGAGACCAATGTACTGGGGATTTAGAGAAACAGTTATGCAGCGGTATCTTTCTGTGCCACAGACGCCTGGTCCTTCAAATGTGAGGCCCATTCCCCGGTGCAATCCTTAGACACTGTCACCACATGGTGGCACACCAAATCAACGGCTCACAGAGAGAACGCAACACCCCCGTCAGATGTAGATATGAAGTCGCTCTGCCTATATTTAGGTATTTGTACCCTGCACACACTCCATCCACCCCTTGGCACTCAGCAGCCTATAATATCCATATCAGCACTCGGCAGTCACTTTCAAAGAAAATGGAAAATGAGGAAAGGCTGAACACACAATGACCCTTCCTCTCTCAGTGAACTCATTCGCTTAACACACCACCGCCCTGTGAGATGCCTGCCTCAAACTGGTGGAGCCAACAGCATCTCTAGTGCACACATGCAAACAGAATGTGTCACTCCTAGAATTACTTCTTCTACCTGCCTTGTTTCTGTTCATCACACTGTGTCTCCCACAGGCTCTTGTTTGAAACCTGGCAACTCTTGCAGGCACTGTCCCCAACTCATTTCTCATGCAACAGATGTATTGTGTGTGTATTATGGAGGAGCTACCTGCCAGGTCTTTTGGCTATCACTCATACTCAACCCCTCCTTACCACCTGCTTCACTACCTCCACTTGGATATGCTTGAACCCTGTACTGACACTTGTTCTTCTGATGCACTGGCCTTTGCAAAGAGGTCTTTGCCTTGATTCTACCATCAGCTTGCTTTAAAATTGTGCTTTTTGAGGGCTTCCTTGGTGGTACAGTGGTTAAAGTCTCATCATTATCAAGATATCACCAGCCACTACAGCATGAGTTCGATCCCCGGCCAGGGAGGGGACCCACATGGCACAGCAGACCTCTCCTGTCTCACCCGCTGTTTCCTTCAGCGGTGTATTTCAGTAGATCCACCTGCTTTGTCTCTGGTGAATTCTCTCACTTCCCTCACACCTCTGGCCTATACCCCAGTTCTTACATGCATAAACACATAAAAATAAGTATTTTTTAAAATAAATGATAAAATCATGCTTTTTGAGTACCCAAACCAATGCTGCATTAACTCCCATGACTCGGCACATGCCATTCCCTTTGGCAGGTATGCTCTTATCCATCTTCCCCATGTGGCAAATTGCTATCATTTGTCAGAACTCTGCTCATCCATTACTTCCCCTATGAGCTTTCCTAACATACATGCACAAATTTCTGATACAATTAGTCACTCTTTTCTCTGTGCTGCCTTGGTCTCTTACAGTGTGCATATTACAAAACTCAGTTACAACAAGACAGTGAATGCATGTTCCCAGACAGCAGGGTATCGAGGAGACAGGTTAAGAGTATGAGTTCTGGAGTCTGACTACTGGGTTTTATTTGGGCTCCACCATGGTTGAGAGACCTTGGACAAGTTGCATCTCTTTGTGCTCCACTTCCTCATTTATCAAACAGGGATAATGGTGGGGCCTCTGTATGGGTTGTTAGAAGAATTGAATAAATACATATGAAAGTCCACAGTGACCATAGCTGTACCCACAGTAAGGACAGTATTTGGGAGCAGAACCTATAAGGGACAATGCAATGGAAATGTTCAGTGGAAAACCATCGTCATCATCCAATCCAACCCAGCTCTGCAGCCTTATCTCCATTTCTCACTCACAAAATCCCTGCATGATAGCAGAGTATTTGCCTTTCCCTCTGCCACCTGTTCCGTGCAGTGGCATATTCCACAGCTCAAGATTCTCACCATTCTCCTTGCTCTCTCTCATTTCTGGTAGTTCTCAAACAGGGCTACCAAAATAATAAAGACTCCAGGACACCACTGTCTGGGGACTCATGTTTAGTCAATCAGAAATGGACCATGGGAATGTCAAGCTTAACTAGCTGGTTCTACTGTGCAGTTAAGTACATTGCATACCATGAAAGTAACAGACACCAACAAATGTTTGAAAAATGAAACTTCTCCCCCTATTCCAAGACCACCATGCCCACAGCTAAGGAATCTGGCAGACTCTCCCCAAGGCCCCCACCAGAGGAGCATGCTAGTATCAGGGCCTGCTGTCTCCACTGTAGGCAACTGCCTTGCTCTTAGTGATGGCTTAAGATTGGGCCATTTGATTCAAACACGATAAAGGAATGAAAGAATGCATGAAAAGAGGCCAAGTTCATTCCTATTTCCAAAAAGATGTCCCAAAGTCCTAACAAGTGAATAACTTAAGTCAGCAGAGAAAACAATTTTCTTTTATTGATCAACTCCCAGGACAGATTTGTACCTGCCTGAGAATCCCTAGAATACTTCCCCACTAAAACTCAGAGAGTAGTTTAGGAAATGTTATACTAAAGGGAAAACCAAAGTAAGTATTACATTCTCTGTTGCGAAGATACCTGAAAACTTCTTGAAGTTCTACCAACTGGTATTAGAACTCTGTCAATCATTTTTATCTCCTCTATCCCAAAACTCAGTCAGTCACAGTGAGCTTCTAGAAGGCTAGCAACATTTAGCTTGATTCCATGTCCCCAGGGAGTATCCCAGGCCTACTACTGGGGTCTTCTTCAACCCTCCACCAGCCATCTGTGTTCAAGCAGTAGCCCATCGACATGTCTGACATTGCACTTGCCATTGCATTAAGTCTTAATGTGGCATATGAATGATAATAATAATAACAGGACAATATTCTGGACACTATCAGTCATGTTCTAACTTGGAAGTGAGTCCTCTGAAGCAGAAAGTGATCTTATATCCCTATTCCAGGAACCTGTATTTAGTTAACTGCCTGATTCTTTTCTAACCAGTAAGAACTTAATAACCAGTAAGAACTGAAAATCCTCTAGGTCAGAGGTTCTCAACCCTTTAATTACCAGAAATATCTTGAGACTTTCAATTTTTTTTTTTGCTTAGTGGTAACTATTTGTATTATCAACTCCTTAAACTATAAACATAGCAAATGGCTAACCAGAACTGCCAAGAAAATAAGTGCTAAATTGCTATGAATTCCAAAGGCAAAAAGTAACATGGATGTTCTAGATAGCTAGTGTATCAGCATCTTGGTTTAAACTGGGTACCTTTCCAAAATACTTAAAATTCAGAACTCTCCAGGAATTAAGAAAAAAAATAATGACCACACATACTTCAAATTGACATGCATCAAATGTTTTGGAAATGTCAATCTACTGTGCCAGTAATTCTACTCTGGAGAATTCTAACTTAAGAAAATATAAAGTACAAAAATGTTGTTTCTATACCAATCATGTTTTGAAGAGTAATTTATAATAGTGAAAAGTAGGAAACAACCCAGTTTATCCAACAATTAGGGGATGCTGCAATTACATGTAATAGCCAAACAATGAGGCACTGTGAAGCTCATTAGACTGAGGTTGACATAGAGTTTTTTTTTTTTTAATATAGTAGTCCATTTAAGTGACAACAGCAAGTCAACAAAGCATGGTCAAATTTATCTGCACAATATGATCTTAACTGTACACAAAGTATAATTTTAAAAAATGAAAACTACTAAAATGTCAAGCGTGGCTATTTCTAAATGGTGGTATTTGCAAGGATGGTGCCCTGCTCTGTGCTTTCTATGTTATACAATAAGCACAAAGCTTTTATATTTAGAAACAAATCAAAAGGTTAAAACAGAGGACAGTCGGAGACCTCTACTCCATTAACCAAAAGACAACTTCCAAGCGACAGGATTCACAGATTGTACCAGGGATTTAAATAACGGATTGAAAATATTTTATATTTTTAGAACAAATTCCCAATTGTTTTCTAGCTTCTTTTTTTGCTGACTGCTATGTTAAGGTTGGGGAAAATAATCTGTACCTACTTAAATCTTTGTCTCATTATGAAATCAGAGTATAACCTCAACATCTGAATACTTTATCTATACAGCTAGACATGACTTCCAAAATCACTTGGCACAGAAACAAGAGAGCCTCTCTTTTTTGATCAACTCCAAGTTTTTCCTCCAGAGTCATGGATATAGTGAAGCAACCATAAAAAGGTTTTAAGTTCCTTTTCAAAGGGTTTTAGGCCAGGGTGACCAGATCAGCACTCCCCACTTCCACAGTCAGATTGGGTGACGTGTTCTTGAAAAAACTAGCTCCTGGTGTGCTCAAGACCTACTGATGTTCCCATTTTTTTTTTGTAGAGAAATATCTTGAAAATTATCCTTCGGCTGCTACCCTTTAACCTAACACTCCTTCCCCATAGAAGACCATTATGATCTGATGAAAACTTGTAAGCACAGATAAAACTAGTTCTAGATCTCATCTCTGCCACTCACCAGCCTTGTAAACTTGGTAAGTTAACTTCCATAAGCTTCTCTAAGTTAAAATTTCTAAAGTTAGGGATAATAATAAGACCCACCTAAAGGACTGTGGTGAGGATGCACTAAATTCATACACTTAGAGCACCCAGCACAGTAATGCATTGAATAATAAATCACAGCTTGCTTTTACCATTTATCTCGATAATCATGTCACTGTTTCACTTGAAATACTGCCCTTTGCAATACAGTGAGAAAAGAATTTTTAACTTATTATGTAGCAAGCCAATTCTGAAGGAAATTGGCTCAGTATCTTAACTTCATTTCATCCCCAAATTTCTAACAAAGATTTTTAACAACAGGAAATCTGACCAAATCTTCAGAAAACCAAAACCCAGAATTTGGCCCTTAACTTAATCGATGTAATGAGAGGGAACAAAATGCAGAGAGCTTTGAAGTCTGGCCCATGCCACCATGACCGGGTGATTTGATCCTAGACAAGCGACTCAATCTCTGTAAACACCATTTCACCTCCATGGAGTGGGAAGAGGAATCCCACTTACTATTGATGTGAGACTACTTCTCATGTAAAGATTCTTCCACATCATAAGTGATTAAAATACAGCAGCATTTATCACACATGTAATATCAGATCAACAGCTGGTGTTTATTAATATTAAAATTAATCAGTGAGGAAATGAAAAACTGGGGAGAGAGAAATCTCTAAGTGCAGAGGGCCACTCTGAGCCTCAGCTGGGACTTACGTCGGCAGACCTTACAGCACTGGCCGGCAATGTGCACAGGGAGGGAGTCTGGGGAGCAGTTGAGAGGGGGGCAAGACATTCTTCGGCATTCCACAGTGCCACTCTGAAAGGAAGGACAGAAGAGCAATCTCAGAAGTTCTCTCTGTGGAAAAAGCTCACATGTCATCCCGGAAACCTCATTAGGGAACCAGAAGCAATGTGAGGAATTCCTGGTCTGTTCCAGGGCCATGAATAAAGTATTTTCCCCAGGCCGAACTAACCCGGGCCACCTCAATTACTTTTCTGATATACATCACTGACTTCATTCCACCTGCCCATGCAGGCTAAGTAGATTAGGCAGAAAACAAAAAGTCTATTTTTACAAGAACATAAATAACACCTTTTGCAGACCCTGTCAATCACCATTGAGGCTCTAACAATCCATCTTGTATTTTCCCGTACAAACAATGGCACTCTTCTGATATTTATCAAATAATTTCAGCTGGACAGGGTTTACATACCAATGACGGGGAGAACTCTTGTAATTCTGTGAGACAGATGACAGACACCTTGTAAAACACAATCACACCTAGAAACTAATTAAACTCCCATTTAAAATTTATTCTAGTCCCTTCTCTCTGATACACCAACCTGCAAACTCCAAACAGTAAGCACCTTAATAATAATAATATTAGATCACATTAGAGTATGTTGTCATGGGAGAGCAAATTTTCATATGCAAGTATTTACATATGTGAAGCTTTTCTTCACAATGGCTCAGGTTACTAAACGGATACTTAAGTTAAAAGGTAATACATGGAGTCAGCATTATGTATTTAAAAGTCAGACTACACAATAATCACTGAAATGGCCCCCTAAGGCTGTTTCTTTCTTTGCTAAAAGACTTACTTTGCACGTGCAGTTCCTGCACTGGTCGCCATCGACCCAGGAGTCCTGGTCTCTGTAGAGCAGGCCACTAACTTGGCAGGTCTTCTCACAATGACAGTTTTCCAATTGACTAAGTCTTGTCTCTGCATAATTGAGCTGCAACAAGAGTTGTTACGTGTGATTTTGGTAATACTGCTGTATTCTCCTAACAAAGCTTATAGCAACAGGAAAAAAAAAAAAAAACAAGAAGTAAAAAGTACTCTGAGCAGCTCACTGATTTTTAACCACATCTGTTTTTGGGTTTTAGTTTTTTTTTAAACACAAGGTGGAATCATTCTAAATCGAAGACATATTGGCTCCTGTGGTCTGACGAGCACCAAATGAGACATTACACTATCTCAGGGACCTCATGAGGTACATAAACATGTGTGCTTTCAGCTCCAGCCCACACAGAAACGCTCCATAATGAATGTGTTCTCAAGGACGCATAACAATGTTTACAGAAGATCTAATCAGGAACTCCAATGCACTTACATTTACATTTATCTCCCACCATCGTCTCTGTGTTCCAGAGGCTCACGGTGTACGGGTAGGAAGTCAGTGCTTTCTAGCGAAGGAAAGTCACAGAAAGACTTAGTTTCTCCCCTAGCTCGGATCCTCCAACCAGAAGGCCCCAAGAAGCCACTTGGTGTTCAAATGAAAGTCAGGAGAGGTCACCAAACCCCTAAACCATAACAGGATTTTGTAAAAGAACCTTTTTCATTTTTCTAGGTCACCCAGCTGTAATTATTAATCATAGACTCTTAGAATCTCCAATTTAAAGCTTCCATGTCCAATCTGAAAAGGGCTGTATGTTTGAATGTCCTCCTGAGTAATAATCACTGGAGTGATGATCTATCCCGTCTCTTTAGGCACATCTGCAGTGGTACCTTCTAAGAAAAGCCACTTTTGAGTTAGCTTTGGATGTTTGAAATTTCTCTCTTGGGTTGAGCTGTGAAACATCTCAGTCTCTTTTTCCTTTTATATCTAGTTTCATCTGGCAACTCACTCTGAGCAAGTCCTATCTCTTCAAACTTTTAGCTAACTTTCCTCAAACCTCCTCTAACCACATGCAGCAGTGCCAGGTTCCCTTAATAGTTGCCTGGGGGGCCTCCCTGGTGGCGCAGTGGGTTAAGCAACGCACTATGAAGCAAACCGCAGCCACTGCAGCACGAGTTCGATCCCTGCTGCCGGCCAGGG
>JAGFMF010011630.1:1406193-1428263 GCA_019455555.1 Galemys pyrenaicus
TCCTAGGAGTGGGATTGCTGGATCCTATGGAAGTTCCATTCTTAGTAGATTGAGGAACCGCCATACTGCTTTCCATAATGGTTGGACCAGCTTGCATTTCCACCAGCAGTTCAACCAAGACTATTTTAAGCCATTATTTTAGCTATAATGGTTGAACCTGGGCGATGACAACTCCCACCATCTTTCCATATTTAACTGTGGTCCCATTCCACAGGGGCTCCTTTCAATTAGTCATAAAAGGCTACACTCTAGAAATGGAGTCCTTATTTGATTCCAACTTCGGTTCTTGCCAATTTTTTCATCTTCTTCCTATTCGCATTTGAAGTTTCTAAAGAAAATGTGATACTTGTTTGCCTTTTGTGAATGCTACCAAGGGGGAAACAAATTAAGGAGCACCTTAGACAACACACATGTATCATAATCAGCTCCCAAAACAGAGTTGTGATTGTGCCTGAAATACTAGCTTCTGGTGACTCCACAAATATGCAAGGTCTTCCAAAAATTCAGGTTACAGGGTATATTTAAATCTTTAGTCTAATCACAGAGTTTCTAGAATTGATAATTACAACTTGGGGAAATGCTTTAGGAGTTTGGTGAGGTCAAGTGACCAAAACCACAGAGATAAGAGATACAAAGGAAGTGACAACTTAATTATTTTTACTTCAGTTCTATAGCCCCAGTAGCTTCTACTTACGGTTGTGATTGATGTATAATCTTGGATTAAACAAGAGTTGAACTAGATCCGCATTACTCCTAAAAGTGGCTCAGAATGAGGTATTTGTGAGAGAAATGTGCCTGTCTCATTCTGAAACTCCAGAACTCTAGCATCTACATCACTCTAAGAAGGAAGTTATAAAAGACTTAACTGACCCAAAAGGCAGATCTGTATCTGCCTAAGTTTCCTGAAAATTCAGAGCTTACTAAGGGTAATATTGGCAATTTCCAGTACTATCCAACAAAGCTGAGCCACGCTCATCTATAAAACTCAATTCTAAGGAAAGCCCCAGTTTAATATAATGAAAGTTATTCTCAGGGCTGATTCTGTTTCCCTCTGAACTTTGTTTTTATTTTTTAATATATTTAGCCTTTTCTGACATTGAAAAGCCCTAATTTCTGTAATAATAAAAGTGCATCAGACAAACACAAAAGCAAAGGAATATTAAAGCAAAAAGGTACATTTTCCAAGGCACTTAATATGTAATCTTGCCTTCCTTTTCCCCCTGCTAAATTCTGTAGCAACAATAAAGGAGAAAAACAACTCTGAATCGAAAAATGAATTACATTTTCTGTCATTGGTATTAGCATGCTGAATTTATACAAATTTATTTTCAAAAGCTATTTCTACACTACCTGCCATTTTCTCTAAGAATATCTGCAGATCCAAAATAGATATGGTGTCAAATCTACATCTCTATTCTGTCTTACCTCTGCTCATGCATTTATCTAAGCAGCCATGGACCGAATCATTTATTCTGAACTCTACACATTCAGAGACAGACAGCAGAGTCTTTTTTCACAGAAGAGGTCAATGAATGGATCTGAGTACATTAGTTGTGTGATGAATTGCTTTTTTCCCTTTGAAATACTATTTATTTGGCATTTGCTATATGGAAGGGAAAAAAGAAATCTTCCATTGTGTTAAACCTTTAAGTTTAATTGAAAAATCACTACCAGGCTCTCTGAAACAATGAAAGTCTCAAAATTAAATATGTTACAAGCTGAAATGCCACTCCAAGTGTGGCTTGATTTGCATAAATAGATATGTCAAAGATGTAATCAAGAAACTCCCAGTCTCAAGCATCTCTTCTTTCTGACCTTAAAGGCAGAACTTTACTATAGGACAGGAGGATGCAGGAGCAGGGCAGGGCCTGGCCCTGTTGCTATGCTCCAGCCCAGAAGGCAATGAGTCCCACTATGCCAAGACAATAGGGAGAACTTCAACACAGGGGTTGGTGGTCTCTGTGGATCATTCAGGGGAAGAGAGCCAGGGTCAGCTTCCTTGCACCCTCTCTGCTCTGAAAAGAATGGGGCCCTCCCTGGTGGCGCTGTGGATTGAGCACCGCACTATGAAGTATCCAAGGCACAGCAGCAGGAGTTCGATCCCCGGCCAGGGAGGGGACACACATGGTGCAGCAGACCTCTCCTGCAGCAGACCTCTCCTGCCTCGCCCACCGCTCCCCTCAGCATTGTATTTTTTTTTAAAGATTTTTTTATTTATTTATGCATTTAGAGCTGGGGTACAGGCCAGTGGTGTGGAAGGTGAGAGGATTCACCAGAGACAGAGCGGGGAGCAGAACAGGCAGACTGAAACACACCGCTAAGGGCAGCAGCAGGAGAGGCAGAAGAGGTCTGCTGTGCTATGTGGGTCCCCTTTTGATCAATCTGCCTGTTCTGTTCTCTGCTCTGTCTCTGGTGAATCCTCTCACCTCCCACGACTCTGGCCTGTACCCCAACTCTTGTATGCAAAAATAAATAAATTTTTAAAAAAGTATGATTTTCCAGAATGACAGGATTCTTCATACTGTGACCTCTGTCACCTAAAGTGTGGGGGTGGAGGGAAGCAATCTGTTCTAATGATTAGTCTCAGGCATTTCCAACCTCAAAGGAGAAAAGAAACACTAAGTCCTCTGAGGCAGACCCCTTGATTATCTGGTATCTATATCTATTTGGTTGATCTGATTTGGGCTACCAGCTCCTGTCCAGCATACACATCAGACTTGCTCTTCAGTAAGATTCCATGATTTTCACCTTGACCCACGTGTGAGGTCCTTTGACTGCTTTCCAAAGCTTCCTGGTGCATAGCTGTACACCACACCCCTGACAGTAATTGGCAGCATCTGCCAGACTTGGTGATGCCAAGCACTGGTGAAGATGTACATTTACTTAAGGACCATCGTCTCCCCTCACAGCGGTGTATTTTTTCTAAGTTTAACAATAACCACCACCACTGCTGTGCCATACACCAAATAACATCTCCAAACCTCAACTGCCTTATGTCAAAGAGTATTTGTAAAACCAAGCATAACAACCACTATTTTACATATGCAGAAACTGCAGCAGGAACAAGTCCACTGATTTGTTCAAGGTTACAAATATTCAGCTAAGTGATAAAAATGAGATTCAGGGTAAACCCAGTCTGACTCCTCAACCTATTCTCTTACGTTCTCCAGGATCTATATGACCACATCCCAGCTATTCTCACTATAGCTGCAGGGCAAACCAAATCTCCACAACCATCAGGTCAATCACACTGCAATGGGTTTAGTCTTCTTGAGGTGAAACCTGAGTCCAGACCAATTTGATTTGGTGCTTTACATTTCTTTGCAGCCAGGAAACATTTTTGGCTTCTCTCTCCAGACCACATATCCTTTATTCTACCCAAAAGGTGAATCACATTCCATTTCCACCAAAATGGCAGATTAGGTACTTTTCTAGTAAGATTAGAAACACTTCAACTGAACCAACTAGATAAAGTAGTAAAACCTCTTGAAAACCATAACAGAGGGCCTCTGTGATGGCCCAGGGGTTAAGTCTCAGCGCTATCCAACACCGTGGCCTGAGTTCAAGCCCCAGCCAGGGAGGTGATCCATATGGTGCAGCAGACCTCTCTTGTTTTGCCAG
The DNA here is from genome assembly GCA_019455555.1 of Galemys pyrenaicus. Lineage (NCBI taxonomy): Eukaryota > Metazoa > Chordata > Mammalia > Eulipotyphla > Talpidae > Galemys > Galemys pyrenaicus. The sequence goes on from JAGFMF010011630.1 coordinate 1,409,815, forward strand.
CTGCTCCCCTCAATGATGTACTTCAGCCTATCTGCCTGTTCTGCTCCCCACTCTGTCTTTCGTGAATTCTCTCAACCCCCGGACCTCTGGCCTATAACCCATCTATGCACTTAAGGTTCTGAGATCCCTGGGGCTCTGACACTGAGCATTGTGCAGACATGGCAGCAAGGAGTTAGAGAAAAGTTTCCCCAAGATGGTGGTACCTTAGAGGAAATTCCTACAAAAGATGGCTCCAAAGATTGTGCCCTCAGTTTAAGAGTAAACTCAACAGTTACAAGGTTTGCACAAGACATAGATCAGCCTGATTGTACCTTGGCAATGGCTAGAGAGAAGTATCTTCCTGAAGAATTCTTAAAGATTTTTTTGTTTGTTTGTTTTCTGAGAAGTCACCTAACTTTTCCTAGGTTAGCAGTTTGATTATCAGCCGTCTCTGGAGTCTGAAAATCCATAAGGAGATAATGTACTATCAGGAGGCCTGTGTGGTTCTTGCTGATACACACACACAACAGAAAGGTGAGTTTAGAGGCTATTTCTTGCCCTGAACTTCCCAAGTCAGAAGCTGCCACAAGCACTATGATGACTGTTCACTCTCAAGTTGCATCTTCTTGTTCTTTACATTTGCTCATTCTTCTTACTAAGCTGCCATCCTCTTACTGGTACCATCCACCACTGCCCTCTCCATTACTCATTCCTTTTTTATATCTTTGTCTAACAACAATTTGTTTCTCTTCTCCAACTATAAAGTCTATCAGCCATGATTAAATTTTTAGAGCCTGCGTGTCCATCCCAGTTCTGCCATCATTATCTTGGGAAAGTTATAGAAATTTCTTGCACTTTGGTCTTCCCATCTGGCTAATGAAACAAACGTTGCTCACAGGATGGTTTCAAGTAGGAAAAGGGACATGTATGTGAAAAGCGTAAGCACTGTTGTAACAGAAAAGCTCAAGTTTAACCTAGTCTAAGTGAGTCTCCAGTTTCTTCAAGATCCGGGGTTGACAACCAAATCCACAGACCCAACCCAGTAGACCACATGTGTTTTTGCATGACCTATGAGGTAGGAATGAATTTTACTTTTTACAATGGTTATATTTTAATTATAATAAAATAAGTATAGACATTTAAATTTCAGGTTTGCCTCTTGGCCTGCAACACCTGAAATCTCTAGAAGACCCTTCACAGGAAAAGTTTGCCAACTCTTATTCTAGATGATCGTATATTCCAAACTATGCCATGAAAATCGAAGTACTTGGTTTTCTAATTATAATTATATTCATGATTTAGAAGAAACAGACTTACAAATCTCCCAAAGTACTGGGGCAGGGGAGTTTAGAAGGTGGATTAAACCATGTTTTGCTTGCACTTGCCCATAATGAAATATCTTCTGCCTCACAAATGTCCATTTTACATAAAAGTATTTTGGGGACAGAGCTCATTGTGGCTCTCAGGTAACATATGGCTAAAAAGAGCAATAAGAAAGAAAAAGGGGAAGGGCACCCTCAAAGCCAGACTGGAGAATGGTAATCACCTGAGACTGAATGGCATGTTTCTTATTGAAAAAAACTGGTGGCAAGCTAAAATATAATTAATAGTATTTAGGTCAAGCTGCTCCAGACAATAGGAAATAAAAGCCTCTATGTGCCACAAGCTGGGAAGGCAAATCATTGCCTGCATTTCACATTTCACATTCTCACTGTACTCAGAAGTGAAAAGCTAATTCTTCCGCTCTCAAGGTTCAGTCTCAGTTTCTCACTGACCAAAGTGTTATGTCCCTTCTTTCCAGACAAAAGGACAATTGGCCAACTCCTAGTTAGAAAAAGAAATTTTATCTCCAGCCACATGGTCTATAGAGCCAAAAAAACTAGTGCCCCCCCACCAACAACCTACCCACCAATTTTTTTCCTGCATGTCATGGCTGCTGGCAGGGAGCAGTCATAGCTGCAGGTGGAATAGGATTAATGTATCATTTTCACTGTTATTAAAATTTTCCTTTCACTGAGTATAATGTCTCTTAGGTCCAACCTAATTCTCTCTTCGCCCTAGGCCAGAGCTCATGTCCACGACTGATTGGTATCATAACAACAGTATTAGCCACATTCTCTATTTATTCAGCGACTTTCTCCACAAGGCTCAGGGCTTTTCATTATGAATCTAATTTTTATGAATATATAGTAAAGCCCCTAATTGTTTACATTTTTCTGCCATTCACTATGAACATCTCTGGGGTAGAAATCATGTCTTGTTCAGCATTGCTTTGTGCCTGACACAGTACCTGGCAAAGAGCAGATCCTTTAAAGATGCTTATTGAGTGGATGATGGAGAAAGGAGAGGCAGAATTATAAAACTCCAGGCATTGACAGGCAAATTTTGCCTCCTTCATAATTCAATTCAAGACCAGTTTTGAAATGAATCATAGTAGAAAAGTGATATAATGCTTTTCTGTGACAGTAATCTGTTCCTAACAATAGCTATTTTGCCCCTTCTGATTATTGGCAATTATTCTTACATCCAAAATGCATTAGCATGTAAGCAGCAGCAGCTCTGACCATGGATCATCTCACAGTTTTACTAGTGTGATAGCCAATGAGCAAGTTCCTTTCCACTCCCTGGAATCTGCAGTGACACATATTGCCTATTTACTCTGCACATTTTTCAAGTAAACATTCTGATACAGCCTAATAGTTTCAAAGACGTAAATGGTTATGTTTACTATAGATAGTCCTATTTCAAGTAAGGACAAACCATTTTTATAGTAGCATGCTTCAGATGCCAAGGCTAAAAATATTTCCATTATAACACATCACTCTAAATTCCAGATAGGATAGAGAAAGAAATGAAATATCTCAAGTGAAATTTAGATACCTACTTTTGCAGTCATCTTGGCCAAAAGCTCTTGTAAATCCATTATTCCTTGCACCAAGTTTAAGAAATCACTGCAAGTTGGGCAAGCTCAATAAAGAAAATATAAAATAAATGTTGATACAGTGCTAATATAAGAAAACAAAATTTTAAATAGTAGGTGTCTCTATAGAAGCATTTTTGCTTTTTTGGTTAAGTATTACTTTTCAGTTGCGATGAAATCACAGAGGACTTAAGTTCTAGGTCTCTTATTAACAAGAAAAGAATAGGAAATAAAGATTTAACTAAAAAGGCAATATATCATTTTTAATTAAACCCCTGCTTTTTATTGGATTGACCAAAAAACATGAATTATTACAGAAAAGGAAAAGATAAACTCAAATCAAGGCAAGGAATGTAAAGAACAGGGCTTTTTGTATGTTTTTTATTTTATTTAATTTTAAAAACATGTTTATAGTCAACTTATATTTATATCAGAATCAAACTACTACTGCAATATTTTTCTTACCTTCAAATTTTAATTTCGCAAATGCCCAAGTGTGTAAATGACTCAAAGAGGCAGAAGTGTCTGGTATAAACAGTAAGTTCTCACTGCTTTCCCCACCACCTCAGAAGTCAACAGTGTAGTTTGCATGTATTATTCCTGGTATGTTACTAATATTATCAATAGGGTCACATAATATTAAAAAGTTGCAAATGTTTTAAGTTGCTACTTACTGCGATTCAGGTTTGGACACTGTGTAATATATCCATTAGGCATAAAGATAATTTTCCCATCTTGGATGATCCCCTTGAAGACAGAAGAGAGAAGGGCGAATAAGATTACAGTAAACAATTTCAAATGGCCCCTATGCAGTCACATAATCTCTTCAAAGCAGATTCTTTTCTTTCAGTAATTCAAAAGGTGAGTTGACCTTAGTCCACACTAAACTTCTCAAAACCACCTTGTTCTAGAAAGTTTCACATGGACATTCATCCAGCGAAAGCTACAAGTATTTATCACTGGTTGATGTTTACCTCATAGCACAAAGGTTCCGTCAGTAAAGATCCTTAAACTACCAGACTAAAACACACTGATCCAATAAATTTCCCCTAAATGTGGTAGTCAATCTGGAGTATTAAATATTGCTGATTTATAAGACTCTTTTCTTATTAAAAGAAGAGGAATGATTCTCCCAGGTTCTTTTCATGTTGGGCTAGAAGCTGGAAGTCCCTCTTATTTTTAACAATCTTTTTAAAAAAGCTTTATTTAAGTATACAGGATTTGTTTTAAAGCAGGAAAAAGATAATGGGAACATACTAGACTATAATGTCCCTACTGATTCATTTAGTCAAAGAAATAAAATTAGACATGGGGGAAGTTCCATAACCATCTTGGCTCTCAGCTAATTGAGAAACATGAGTCTTTGCTGGTGTGCCGAGACTGCTCAACATCTCACTGTGAGTAAAACATGGCCCTTTAATTCTGTAATTTAGTCTGTAAAAAGGCACCATTTTAAGGAAGTCATTGGGGCTGCCATCTCTCAATGAAAATATTGACTTGGCTTTTGGATTTTTTTCAAGTTGAATTTTAAGATTCTGTTTTAGGGTTGGTTTCTTTTTTCCTGATTTCATGAAAGAGATATTACAGAACAGATGGAAGATGTGGAAACTAGTTCAGAATATTGAGTTTAATCTATAAATAAAATATAGGCCCAAGATAGTGTTGCAAGTCTTTCAGAGGGAGTAACATTTAACATTTATGTGTTCATCATCCAAACAGCAGAAGGTAATAAGCAAGTGTTGTTTTCTGCTTATTATTTCAAGATAAAATATTAATTGAAAATATTAATAAAAACAAGAGGATCACAAGACCTCTTCCTCAGAATTAGATGCATTTGTCGACCTCTTCCTCTACAAAGCTGACACAGTGCTTGTGATTATGAGAGTCTTCCCACAGGGAAGAAGTCCCTGCTATAGCTACTCAAAATTAATTCATGATCTCTTAGAGGAAAATTCAAGGCAACAATTCACAGTGCACAATCTAAGTGAATTAGCTTCTTCTTGGTATAAATTTGCTCAGTTTTTCAAAACTTCAAGAGGCCAGGGTACCTTTCAAGCACATTTGAGAAATTTGAGAAAAACATAGGATTAGACATTAGGAACCTGATTCAAGTTCTGAATTCATTTCTAGCTAAATGGACAAATTTAGATGATAAATAGTTCAATTTCTATGAACTTTACTTGTTCTACCAGTAATGTAGAGTGAGAAATAGAGTCTGAATGCTTAGTGCAAAAAAGTCTTCCATCACCCAAGTTCCAGGTCAACATTTCAGACAACCAAACTAAAATTGTCACAATTTTGTTATGTGCTTTCCCTACTTCTCAAGTTTTAAAAAAGCATTCAAGAAAAACAAAGTAAACAAGTCAGTCAAAAATGGGCAGAAAAACTTAGACACTTCTCCAAAGATTAAATGTGAATGGCCCACAGATATATGAAATAATGTTCAACATCCCTCATTTTCAGGGAAATGCAAATCAAAACCATAATGAGATACCACCTTACACCAGTAAGAACGGCACATATTTAAAAAAAAAAGAGCAACAACAAATGTTGACAAAGGAATTCTCCTACACTGCTGGTGGGAATGAAAACTAGTCCAGCCACTATGGAAAGCTGTGTGGAGGTTCCTCAGATTACTAAAAATGGGGCTATCATATGATTCAACAATTCCACTCCTAGGGATCTACCCAATGGACACAAAAACATTAACTCAATAGAATATCCACTCACCTATGTTTATTGCAGCACTACTTATAATAGGTAAGACTGGGAAACAACCTAAATGCCCAAAAATAGATGACTGGATCAAGAAGATGTGGTATATATATGCAGTGGAATACTACTCAGTAATCAAAAAAGATAAACTAATGCCATTTGTAGAAACATGGATGGAGCTAGAGGGGATTATGCTCAGTGAAATAAGTCAGAAGGAAAAAGAAAAATATCAGATGGTTTAACTTACAGGAGGAATATAAGGGAACCAAATAAGGAATCAGGGAAAAGAATAGTAGCAATTTTTTAAAAACCACAACAAAACAAAAATAAATGACAACTATAAATCAGATATTTTATAAGGGAGTGGGAAGGAAAGGGATCAAAATGAGAGCAGAAAGAAGACAAGGGAATAAGGTGATGGTACACAGGTGAATTGGTGGTGTAAATTCCACAGGTACTACACCTAATCAGATATATATAAAGAAACTTTTTAAAATGAATAAAAATTCAATCAGGGACAAAGTTATAGCTAACCATCAAAGAACACAATGTTGCATAGAACTCTATATCACTTTAGAAAATATCTTACTGACCAAGTTGAATATGGATGAATTAAAAGTCACCAGCCCAGAATACAAGAATTTCACATGACACGAAACTGTCAGCATTAAAATAGAGATTCCTGGGCAAACAGAAACCATGGGTCGCTCTAGACAAAGCAGGGTCATTGAAGTACATGTACAAGGAAAGATTTGAGTTCATCTATTACCTGCTCATTAGAGGAACCTAAACCATTCTTATTTTTATGTCATAGAAATGGCACTCAAACTTTCAGTACATTTGTTACAGCATTAATTACCTTTCCAAAGTGAAAACGCATTTGAAAAAGATATTCTATCCACTCATCCTGTAGCAGTATAATACAGTACAGTCATTTTCCTTTTGTGTCTAAGTGACCACTGATTTTAGTCATGTTATGACAAATTCTTTTTCTCATGTCTTTCTTCTATCTGCCTGCCTCCGCACTTCTGCCCTTCCACGTTTAATCTCTGGCACACATAGGTGTGCTACACAGGTCATTAGGTAAAAGTCAATGGTATTGACTTGAACTAAAACAGAAAAGAGCTGACATCTTCTCAATGCACATTAACACAAAAAATCAAAGCACTTGGCATTTTTTCTAAGGAAAAGTCAGGGTCATCCAACATACTGACATGAAGACTTGTTCTTGCCAAATGAATCAAGATGGGAATGTTAAACTAATTCTAAGAAATATATTCACCCCCATTTACTGCAACATAATTTAGAACTAGAAACAACCTAAGTGCCCAATAACTGACAAGTGGCTAAAGAAGATGTCATATATATATATAAATGGAATACCATATATAGCTATGAAAAAGATGACGTCCTTTCATTTGCAACAACATCGACAGACCTAGAAGGTATAGTGTTTAATAAGTTAGAGAAAGGCAAACACCCATATAATTTCACTCATAAAATAAAAACAAAAGGCTAAGTTTTTAGACTATAGTACCAATTAATTGTTACTAATGGTGAGAGGGTAGTAAAATTGGGACAAAGGGTACAATGGTATTGAAAAGACAGAATTAGAGTTTAGCAATAAACTTAATGTAGTATATACACATTGATTCCCAGTGATACACACCTGAGACTTGTATCTTATAAAGTCATAATACAATAGTACTTCAAAAAAAAGATGGGAGTGTTAATTTACTAGAATGGATGTAGTTCTCAGTTGGGTTAAAGGTAAAATATACTACACAATTCCAACTGTAACCCAAAGATGTTTGAACTTGTGTGTATGGTGCATGTAAACACACAGAGGTGTGCACAACCACACCTCCCCCTGCTATAAGAGCCAGAAGGTCTTGCATTGAGTTACTATTTAAGCAATTTGGTGCCTAGAAATTTGTCAATAAGAAAAGCATTTGCTAAGCATTCATTGGTTCAAAACCTGGCCCCCATACAGCAGGTCCTTGAATAACATCCTTTTGTTCAATGTTTCATTATAATATATGAAGAAAAAAAATCAATTCTTGGTCAGAGTCACTGTGTTTGGTGTCTGCACTTTCTCCCCATGGCTTCAAAGTTTCTCTCTGGTTCTCCAGCTTCCTCCCATGTCCACAGATGTGTACATTAGGCTCATTAGTGTATTAAATTGTCCCTGTGTGAGCATGCCCTGCGATGGGAAGGGTTGCCTGTTAAGAGCTGGGTCCCACCTCAAGCCCTGACATGCCAGGATAGGATCTGGCCATAAGAGACTCTGAACTTGATGGGTTGGAATAATGAATGGCAATTATTAATATTAGAAGTGTTTTTGGTTCTTTATTTAGAAGTTGGTCTTGTTTTCCTGGTCAGAAATATGCTGTGGGAATTTAACTCTCTCTTCTATCAGTGAACTTAGAGTTTAATTTTCTTGTGTCATTTCACTAAAACTTGTCATTTCCAAGGACCTATTAACTTTATGTGAAGACTTACATTCATGGAGAGTAAGCAGAGCAGAGCTCTAGATCAACAGGTGGCATTTTTGAGAAGCAAGAAAACTTTCTTATAAGGCTTGCCTTGGGTAAGCCTGCAAGATGAGCAGACCTACATACCTATCCTATATACTAACTTAATAGAGATCTTAAACGAGTTTAACCACATATACCATGCAGATGGTCTCAATACACTCTATGCCAAGTCTCTGTCCTCAGGGAAGCTCCTGTGTGGGTAGGGTGAGCAGAGGATACATTGCAAGGATGGGGAGAAGGTAAGGAACTTCCATTTGCCTGGGTCCTGCTCCCATCACCACAGATGATCTGTCCCTCTTCAGAACATCCTCCAACAGCATTGAAGTTTTCATTATAAAGCTAAATAAGGAGTTTTATAAAGTAGAAAACTATAAACTACCAAAGTAGCTCAACCTGTCTTATTTCTCCCAGAAATATCATCTATGAGGATTTCCACAGATGAAAATGTGCCCTCAAGCACTGTAACTTCTCCCAAGGAGATGAAATAAGGGATAAAAAGAGAACTTCTATTATTTATCATCATTTAACTTGAAATGTATCTATACTTAACTGAAAAAAAAAAATAACAGAACTCTAGCTGGGTCTGCATTAGACTGACCTCCCTTGACCTTGTATTATCAGACCTAGGCTTTATCATCCATCATGGCAGTATTTCCCAAACATCAACTTTAACAATTGCATTTAAAATTTTCAATTAAAATTCTTTGGTCATCCCCCAGACTCTGTTTCAGTAGGTAGGAATGGAGTGAGTCCAGAAAACTTCCATTTTAAATGCTGTCCTGAGGTGAATCCAATGAAAGGTACAAGAACCACACTGTGAAAAACCCTGTTCTAGTGTCAATCATTTTTTTTTTCTTTTGGAGCAAGAAGGTTTACTCCCTAACAGTTCACAGTGCTGAAAATAAAGCATCGCAAACCTATATATAAATTGAGTAAAATCTCACTGATTTGGAACCGAATAGCAACCAATAGAATTACTAGATAATAAAAACAAAGATCATGTATTTTTCATTTCAGTGTCCTGTGCAGTTCAGTGTTTTCAGTACATCAATATATTTCAATAAATTGCATTCAGAAGGCACGTGAATACTTTAAAAGCATGAAATTTTTTAAAGAAATTATACAATATTGAACGATATCACTCTGAGTGCTAATAAGGTTTGTGAAAATCATGTAGTATATTAGCTTTTAAACTAAGGGCACATATATCATATTTTTAAAGGAACCTGGGGGAGGACATTTGTGTGTAATTTGAAAAAAAAAAAATTCAAGGTGATTTGAATACACCTAGTGAGGACCACTGACCTAGGGCCTTTGACCCACGAAAACTTAATTTTTTTTATTTAAGTAGCTTTCCTAAAGGACACTTTAACTCTAGGCCATACACCACAAGTCTACTAATTTCAAAACCAGTGCTGGGTTACCACAACAAGATGTAAGTAAAAACAGATCATATATCAGCTCAACAGTAACATGAGTGACATTGCTACAATGAAGTTGTGTTATCAAGATGAAGTTCTATCTTAATTGTCTTAGTGATATACTAATTGGCCACGCATACATAGTGAATTATTTGTATTTCCTAGTGGTAGGAAATACAGGTCATTTTAGGTAGCCCAGTATTGCCCTCTACAATCCTATTTACACTATTAATTTGCTAAACAATTCATTTTCTCCTTGTTAAGACAATGCTAAACCTCAGTTGATCTGCAGATCTAAATAAATCCCTAAGGTGCAGACACCAAATTAGTCAGTAATTTTGTCACTATTAGTACTGACAAAAATATATATTTTTCCTTTGTTAAATCCACCAATTGCCACCTTCTCTCTCCTTCACTCAGCTCTCTGAACACTGAAAAATAAATCTTCACCAGGTAGTTTGTACACTATGGATTTCTGTTTGAGGAACTAATGCCCATTATTTCCATTGTTCCAAGAACATTTCTTATTTCACAGTAAGAAAAACAAGAAGATGCAATAAAAAAAAAAAAAACCCTAGAAAAATGACCCTCTTATGTATGGAATAACTAAGATTAGGCAAGCCCTTCTAACACCCAGAACTTTCTGATCCAAATGAAAGCTGCTTTGCCTCCAAACAAATGCTAATTTTTCTTTAAAGCTCATTTCCCTGCAGATCTCTGTTTACACTGAAGAAAATGTTTTGTGAGTTGTTTTTTTTTTTTTTTTTCTGTATGCTAAAGCACTGAAAAAAAATCTGCTGGGAAAAGAAAAGGGAATGGGGAGAGTTCCTGGTGAGCATGTAAATATATGGATGAAGATGTGTTCTGTTTATAAACTGGCAGGGACCCAAGCTTTGGCAACAGGCTAACAGAAGTAAGACTTGGGTAACTCGCAAGGAAGATTTTCAAAAGGCAACCAATTATGTATTTCTGCCCTGCAGACAGTTAATGAAATATTCCAGCTTGCATAAAAGCCAAGATAGACACTTGTCGACTTTCATTACGATCAATAAAAACTGTCAGCTCATTAGCATATCATTAGCTATCCTGCTGTTTTCAAAGTCTTAATGCACAGAAATATTAATCTACAAATGTATAGGATTCCCTAGCTCCATGAATTTGACTTTCTGCATTAAAGAAAAATAAGAATTAGATGAGAGGAATCCAACATAGCTTCTTTTTCTATGTGCCTATAAACATATGTTTACCATCTGTGGAATTATGGGAACCAGCTGAGGTAAAAAACAACAGCTGTGGCATTAAAAAAAAATGTAATCAATTTCACTTCCCAGTGACAGCTCAGCTGTTAAGGAGACAGTGATGTCCAGGTAAGGGAAAGGTTTCAGGTCCAAATTTCCAGACAAACAGAGAGAGACAGGCAAAGACAGAGTGCTTCAGGATGAAAGACTTTGGGATGGGATTCTCCCTGAGATCTCACTATTTAGAAACTGTCAGAACACCAAACCCACTGAAGCACCCTAATAACTCACTGCAATTCACGAAAGCTGCTGCTTTATTTCTCTAGCTTCTGAAAAAGGAACAGCATAATCAGCTTAGAAAGCATCAAAGGAAAACTGAGTGGTAATCACCATCTTGATAATGAAAATCTATGACAATCAGACAATTCAGATAAGCCTAGCACTACTGGCCAGCTATTTTCTCAAATGAAAGCTGTTTTGAAATAAAGAAATCCCCAGCTTGTGTTCTGTGTGTCTGACAGGAATTACCTAGTGCTAAAGGCTTCTGTGCCAAAAGCACAACAAGTGATTCCATCTTCCCTTCTTTCATCAGCAGCACTTCCATCCCACTACCCATAAGGATCCAGCACGGCCCAGAAATCAGGTTTGACAAGTGAAGAGCTTGTGCTTTTACTTTGCCTATGAAGCTACATATTAATATTTAAAACAGAGAATAGTGCTACTTTAGCTTGCAAACACATCATAAGCATTTTTAGTTCTGCAACAATAAAGCAGGCGTGGTTCTGGAACTTAGAAGACAGCTTCTGTGAGATAAAAATTAAAACTGAAGGTGTGCCTGGAAGTAGCTGCTTCTTTCTCAGGGAGATTTTTTGCAGCATTGAACTGATGGAGATCATTTCTGTAATGAGACACTGTCTTATTCCCGGCCATCTCACCTCACTGAAGAATTGCCAGGAGCACTTGACAGATAGGCTTCTGAAGAGCAGAGCCATTTTGGAAAGTTCCCTATGGTGAGCACCCTTCTGAAGAGCCCCCGGGAGAGACTCTGGCCTTTGGGGAGTATGGAACATCAGACTACTCAGCACAGAGCTAGACTGCGTAGAATTGACACCCCTTCTGGTGGTCCCCAGGGACCAAGTGCTCCTTTGGGCTTGGAGCCCCACAAAAAGACAGTAAGACAGGTCTCCTCCATGGGACATGGTGTGGTTAAGAAAAGGTCTCTACCAGATGGTAGTCAGAGTGACTGCTATGTGGTGAGCAAGCCCTTAAAAACATCTGTTGAATGTTTTAGTGAATGAGCAAAGATTTTGAAATTTAAAAAGGCCTAGGTTTAAATCCCATTTCTCCCCTAGAAACCAGGTGAGACTGGCAAATTGCTTAAGCACTCTAAGTTCCCACTGCGTCTGAGCCCCATTTCCCAATACAGTGGCAAAAATACTAGCTACCTCATCAGGATTCTCTGAAGGTGAAATGTAATCGACAACAAACACATGCAGGGCCACACAAGGCCTAGAACACAGAACGTATTCAGCAGTGGCTGACGCTCTTGACATCCCACCACTTGTCAGGAGCGAGTGAACTAAGAACATCCTTTGTGTTTCTGTATCAGGTATTTGGGCTCTTAAGCACATAGTTCCTCACATCTACACATCCATCAAGTTGAAATGGAAAACAGGACTTAACTGGTTCTCCTTTCCTTAAGTACAAACTCCCAACTGAAATCCCTAAAAGGCAGGAAAAGTGCCTATTATTTCTCCAGCATGTTAAACACCGGAGAGTGTTAAATTCACCAGGAAAACAGGCAATGGGTGTTGTAAACCTGCTACAGGCTAGGTGCTTCTAATGCATGTTCCTGGATCGTATCCATTCCCTTTATGAGACACATCTTTGCCACTTAACAAATAAGATTTGTAACTTGTGCACTCGTTCATTCAATAGTATATTGTCTGTCAACTATGTGTCTGCCATTGTCCTAAGCACTTGCAAAATGAATTAGACACACTTTGATCCCAGCAAAGTTCAGTCTAGAGTGAGCAATAATAAACACGTAAACCACCATAAAAACTACAATGAGGACCAGCTACATAATTTGCAGAGTCCTTCTAAAAAATAGATGAGGGCCTCCCCAGTGGCACAGGGGTTGAAGTCTCAATGCAATCAAGGCCTGACTTCCATCTCTGACCCACATGGTACAACAGACCTCTCCCGTCTAGTCCTCTGCTCCCCTCAGCAGTGTGTTTCAGTAGATGCACCTGCTCTGCTCCATATTGTTTCTAGTGAATCATCTTATCCCCTGCACCTCTGGCCTACACCCTAGTTCTTGTATGCACAAATAAAAATGGATCGTAAAAACAATGGTTGAGAACTTGAAGATGGCAACAGCGCAGCCTTAAATCAGCAGGCGCTTTCTACATGCATCAGCCTGGAGGACTAGCCAAGAAGCCAGTCCTGACTCTATGCTCAACCCACAGTAAAGTGATGAAAGGAATGGAGTCGTTTCAGTGAGAAAGTATGTGGTAGGATGACTGTAAACTGACTCCCCTCCCTGGCTCCCTGTGTGTTAAAACTATGACTTCATTTTCCTTTTGCTTCCTCAGACTGGTTAATTTCAGTTCTGTTTTAAGTTCAATGAATCTTTCTTCACCCTGGTCTAATCTGTTGAATTTTTCTCATTGTGTTTTCATTTTCATTTCAGCTGTTCATCCGTGCAGCTGCTTCTTTAAATGGCAATACCTTCCTGTTACTTGTTTACCTTATTATCTTAACACTGACTATTTCAATATTGTAGTGACTTTGGAGATCAGATTCTCTCCCTCCCCTACAGTTTCTTGGTATTTTTCTTTTTGGTTTGATAGTTGAATGCTGTAGTAGTTCCCAACTCTCTCTGCAGATTGTATTCCAAGTTGCACCTAGTTCATGAAGTCTGTTTCTCAGTTTATATTCAGAGAGTATTTAGATAGATTATTTCCTTGAATGCCAGGAAAAAGAAGGGGAGCTATAGAGAAGAAAGGTGTACAGAAGGCAGACAAAAGAAAGGTGTGGGAAGACGGTAAGTTGGGAAATGTCCTTCAACACTTAGCCAGATTTTGCACTAATCTAGAGACTAGCTCAACATGGAAGTTTAGGGAATTATTTGAAGATCTTTCCTAGACATGCCTCTTGCTCTGGCATGCATATAGCTTTCTACAAGCAAGAACTTTTCAATGGCCCAAGCTTATCTCTCCTCCACTTCCCCCTCCTTGATTTTGGGGTTTTTTATCTACATATCAACTGTAATCTTCTGCCCCACATAGCTGCAGGTTATTTGCTAGATGCCTGCCACTTCTCTGGCCCTGGAGATGAGAACCAGGCCCAGACAAGACAGATACACAAAATCACTTGAAAAATAAGGTTTCTTCTGCTCCCTCCAGAACCAGGGACCATTGTATCACCCTGGAAACTTATTATGACATTTTTAAAACTTCCAAGGAGCTCTGATTAGCATGCAATCATAGGGAGCAAGAAAAAAAAAAGGCCACAAGTCATTCCTATTATTTTGATGTGCCTTTGGGTGCTCTACACATTTGAATGCTTGCAAAATTTTGACAAAGTTGGTTCTGACATTTTTTTTTTTGACATTTCTATGTAGGGAAAGAGCCTGAGAGATGCCCACGCCACCATTTTGCTGATACCATTACCTATACTGTTAATATGCTCTTCAGGAGATTTGGGTACACACTGAAGTTTGACAACCATGAATCTAATTAATCACTAAAGCAAAAGCTAATTATTGGCCATATATTATATTCTGTGGGATCTGCTAGAGACCACAGAAAAATTCTCATCTAGACCATCAACACTTTACCTTTGTCAGCAAACTCTAATATGAGCCTTCAAACTTACTACATCAAAATCAATGAGAAAGTCTTTAAAAACCAGATAAATTCCAAACCCCTAAGTTTATGTTCTCAGCGAGTGGTCAAGGTTGGCACAATAATTTGATTTTCCCATGTGATTCTTGTATCTTTCCAGAGTCAGGAACCAGTTACTGCCCTTCATTGCAGACCCAAATCCCCCAAGAAAACGTAGCTTCACCAAACCACAGCCAGCTACAAAACAAAAAACAGCATTGAATGTGAGTCAGTTTACAAGTGAGAGCATTGCACAAATGTGTGGACTACTGGAAATGTGGAAAATCACTTACCATAGAAAAATCATGTATGCATGACCTATACTCACACACATGTATCTCTTACCTGGAAAAATTATGCCATGCCCTGAGAATTTTGTAATATACAAAAAGGTTGAAAAACAAATATAGCACGCACTTCTGAATGTACCATACAGCTTAAGAAGTAAAATGCTGTTACCTTTAAGCCTCCCAGGTGCCCACCTTGAATAAAAATCCTTCCGCAGAGGGCCTCCCCTGGTGGCGCAGTGGGTTAAGCAGCGCACTACGAAGCAAACCGCAGCCACTGCAGCACGAGTTCGATCCCTGCTGCCGGCCAGGGGGGGGACCCACATGGTGTGGCAGACCTCTCCTGCTGTGCCCGCTGCTCCCCTCAGCGGTGTGCTTCTGTTGATCTGATCTGCCTGTTCTGCTCCCCGCTCTCTGTGGTGAATCCTCTCACCCCCCTACGCCTCTGGCCTGTACCCCAGCGCTTGTATGCATAAATAAATAAATCTTTAAAAAAAAAAAAATCCTTCCGCAGGAAAGTAAAGCACTGACAGTACCCAGCATCCTCATGCATCGATCTTCTCTATATACACAGATGTGTCGAGAAGCAATATGTTTGATATTAAATTCATTGATTTCTATTCAATTTCAGTTATTTTAGCATTTATTTGTGTGAATCTCCCACAATTTAAACTCTCTACTATTAATGGACAATTAGTTTTTCCCAATCCAAAAGAGACAAAAAAGATTCTCCTATAGAGATGACTGTACATATCTCCTTGCGTGTAGATGAAAAATATCTTCAATGTTTATAGTTAGAAGCTGTTCCTGTGTTATATGGTACACACATCAACTTTTTAGAAAAATTCCCAAATTGTTCTCCTTAGCAGGTCCCCCGATTCAAGTTTCCACAACAATGAATACATTTCCATTGCTCAGCTACCTCCACCACATTAACACTGTCAGATTTGTTTTTTCGGTTCTGCCAAACTCACGGATAAGAATAGATTCTCTCAGTAGTTTTAATTTGCATTTCCAACCAAGATAACTACTGAAATGTAATTCCAGTACTTTCATTGGCTAGTCACGTTTCCACTTTGGAGAACATTGCCTTCGTAGCTTTTGTCTGATTCTTTACTGAGTTCTGAGACTCTTAGTGATTTGCAGCACTTCTTTAACAGGTATTAGTTCTTTGTGAAATGATTTTGTTGCCAAGATCTGCTTTGAAGAACATTTTGCATATTAATCTTACTGGTATTTTCTTCAATAGTTTCATATGTTTTAAATCCTGCTTCAACAATTCTTTTACCCTCAGATTATGAAGATATGCCCCTATACTATCTTCTAACACTTCTGAGTTTTTCTTTCATTTTATTTAATTCAATCGTAATTATAATTGATTTTTGTGTATGCTGTCCAAATATGTATTTGAAACTTCTCCTGAAAATGCACAAGAACTAATTACATTAATTTATATATATGAAATAATTT
Organism: Galemys pyrenaicus; assembly: GCA_019455555.1. NCBI lineage: Eukaryota > Metazoa > Chordata > Mammalia > Eulipotyphla > Talpidae > Galemys > Galemys pyrenaicus. The sequence continues at coordinate 1,426,272 of JAGFMF010011630.1, forward strand.
TAAAAACTGACTTTTCTAACCAGTTATTGATGAATATATCTCCCTATTGACCAGAAATGCTACTTCAGTTATAAATCATGTATCCAAGTTTTCACATATAGTGAAAATATTTCTTTCTGGCCTTTCCTCATGTTCTCAATTCTTTCACTGGTATCACTTTTTTTATTGTTATACCTCATATAAGTTCTCCTTTTCCTTCCTCAGCTATGTCTTCATTATTCTTAGTCCTAGTGTCCCATATGAATTGTAAAATCAACTTACAGATTCTACTGGGGAAAAAAAAATCTTGCTGGGAATATGAAATAAGTTCATTGACTCTAAAGCTCAGTGTGGAAAGAATCGACATTTTTAGTATTTTAAGCTTTCTTTCCAACAACTTGGCATACCTCTCTCCATCTAGGTCTTCCCTAGCAGCTTTTAATAAATTTTTACCTATTTGCTTCATAATTGTTCTGTATACAGTTTGTCTGATTAGTTCTTAAGTGATGTATATATTGTTTGATACTATAAATGAAATATCCTATTTAACTCCATTTTTGTTGATCTGACTGGTACTCTGCTACTGCTAATTTTGTCCAGCAATGCAACTGATTTTGCTCTTTAGTTGTTATGTCCAATACTCATTCTGAATGATCTTGGTAGTTCTAATAAACTGTGGATCCTCATGGTTGTTTTATTTTTTATGTAGACAACGACATAATTTGACTAATTACTTTTTATAATCCTTAAAGCTTTTATTTATTCTGCTAGTAATGATCTACAGCAAAAATATTGAAAAGAAGCAATGGTGCAATGATTCTTGATTTTAACAGGAATTTTAATATTTAAATCATAAGTCTGATTCTTATGTATGTCTACTTAATGCTTACAGATTTATGTATGTCTGCTTAAGAAACTACTTAATAGTTTCTTCTATTCCTATTTCTCTAAGACTATTTTTATCATGAGTTGATACTGGGTTTCACCTGGAAATTTTTCTACTTCTTTTTGCTTAACACAGCTATCAATAGATTTCTTGATTATAAAAAACAGATTTACATCACTGAAGTGACTTATACTTTCATATACTCTTCCTCTCTCTCCTTCCTCCCATACCTTCTTATCTCGTCAGTCCCTTCTGGATTCAATTTGCTAATGTTTTGTTTAGAATTTCCAAAGTAAACTGACATTTTCATGTCCATTCTTAAACATCTGTTGTCTAGTTTGGGAATCAAGGTCACACTATCCCCATAAATGAAATGGGTAGTGTTCTCATTTATTTTTTTTTTTCTCTCAGCAAGTTTATATGAGATGGGAATTATTTCCTTTAAGTGACAGAACTCCCCCATAAAAATGTCTGAAAAGAGGGGTTATTTTGTGAAGAGAAATGGTAGTTTAAAAAATGACCACATTCCTTTGCTCCTGTTGGGCTCAACCCCTGTGTAACAGAGTCTGTAACATATCCCATTAGAAGGTAGAGTCTGGGCCTCTCTGGTGGCGCAGCGGGTTGAGTGCCGCACTGTGAAGCATCTGCCTCACAGCACAGCGAATTCAATCCCCGGCCAGGGAGGGGACCCACATGGTGTGGCGGACCTCTCCTGCCTTGCCTGCTTCTCCCCTCAGCAGTGTATTTCAGCCGATCTGCTTGTTCTGCTCCCTGCTCTATCTCTGGTGAATCCTCTCACCTCCCACACCTCTGGCCTGTACTCCAGTTTTAGATGCATAAATAAATAAATCTTTAAAAAAAAAAAAAAGGTAGAGTCTGTTTCCCATACCTTTCCTTCTGGCCTTGTAACTTGCCTTGGCTAACAAGAAATGATGTACAAATTTCAAGCCTAGGCTTCAAAACTCCTTGCATAAAAGGACACATTAGCCAAAACAAAGCGACAACCCACCAACTGGGAGATAATCTTCACACACAACATTACTGACAAGGGAATTATCACACAGATCCACAAAGAACTAACCAGACTAAACAGAAACAAAGAAAACAACCCAGTCAAAAAATGGGCA